>CM067887.1:16382625-16982625 GCA_034621355.1 Mycalesis mineus | reverse complement strand
CGTTTAGCCATAAATCTAGATTATTATCGCATTAACATTTGATAGAGCGTTAGGTGCATATATAGTATTACTCTTAGCCCAGCCCACCGAGGAGCAGGAGGAGCAGCATGGCGGGTCTAAGCTCTATATCCACTCTTGCATAAGAAGGATGTTTCCCACAGAAATGAGATCTACGCGGGCAAAACTAGCCCTTAAGATTTACTTGCCCTGTGTTTTTGAGTAAATAAAAAGCTTATCTTTGCATACGTGGTTACGTAGGTACTTCATTCTACTGTTACGAGAGCAAAATAATTTGAAGCGGAAAGTATCGTCCTCACTTCCATTACACTGTTGAGGCACAGGCTTTTGAATACCTGCTTCACAAAATTGTGTGCCCACTTCTAAAGTTTAGCTTCCGGCTTGAGCCTAATTTATAAGTCTTTACAGAAAAAAGGGGTTTTCAAATATGGAGAATGAAAAAGTGTACAAATAAGTATGGAGAACTGTTTTTTTAATATCGTTAAGAGTATTTTATTGGCTATGTGTGTATAATTACCTACTCATATTTATGTGTTTTCATTTTTAGGTTCTCTGTTCGACGCGTATATATTAGTTTTTTATGTATGACCACGCCTAACTTACAGAGTCATCCAATTTTGTTAATTCTTTTTTTATTAGAAAGGGCACAGCTCTAAAATCGTCCCATAGTCATCATATTAGGCTCTGATGATGATCTGAATGAACTTTTCAAATTTGTGTAAGTGTCGGCAGCTTTTTGGCTACAAGTGCCGTATAATCTATACTAATATTATAAAGAGGTAAAGTTTGTATGTTTGTCCGTTTGTAAATAAAGTTCTGTCGGGGCTAATCTTCGGAACTACTGATCCGATTTTAAAAATTCTTTCACCAGTAGAATGCTACGTTATCGGTGAGTGTTATAGGCTATATTTTATATTTGTATTGTATATGTCGAAAGTAGGGTCCATCCTTTGTATTTAGAGTAATTATAACTAAACTACAAATAGATAACTGAAAGAATAATTAACAGCAACTTAATTAACTGTGAATTACTACTGGCAAATTATGGTATTGCGATGATACGTAACGTCTCGTGTTTATTAATGTAACCCCAAGACACTGCGACTCAAGCTGAGAATAATAATTAATTCGTTTGCACAAATTCATTATCCGAGTTGTCTAGGTTAAGCATTAAGCAAAGTACAACGTCTGCACCGCGCCACACCAGAGCCTAGACTGCCCACCAGTTTTTTTTTTTTTTTTTTTTTTTTCTGATTGTGTAAGTGCCGTAGGCTCCATACGGGACCGCAGCGGCGTCACCGGGGGGGTTGGGCGAGCGCAGAAGCATCGCCGGAGAGTGCCCGAAGGCGAAGAAAAAGTAAGAGGGCGTAACGTCTCTCTAAGGGCGTCTCCTGTGAGACTCGGGCCTCGGCTTAGAGGGACGTTTGGAATGGGCATGTGGTTTTGGCGTGACTGTTACATCAGGCCAAAGCGTCCCCTTAATGGACGTGGGTGAGTTCCACGTCCGGGTGACGTTAGGAAACGGGGACCTCGTCTTCGCCGGCGAAGACGCTGTGTTTGTGTGTATGTGTGTTGAGAGGCGTTGTCCGTAGTCGTGTCGTCGTCTGGGTCGTAAAGGACGTTTTTCGGGCGTCTGCGTGTGCAGTCGGCCTCTATATCGGGCGTGTAGGAGCACGTTTGAACCACAAGTGGATTTGGGTGTGTGGTAGCTTTCGAAAAGTAATTTTTCGATAGCTGTTTCATATGTTGTGTAATGGTTGGTAGATCCAGGTCTCGGTGGAGGTCGTTATTGCGAACGAACCACGGGGAGCCCGTGGCAAGGCGCATAAACTTATTTTGTACCGATTGTAAGCGCTGTATTGCGCTCTTGGGACGGTGGGCGAACACTACGCTAGCGTAGGTCATAATGGGGCGGATGCACACCTTGTAAAGGGTGACTTTTAGTCTGAGTGACAGTTTGCTTGAAGAGCAAAGGAGTGGGTAGAAACGACCTAACACCCATCTGGCTCTATTTGTGACCTTCCGGATGTGTGACGAGAAGCTCATGCGGGAATCAAAGGTTACTCCGAGATATTTGGCCTCGGATTGCCAGGGAATGGGTTTTCCATAGAGGGAAACCTCTTGATAAATTCTGTTTCTGCACTTAGGTTTGCCCGTGAATAGTACGGCAGCACTTTACACTAGGGTTCACCTCGATGCGCCAGAGACGGAACCATTGTCCTAGGAGCATGACCGCTTTTTGAAGCCTCGGTATTACTACTCGATGGCTTTTATATGTGGAGAATAGTGCGGTGTCATCCGCGAACTGTGCCACGTGGACGTCGGGGGGAATGTCATCGGGAATGTCGCTCGTGTAGAGTGCGTAGAGAAGCGGTGCTAGGACTGAGCCTTGAGGGACTCCCGCTCGGATAGGCCTGCGGGAGGAGAGAGTGCCATCAAGGCGGTACCTGAAGGTACGGCCTGTGAGATAGCTGTGTAGTAATCGGATGGCCCACCAGTTGTAGACCCGCTCCTTTTATACAAGTTAGAATAACTCAAGTAGTGGGGTGAGTTGCGGTATCGAAAAATGCGTCGCCGCAAGAGGGCGTAGCTGGTACACGTGCAGTTCACAGACTGCTTTCTAGTCGCGTATGATGACGCAGGCGCCGTCATATATATTACCCGAGTTATCACAGTTTTTGTCGCGCGAGTCGGACCGTGAAATTTATTTAATTTAGCTTTAGGCGCGTACGCTGCCTTAGATATTGGATATAATTGAAACACTGTATGAAAACTTTATGCATCTTAAAAAGTTCTACAAAAAAGTCTGCGATAGCATATATCTATCTTTTATATTTTGGAAAATATATAACTTTTTGTGTTTTAAAAAATCATTTAAGTCATATGCTTAGGTTTACGAGATTATTTATAGAACTAAACTTAAATCGTTATCAAAATAAATTATTTTATAATCACGAGGATATTATAGAGATAAGATTTGCCCATTACAGTATGTTAATTAGTTATATAGTTTCGGAGATATTACAAAATTTCTAAAAAACAACTCTGCTATATCGTCCAAATTAAATTTTGGTACTGATATTCTTTGAGAATTCGATCTTTGAATTTTTCTTTCAATTTATTTGGCATGGCAGACCATATTTATATAATATACGAATAAGTTTGTTCGTTTGTTTAAACAGGTTAATCTCGAGATCTGCATGTCGGATTGTAAAATTATTTTATTTATTATGAAAGCTAGACACAAAAGTGAAATAGACTATTTAATACAAGCTATACACATCAGCTTGCCATAAATATATATTGTTAATGTTAATGTACTGTAATATCGTACAATGTTTAACAAAAATATTGATCTTTAGTACACGGGACGGGACGGATGATATTGTTTCACGGGAAACTATAAAAAAATTAAAGCGGGGAAAGAGCACACTTTATATGAAAGTCTATCTTTAAAATTAAAAGGGTACCTAAGAGGTTTTCACGCGGACGAAGTCACGGGCGACTGTTATATAGCTATAATGACGTAGGCGAGCGCTAAGAAACGTTTTTTCTAATGCTCACCTACTTAAGGGGTCAAACGGGAGTTCAAGTCTACACCAAGTTTCACGCGGACGAAGTCGCAGGCGACTACTATATAGCTATAATGACGTAGGCAAGCGCTAAGAAACGTTTTTTCTAATGTTCACCTCCTTAAGGGGTCAAACGGGAGTTCAAGTCTACACCAAGTTTCACGCGTCCGCTAGTGTACTATAATACTATAGTAGTAGGTTACGTGTCGATAAATCACTAAAAAGTAAGAAATAAAACTTTTTAGCAAAATATTGAACTGAATCAAAAAGCACTAAAAAAGTAAAAAGTAAAAAATAACTGTGTCATTTAGTTGCTTTAATTTACTTAAGCATATTTAGGAGTCGGTGCCAGCCAAGGTTTCTACTTTAAGGACGTTACTTAGAATAGAACTCACAAACTTTACCTACTACGTTAAATAAAAGTTCCTTAAATTTGGCTGGCACCGACTTCATAGATATGCTTAAGTAAATTAAAGCAACTAAATGTCGCAGTTATTTTTTACTTTTTAGTGCGTTTTGAGTCAGTAAAATTTTTTTTGTTAAAAAGTTTTATTATTTTCTGAAGAGTGTAAGTTTAGAAACAGCGCAAATTTGTGGTACCATCGAGCTTATATGGTAAATGCTGAAGTAGGTATATTTCAGTGCTAGAACTTTTGTAATACAGCTTCCGAGAATTGCTATCGACCACTGGCATTGTTAAGTGCGCCTGTCGGGTATGGAGGTTCATGAGGCGTGGGTGTCTCAGATCGACAAACGCAGTGCAGCAGACCTCATAGAACTGTGTACGCTTTGCCTTGCAAGAGCTTCACTTGTGAAGCCGATAGTTTTCTACTTGTCCCTGCTGGTTTCGTTGTTTATTGCGTAGGCACTGTTACACTAATCACTGCGAAGTGTGTATGTCTGTACGTGTCTCAACTTTCACTATTCATTTCCAGATATACACATCTATCTAAGCGGCGAGGACAATCGTGATCTCAACAATAATCTCGAGTTTTGGCAATTACCATGTAAATTTGCGAAGTTCGCGAAATAATTTAACGGGATGGAGACGCCGGATTCAAAACAATTTATATGTTAATTCTGCTGTATGGACTAGGTTCGTACGCGAATAACTTCACTCCACTTCGGATTTGTACAATGCCAAACATTCCACTAGTGAATAATTAGCGGGCCCGTTATTGTACCTACGACTCGTGTCCTCTTCACACCCTCGGAAGCGCAAGCTATACTATACGCATACTCCTGACTACCTGCAACCTGCTTAGCTGCGTATCCGTGGTTATAGAGAGATTTATTTGTGTGTAGAACGTCCAGAAATTTTATAATTGAATTCTTATTTTTCAATTGTAACGTAACAAACTCACGACAGTCAACACGTTTTACATACACGTCCCTAAATGGCTAATTGCTATGACAATGACCGACAATGACCTTGGTGAAAATTCGGTCTGGAGTTAATAAATTTGTACGTACGAAGTTGTTAGACAAAATTGGCTGACTGGGACTCCGCAACGGAATCCATCAAACTACCGCTTCACACACAAGTGGCGCCCAAACAAGTTTCGTTACAAAGTACAAACATTTAATCCAGTTGAAATCTGCAACTCCATTTCTATCGAGAACTTGCTGAATCAGAATCGATTAACGAGTAATTTCAAGCTCAAATCGATTCCGAGTGCGGATTCTTGGCAACTGGGGAGCTATCTCAAACTTTGCGAGAGTTAAATATTGCTTTGATTGTATCGTGATTCTGATTCGTGTTCAATCTTCTGCCAGTTCGAGATTATTTCAATTATAATAACGTTGGACAAGTTTCCAGAACTTATTTCACGGTTTCCAATTTGTTTTCGGAACTTTGATCTGAAGTCAAAGTTAAACATAGCTGGGTACTTGCAGGGAATACATATTAGCCAGGTATACCAAAATCGCACAAGTGTGTTTTCTGAAATAGATTGTTTTTACATAGTAGATGACAATGAAGTTGTCCAAATTCAACAGTCAGAAAGTTTAAAGGTGCAGAACCTCGATCGTTCGAGAATAAGTGGCAAAGATACGAGACGGAAAAAAACAAGTCTAATTCTATAGAATCACGAATTCTCAAAACTCCAGTTAATGTTTCAGGTAAACCTAGGTATAAGCAGACTAGATTATCTGCGTTGTCAAGCCGAGCAGGTAAGTAGCTACGCACGGAAAGCAATTTACTTTAATACCGAGAACTGAGCCAATAGCCATCGGCCCTCGTAGTAAATTACTTATCAAATCACAATTTATCCACGGGGGCGGCAAATTAAATTTCCAACGGGCACAGGTCGAGGAGTTGACAGGTGACGACGGTAGCCGCTCGAGACCTTTGGGCCGCTGCGATCGAAAATCAACTAAATTCCTTGACGGCCACTTGTTTATATTATTTACAATAACATACTCGCCCATAAGGTTTACTAGATTTCCCTTACGGTTCTGTTCGCAATTTCGTTATAAAGTAGGTATTAACCTAGCAAAAGAGATACTCCCAAGTGAACGGAGTTTACTTACGCACACTCACTCGTACTTACTAAGTACCTAAATTATTTTTTAATGGCAATAAATTATAGTTTTATGTATAACCTAGCGGCTGTCCGCAGTTTCACGTAGTTTGTGTGTCTGTAGCCCTCGCCCGCCTGTTGAAGGATAGGGATAGATAGCCTTCACATACAAAAATAAATTTTAAAATTCGACTGACAGACAAAGTTAATTTATTCATGTAAGTGCGTCTCGTCATTGAAAACATTGTTTTGAAAAGATTTTAAGAAATATTAAATATTCGTAACAAAGAAGAAGTTGCAAGTGGGAACAGCTCTGGCTAAAGTTTCACAGACAATGACATAGTAACGTGAATGCGATTTCCTCGAGCGCAGTCTGCAGTAGCTATGGTACGCACTCTGAATACCTTCACTTTGATATCATAATTATTACATACCTAGGAGTTAAAAAAGAAAACAAATGGGGGGTCTCTGGACTGCAGGTTTAAACGAAGTTCAGTGTTCATTCGGTCCCGGTAATTTGCTCGATGTTAATAATGGTAGCCGTATGCAATATTGTATATAGATAATACTTACTTCGTGCGCGAGTCCAACTCGCATTTGGCCGATTTTATTTTTAATTAATCATCAATTTTTCAAATCAAACATATAGCATTAGCAACACTTCCGACAAATTCACATTAATCAAACAAAAAACAAAATAAAATCGGTTCATCCGTTCGGGAACTATGCCACAGACAGACACACACATTTTTTGCGTGGGAGGTACGCTGTGAGTTTTTGAACATTTATGTTCACTGGGGACCGTTCTGGTTGCAACGTCAGGTCGAAGTTTTCAATTAAATGTCGTTTAACACGTTGGACGACGCAAAAAATGCCTTACATCATTTGAAAAAGAGCTGATACTCTTCCATTGCTGAACCGATATTAACCAAACATGGTTAAAAACTGGCTTGCCGCTTGCATTTGAAAAAAACGCACACGCACACGTACATGCACACACACACACACACACGAACAGACATCGACGTCACACTTACAACATCCGTCTCTTTGCGTCGGGGGTTAAGAATCTGCCCACGAATACCACACGAACAAAGCCGTGTTCGAATCTCTTGTATAGTTGATTCCGTACACAAAAGGGGCTCAATATAATTCCGGTTTCTCCGAAGTTTTAGCTACAGTCCCGACTGAATGCTAAGACTCTCGTTATGTCCAGATAACATCGGCGGCGGAAATTAAGAGGAAATTGTATTTGTTTCTTATACAACGTCGCGCGTCGACGCAATAACGAAGCCCCGTCTTAGCCACGCTGTGTATAAATAAACCTTAATTTTGTATAGGGAGGTATTAAATCTTGTTGGTTATAGTGGCTATGCCAGTTATAAGGGCTCCCACTGAGATAAACTGAAATGCAGCTAACCCGATAGGTATCCTACTGCTTACCCTGGCTAAGCAGTAGCAAGAAGATTCTTATGCTCATCAATTTGAGTTTGCAAGACGTTTGTTTGTATCACTTATTCAGAAAAGTCCAAAATAATCTTATAAAAAACAAAACCTACTTCAAAACGCACATAAGTTAGAAATAATTGCATAATTTACATATTTTCATTTTCTTAAGCTTATCTAGAAAGTCGGTGCCATCTGAGCTTAAGGAAACTTTATTTAACAAAGTAGCAATACACTTGTTTGTGAGTTTTAGGTAACGCCTTTAAAGTAGCTTAGTTGGTACCTACTGCAAAAAATACATGCAAATCTTGCAGAAATTTCGGAGTATAACATTTGAAGCGTCCCTACGATTTTACCATGGTCCCATCATCAGGTCCTAGTACGATGAATATGGGGTCATCTTCAACGGTCATAGGACTGATTACAGGACATTATCCATTAAATAAACACCTCTCAATTCTAGGTATGACCGACAGCCCCCTATGTAGGGGGTATCGGAACAACGTGAAACATACATTGGCTCCAAGGCGACACTCCAAGAAGCAATCGGCGACCTGGGTGGCCTGCTAAACTTCTGGAGCGAGCTGGGCTGGCTGAAGTGAGTCAGCGGGAGCCTACACCAGGGGACCCACGTACAACGGCCAACTTACTGGCCAAGTGCGGAAAAGACCCAGGAAGAAAGAAGAAGAAGAAGATGGGATAATCTTAGTAATAAAAAAATAATTATGAAAATCGGACTATGTAAAAAGTTATAAACCGCCTTCGGTTTCTAAGTACGGTTCTTGTGTACTTAATTAAGTACTATTTCGCAATGCAGGAGCTGATGAAGTATGGATTCCTCCGGAACAGGTAAAGGATCTCCGCGGATGAAAACGATGGGCATGGAGCCTATGTAATATGTATTATGTTGATAGGGTAATATTTATCGCCAATCGTGATAACCTCTCTTACCTATATTGTTTATTTTTGTGTAAGCTAACAACGTTTAAACTAAAGTAATATTATATAATATACTAGTAGTCGCCCGCGACTTCGTCCGCGTGAAAACCTCTTAGGTACCCTTCTAATTTTAAAGACAGACTTTCATACAAAATGTGTAAAGGCACATATAGTGTGCTCATTCCCCGCTCCCCCTCTCAATTTAATTTTTTTATAGTTTCCCGTGAAGCAATATTCTCCGTCCCGTCCCGTGTACTAAAAGGTCTAAATTTTTGTTAAACATTGTATGACATTTCAGTACATTAACATTAAAAATATATATTTATGGCAAGCTGATGGGTATAAATTGATATTAAATAGTATATTTCACTCTTGAGTCTAGCCTTCAGAATAAACAAAAATAATTTTACAATCCGACACGCAGATAGAGATTAGCCCGTTTAAACAAACGAACAAACTCTTCCGTGTACTAAATAGATATTTGAACAAAGATCGAATTCTTAATTCATCATCGTATATATAACATAGATCTAAACTCCCCTCCCGCACGCTCGCCCCCGCCTGGGTGACGCTCACTTCGCAACGCAGAAATAGTAATATTTTAATTTCGCCATAACTTCAAAACCAAAAGTCCAATTTTAATCTTTTAAATACCAAATATTATCTACATAAACTGTACTTAGTGATGAAATAATTTATTTTGATAAGGAAAATTTAAGATTTTTAAATAAAAACATGATTGTTGTGCCTCACTCGACATAGATAGGTATAGTGTGTCGCGGACTTTTTTGTAGATATTTATAAGATCTCCAATTAATTAGAACATTTTATGGTTCTATCTTTTATAGTTTAGCAGCGTACGCAAAATAAGTAACTTTTCTGGTTGATTTTTTTCACCTTGTGTCCGAAAAACCCAAATATTTTACGGAACCCTATTTTTTTCCAAAATAAAATTTAGCCTATGTTACTCGTGGATAATGTAGCTTTCGAATGGTGAAAGAATTTTTAAAAATGGTCCAGTAGTTTTTGAGCCTATTCATTACAAACAAACAAAGTTTTCCTCTTTATAATATTAGTATAGATAGTATAGATAGAAATATTTACCTACTCGTAAGTGGCATCCCTGAAAATATTTATTTATTACTTGCTTATATTTTTTTTCATTCTCTGTTACGGAATCGTACTATGAAACTGATTGCTTTTGCACTCTGAGTGATTATGATTAGGTTTATTAAGAGTGTGGTTATTATAATACTTTTAGCATTGCTTACTTAGTGACTGTGGTATAGTTCTTGCTTTCGCATTGCATGACCAATAAATAATAAATCTATTATTTAACTTCACTGAATGCTTAAAGTATACTTAAAAACAATCTTATAAATTTATGGATTCTAACGGTCTAGTTACGGACATGGGCGGCGCGAACGGCGATGTGACCGGCAGCACGATTTTAATGCCACGGACCAGAGCCACAGAGGTGTTTCCGAGTAAGTATGCCAGAATAAGCTTCGATTATATTTTTCTTAATAATTATTAACCACAATTTGAGTAAGTTCCATCAAGATAAGTAATTGTTTGAAGGGCTTGTGGAGATTGCTGCGCGTCGCTAAAACAAATGTCACATGCATAGATAATATCAGGGTGGTGAATCTTCAATACATTTATTCTTGTATAATCGATCATCAAATGTAAAAAAATATTGACCTTATATATCTAGTTATATTATAATCAGCAACATAAACATTGTAAAAATTGTATTTTGATGTGGTTGTGAAGTACATGTTTCCGAACGTAAATAACTTTGTTTTGATCATAGACAAGTAGACAACTATAAAATAGAAGCGCTAATCGTTATTTCTGATTGGCTATTTGATATGGCGTCTGTCAGCTTCAAACGTCAAAATTTAAATTCTGACGGTTTATGATTATGATTCGAATTTAGTTTAAACAACTGAAAATCGAGTTGTTGACTGACGATGATTATGTTTTTATCTTATATTTTGAGTTTTAAAGACTGTGATTGACATTTCTTTAGTGTTATATATTTGCTGCTGGGAAATAAAATAAATTAGTTTTTTCTTTATAAACGTTCGTAACTTCGCATCAGGAATCAAAATGGTTAAGACTATGGCCATCGTGCCTTCTAGGAGTGGTGCTACGCATAGTATGGCCGCGAATATAAAAGTGTTGGTGCGCGTGCGACCTTTAAACGAAAAAGAAAAGGGCCAGAATACTAGAATAGTGATTGATGTACTTGATGAGCACCAACTGGTGTTCGATCCCAAGGAGGGTTTGCCGCCTTTTTTCTACCAAGGTGTTCAACAACCTAATAGAAATTATCACAAACGCGCCAACAAGGAATTAAGATTTGCATTTGACTGTGTATGCGGGCCTGACACAACAAATCAAGATGTTTTCGAAAGAGCCACGAAAGATATGCTGGCTTCACTGATGGAGGGATACAACTGCTCCGTATTCGTGTATGGGGCTACGGGGGCTGGAAAGACATTCACTATGATTGGCAGCAAGGAGTACCCTGGCATCACATATTTAACAATGGACCATTTATTTCAGACAATAAGTGGTTTTCAGAAAGATAGAGAGTTTGACATTGCAGTTTCATATATTGAGGTAAGTAATGTTTATAAAAACAAAAAGTACATGGAACACATGTGAATCTGATAATCCAACAACTGGTTAGAGTGGGTGTTTATAGGTAATGGAATAAGGAAAGGGCAAAGTTCCATAAGGCTTGAAGCATATATGTTATGGTGGGCCTCTCCTGCTATTAAGCTACTATTAACTATGTGTCCAGCCATTTCACCCAACAGGTCCTGTGTCCATGGTAGTATAGAGAAATTCTGTTAAGAAATGTGTATCTATACTAAATTTCATGTCTCATGATGAGTTATTGATATTTTAATTGTATATTCTTACTAAGTGTCTTGTGGTATCACATACAAAGATCTCATTTCCTCAAAAGTATTGAGAAAGCCATTCCTGGGGAGTCTCATTATTGTCATTCATTATTAACAGTCAATGGAAGTGCATTGCTGGACAGGTTTGATGTCAGTCCACCTAGTGGGAGGTCGACCACTGTGCTTTCTGGTGTGAGGTAATTTTATATTCAAAAATCTTCCTCAGAAACCACTCCATCTATTGGTGAAAAACCCAACAAAATCTATTATCACAAACAGACACAGGGAACTTTGTTTTATAACATGAAGTGATTGAGTATTCATAATAAGTGTAAAGCTATAGCTTTTTTCATTGTCCGCAGGTGTATAATGAGAATGTATATGACTTATTAAAACCATCGGGCCCTCCGCTACAGTTACGAGACTTCCCTCAGTATGGTGTGACAGTGGCAGGACTCAGTATACACAACATCAAGATAGCGCAACAACTGTTAGACATGCTGGAGTTTGGGAACAGGAACCGAACCCAACACCCCACAGACGCCAATGCAGAGAGCTCCAGAAGTCATGCTGTGTTTCAGGTAGTATATAGATAATAGCAGCAGTTTCACCTGTGTAGATCCTGTTCCTATGGAAGTATCAAGATATCTTAGAGCATCTTATAGCAAAATAAATAACTTTACTAAATTCCAAATGAATCAAGTATGTAACTTAAAAGATTTTATGATGTGTCAGTCAGTAGCTTTTTTATGATCTGATTACAGAGCCATGCCTCCCTTTAGAATATGGGATATTGAGCTCAGACCTGTTGAGTGTTGGTAGGCTTGGGCTTATAATACACAAGTAAACACTGACAGATGTGAATGATGATAGTGTCCAGCATTGATAGCTTAACATGCTCTTGAGTATGGGGTTTTAAGACTACAAACTTCCCAATCCTTAGATCCTCCAAAGCTCGGTTGTACAAAGCCTGACCCAAATTCAAGTCAGGACGTAAAAAATGAGTGCTGACTCCTAATGAGGAGCAATCTTTAAAGAGCAACTCTCACATTACTACTCCTTATGGTTTCTACATATCTATTTACACTCATTTTACACAATAATAAAAAATGAGAAAAAAGGTAACAATTATGAAAAGAAGAGTAAAACATCAAAGATAGCCATTGCAAAGCAATTTCTTCTAGACAACCTTTTAGAATTGTATTTAGATGAATATTTTTTTGGTAGGTGTATGTGACAATGCGCTGCAAGACCAGTAGCCAGTGTCGTATGGTGAAGCTGTCCATGATCGACTTGGCGGGCAGCGAGCGTGCCTCCGCCACCGGTTGTGTCGGAGAGCGATTCAAGGAGGGCGCCAACATCAATCGCAGTCTGCTATCATTGGGCAACTGCATCAACAAGCTCGCTGATGGCAGCAGCTACATACCCTACAGGTCAGTGACCCACATTATCATAATCAGGACAAGCGTTTCTGGGAGGGAGCTAATGTTCAATGCAGTCTGCTAGCATTGGGCAACTGCATCAACAAGCTCGCTGATGGCAGCAGCTACATACCCTACAGGTCAGTGACCCACATTATCATAATCAGGACAAGCGTTTTGGAGAGCTAATTTTCCTAATGTTCAATGCAGTCAGCCAATTCATAGAATAAATATCTAATTAAAAAATAATTTTCTTGTTTTATTTGTTATGCCCCTAAGCCTCCTATGGGTAAAAGCCTCCCCCATCCTTTTCCATTTCTTCCTATCTTTGGCTGTATACATCCAACTTTTTTCTACGGTTTTTATAATGTCATCAACCCATCTTTTTTTCTTTTGTCTCCACTTTTCTTTTGCCTTTTGGGCCCTGCCATTTAGTTGTTTGATACGTCCATCTATTATCTTTGTATCTCAACAAGTGCCCTGCCCTGTTCTATTTCCGTTTCGCCAAACAGAAGAGTATCTGTTGATTTAGTGTTCATGCGGATATCCTCGTTTCTGGTTTCTTATATTCTGCTCAGTTTGAGTATGGTTCATTCCATTGCATGTTGACATGATGAAATTTCGTTTTTCACTTTTTCATTGGAGAACCATGTATGGCTAGCGTACATTAAAGTCTGAAGACTACAGGTATTTATTATGGTCTTCATGCTAAGGCTATGTTTTGCTTTTATAATTTCTGTGTAGGCCCAGTATTTCTTCCAAGCCATACTTTAATTTCATTTTCATTACTGTTTGGACCAAAGGACACTGGTTAGTTTACCAATGTACACAGTCATATTCATCGGTATAATTTATTGGTTCTCTCTACTTCAATGATTTCCTTATGACTAGTGAACATTATTTTAGTTTCAAATGCATTCCACGTGCACGTGATGTGCAGGCCAAATTTCTTGCTTTCAGAGTTTAAACTTAGTATCATCGATTCTAAAAAAATAAATCTTACGTGTAGGTATTAGTTTTCTATTACGTATTTATATGACTTTATTTTTGAAATCACTCTTTCTGAAAATGTCTTACACTAAACAGTATTTATACCAGCAATTGACATTTTGATTTAAATAAAAATTACCCAGTTAAAACTTGTTCGTAGTGTGCGTACCTAAGTGTGGGTAGTCTTACAATATTATCATAGTAACGCGGGAATGTCAGTGGCGCGATGTCTGTTACTCGCTACACATTGTCCAGTGTTAGATTGCAGTGTGCAGTGCACTTCGCCGCGACGGATTGATGATTAAACATTAATGTTTGACAGGGATTCAAAGTTAACGCGTCTTCTCAAAGACAGTCTCGGCGGCAACTGTAAAACGGTGATGATAGCGAACGTCTCGCCGTCGTCACTCAGCTACGAGGACACGTACAACACGTTGAAGTACGCCGCCAGAGCGAACAAAATACAGCTGAGCCTAAAGAAGAACATCATCAATGCAGACATGAATGCGGCGCAGAATGTGAAGCTGGTCAAGGAGCTGCAGACTGCATTCGAGCAAGAGAAGAAGGAGAAAAAAGAGATGCAGGCGAAATTCGAGAAGACGATTAAAGAGTTGCAGGCGAAATTGGCGCTGTCATCGACTAGTTCAGCTGTGGCACCCGGCAAAGGTAAGCCAGAAACGGTTTTTATATCTTTACACTTCGCGGGGGTCCGATAGTTTGTTATAAAACCTTTCACAAAAGTTACGAATATATATTTTGGGTACAAATTGATCTAAGCGAAAAAATATAAAGTTTTAATAATAATTGAAAAACACGAATATATTAGCATTCCATGGATTCGCCGCGCGGGACACACGCGAGTGCAGGCGTAGAGAGATCCCTTAGTGACGCGCGTCAACACACCAGCTTGAGTTCTAATATGGAGGTTAATGCATTTCCAGTAAGGCATTTTAGTAGGTTATAGAATATGATTTATCTAATGTAGGTATTTGAATAAATATACGCGTCATCGGCCGCCATTCTTGCAATTAACGAGATTATTTTATTCCGGTGTTTAACCTTGTTAAAACAACAAAATGAAATCGCCCGTTGCGTTCATGATAAATTCAAAGCGAACGGATTGTCAAGCGGTTTCCACCAGTAGATAGTTTTAGTATATTTGGTAAGTTTTTATGTAAACTTAATGTAATGTAATATTAATTTTCCATGAAATAGGTTAAATGAAATAGGGATTATTTTATTGGTGTCTTTGACGCGGGATTTATAAGACTGAAGGTCTAGGGTTCGATTCCCGGTTGGGCTGATTAAGATTTCCTAAATTGGTTCAAGTCTGGCTGGTGGGGAGGCTGCGACTAGTTGCCGCCTGTCGACAGAGACGTTGCGGTACGGTGAAGTGTGGAATTGATCTTATTCTTATAAAGTTAGCCCGCTTCCATCTGAGATTGAATCGTCACTTTCCACCAGCTGTGCTTGCAGTCAAGAACTAACTTGTAATGATTAAAAAATTTGGTCCGATAATAGAAGCGCCAGAAGTCGATAACTATTTATCAGATAATTTGTTTAACAGAGTCGGATAAAAAAGCAACCATGTGGACCCAACGCATCACCGAGGAGGAGCTCGTGCACGGCGCGCTGGAGAGCAAGCTGCTGGACCTGATGAGCAAGCAGCGCGTGCTCGCGCTGAGGCACTACCTGCGCACGCGCGCCTTCGAGCGCGTAGCTGACCTCGCACATCGCTCCTCGTGCGACGCTCTCGAACAGGTGACTACACACGTCATCATCACCGTGCGCACTGCCGGATGCAGTGGCCAGTGACAGGTAGGACCTCGCACATCGCTCCTCGTGCGACGCTCTCGAACAGGTGATTACACCGTCATCATCACCGTGCGCACTCCCTGCGCACGCGCGCCTTCGAGCGCGTAGCTGACCTCGCACATCGCTCCTCGTGCGACGCTCTCGAACAGGTGATTACACACGTCATCATCACCGTGCGCACTGCCGGATGCAGTGGCCAGTGACAGGTAGTGCGCGTACTCGCGCTGCGGCACTACCTGCGCACGCGCGCCTTCGAGCACGTGGCTGACCTCGCACATCGCTCCTCGTGCGACGCTCTCGAACAGGTGATTACACACGTCATCATCACCGTGCGCACTGCCGGATGCAGTGGCCAGTGACAGGTAGTGCGCGTACTCGCGCTGCGGCACTACCTGCGCACGCGCGCCTTCGAGCGCGTAGCTGACCTCGCACATCGCTCCTCGTGCGACGCTCTCGAACAGGTGATTACACACGTCATCATCACCGTGCGCACGCGCGCCTTCGAGCACGTGGCTGACCTCGCACATCGCTCCTCGTGCGACGCTCTCGAACAGGTGATTGCGCGTACTCACGCTGCGGCACTACCTGCGCACGCGCGCCTTCGAGCGCGTAGCTGACCTCGCACATCGCTCCTCGTGCGACGCTCTCGAACAGGTGATTACACAACCGTCATCATCACCGTGCGCACTGCCGGATGCAGTGGCCAGTGACAGGTAGTGCACTACCTGCGCACGCGCGCCTTCGAGCGCGTAGCTGACCTCGCACATCGCTCCTCGTGCGACGCTCTCGAACAGGTGATTACACACGTCATCATCACCGTGCGCACTGCCGGATGCAGTGGCCAGTGACAGGTAGTGCGCGTACTCGCGCTGCGGCACTACCTGCGCACGCGCGCCTTCGAGCGCGTAGCTGACCTCGCACATCGCTCCTCGTGCGACGCTCTCGAACAGGTGACTACACAACCGTCATCATCACCGTGCGCACTGCCGGATGCAGTGGCCAGTGACAGGTAGTGCACTACCTGCGCACGCGCGCCTTCGAGCGCGTAGCTGACCTCGCACATCGCTCCTCGTGCGACGCTCTCGAACAGGTGATTACACAACCGTCATCATCACCGTGCGCACTGCCGGATGCAGTGGCCAGTGACAGGTAGTGCGCGTACTCGCGCTGCGGCACTACCTGCGCACGCGCGCCTTCGAGCACGTGGCTGACCTCGCACATCGCTCCTCGTGCGACGCTCTCGAACAGGTGATTACACACGTCATCATCACCGTGCGCACTGCCGGATGCAGTGGCCAGTGACAGGTAGTGCGCGTACTCGCGCTGCGGCACTACCTGCGCACGCGCGCCTTCGAGCGCGTAGCTGACCTCGCACATCGCTCCTCGTGCGACGCTCTCGAACAGGTGATTACACAACCGTCATCATCACCGTGCGCACTGCCGGATGCAGTGGCCAGTGAACGGTAGCGCGTGCTCGCGCTGCACTACCTGCGCACGCGCGCCTTCGAGCGCGTAGCTGACCTCGCACATCGCTCCTCGTGCGACGCTCTCGAACAGGTGATTACACACGTCATCATCACCGTGCGCACTGCCGGATGCAGTGGCCAGTGACAGGTAGTGCGCGTACTCGCGCTGCGGCACTACCTGCGCACGCGCGCCTTCGAGCGCGTAGCTGACCTCGCACATCGCTCCTCGTGCGACGCTCTCGAACAGGTGACTACACAACCGTCATCATCACCGTGCGCACTGCCGGATGCAGTGGCCAGTGAACGGTAGTGCACTACCTGCGCACGCGCGCCTTCGAGCGCGTAGCTGACCTGACATCGCTCCTCGTGCGACGCTCTCGAACAGGTGATTACACACGTCATCATCACCGTGCGCACTGCCGGATGCATGCCAGTGACAGGTAGTGCGCGTACTCGCGCTGCGGCACTACCTGCGCACGCGCGCCTTCGAGCGCGTAGCTGACCTCGCACATCGCTCCTCGTGCGACGCTCTCGAACAGGTGATTACACACGTCATCATCACCGTGCGCACTGCCGGATGCAGTGGCCAGTGACAGGTAGTGCGCGTACTCGCGCTGCGGCACTACCTGCGCACGCGCGCCTTCGAGCGCGTAGCTGACCTCGCACATCGCTCCTCGTGCGACGCTCTCGAACAGGTGACTACACAACCGTCATCATCACCGTGCGCACTGCTGTGACTCCCCGCAGGGGGTCGGCTGCTGCACGTGCCCTGCTCATTCCCGCAGATATTCTGAGCATTGCTTCTTATGAGGCCCGCAGTTAGATCACATAATAAAACACTAGTATTATATATGCGTGTATGTTTGACTAGAGGACTCCCGCGTTTACAATCGTATAGTTCCCTAACGAGTTAGCCGGCTTCCTCTCAGATTGCATCATCGTATAGATCAGGTGCGAGAGCAGTCAAGGGGCAAGCCGTAAGTAGTAAACATCTATCCACACAATCTTTCGCCTGGGTGGTTTCGGCATGCAGTGACAGTGGACAAAAGTATGTAGGCTATATCTATACTTCTATATTAATATATAATATTATAAAGAGGTAAAGTTTGTAAGTTTGTAAATAAAGATCTGTCGGGGCTAATCTTTGGACCTACTGATCCGATTTTAAAAATTCTTTCACCAGTAGAATGCTACGTTATCGGTGAGTGTTATAGGCTATGTTTTATATTTGTATTGTATATATTACCTGAGTTATCACAGTTTTTGTCGCGCGAATCGGACCGTGAAATTTATTAAATTTAGCTTTATGCGCGTACGCTGCCTTAGATATTGAATATAATTGAAAACAATGTATAAAAACTTTATGCATCTTAAAAAGTTCTAGGAAAAAGTCCGCGATAGCATTTATATCTATATATTTTGGCAGATATATAACTGTGTTTTAAAAAAAATAATTTAATTCATAATGCTTACGTTTAGGTCATTATTTATACAACTAAACTTAAATCCTTATCAAAATAAATTATTTGATGAGATGAGATGAATGAGATTTGCCTTTTACAGTATGTTAATTAGTTTATACTTTCGGAGATATTACAAAATTTCTAAAAAACAACAATGCTGCTATATCGTCTAAATTAAGTTGACTTCCTCCGTGTTATGTTATACGTACTGAATAGGGGTCAACATTTTGGGACTAATATTCTTTGAGAATTCGATTTTTGATCTTTTCTTTCAATTTATTTGGCATGGCAAACAATATTTATATAATATACGAAAAAGTTTGTTCGTTTGTTTAAACGGGCTAATCTCCAGATCTGTGTGACGTAAATTATTTTGTTTATTATGTAAGGTAGACTCAAAAGTGCAATAGACTATTTAATACGAGCTCACATCAGCTTGCCATAAATATATATTGTTAATGTTAACATACTGTAATATCGTACAATGTCGAAGAAAAATGTAGATCTTTAGTACACGGGACGGGACGGAGGGTATTGCTTGACGGGAAACCAAGAAAAAAATTAAATTGAGAGGAGGAGCACGCCAAGAGCACACTTTATATGAAAGTCTGTCTTTAAAATTAAAAGGGTACCTAAGAGGTTTTCACGCGGACTAAGTCGCGGGCGACTGCTAGTACACTATATTTATATATGTTATCATTATTTCATCAGATATACTCCTATTTATTTATTTACCACATTCATTCACACTTACACACACACTTACATGACATACCAACATAACTGCACACTTGCAAATTATTATATTCACATTCGCGCACACTCAGTGCAATCAGTAGTCCACCGGCGCGCGCGCCTGCGCCCGCGCACGCTCGCAGCACGATGTTATGTATGTATGTAATTAATGTTATTCCTTTTCAGATTTGCACCGAAGACATCCCGCGCCAGGAGCGCGCGTCAGATAATTACGTGAAACAACAGATCAGCAGCAATTTAAAAATAACGGAGGCTTGGAACAAGTGGCGAGCGAACACACAGAAGCTACACGAACTGTTCGACGAATGTCTAGCAGACTGTCCCGGCATGAGTGACAGCATAGAGCACGTGAAACTGCGCAGCAGACACAGAACCACCGCGGCCAGCAACGACTTGAGAGACAAACTCATTTCCATAATGACCGACGAGATCACGCGGTCCACCGAATGCATGGGCGACACGTTCCACTTGCTCAAGAAAGTGTACTTGACAATGAAAGGGTACGCGCTAGTCCCGCCTGCGCTGACGTCAGAGTACGTGGCGGTGATGAACAAGGTGAAATCTGCCAAAAACATCAGCTGGTCCGACGAAGTGGTGAAGAGTGATCCGCATTTCAAGTTCATAACTACACTAGACTTGGGGAACCCGATCGCTCAACTCGACCTCGAACATCTCGCTAGCGACGCACACGTCCGGGACGACGCGGACGCCACCGTCGACCTAGCGTCGGACCAGGACTTGTCTGACAAGGAGAACAAGCCGTGCAAGAAGCGCAAGGGCACACCCATCAAACTGAATCACAACGAAACTATTGTAATAAACGACTCGTTCGAATGCCAAGCGCCGAACGCGGCGAAGAAACTGAAGACTGCGGAGCGCGTGGGGGTCGAGAATATCAATTTTGGTGAAATCGATCCTAAAGATTTGAATTCCACATTTGTTCTTGCGGGAAAAGCTGATGTTTTGAAACAGGTGCCTGCGAAAGATGTCTCGAAAAATGTTCCGACGAAGACAGGTCTAACAGATCGCACGAACACGATGCAAAGGCCGATCACCTTCAACAACAACAATAGGGGTAAGTGCTTCCTTTAGTGTGTTTGCTCCGCAGGGGCGCAGGGGCGGGGGACTCTGCGCACACGGCACAGTGTTGCGTGTTGGGGCTCGGTGCGTGTTGCAAGGTGTCTGCGAGTACCTCTCAGTGTCGAACGCAATCGCAACAGTGGCGCCAGCTCTGCGCAAGCGTCACGTGGGCGCCTGCACACTTGCAACTGACTGTGTGTAAAACTGTAACAGGTCTAAACAGTTTCTCATTTAATTAATTCAATTATCTTAGCTTTTTCTGCTGATAACTTTGTTTGTAGAATGCCTGGATGCTACTATTTGTTAGCATACTTCTGACACCGAAGTGGTTTCGAATGCTAATACATATAACAAGAAGTATGATGTACACTTTAAATAATAAATATATAAATAAATAACTGAAAGGCACTGTATATTCACACAGAGTCCATTAATGTAATTTTCTCAATTGTTGTCCGTGTCTCTGTTCGTATTGTCCTTGGCGCAACTCGAGTCGCAACTACTGAATCTTAGCTCGATTTTAGTTCGTATTGTGAGGTTTACATAGGTTACTTTTTACTCGCGAAATTTAAAATAGATGGGGTTGAAAGTTTGTATGGAAGCTCCTTCATTATTGAAGTTATGTTTATGAAAATTGGTATAAGAACTGCTGGATATACATAAAAGATAATATGGTTCCAGGGTTTTTGAAATTTTACCCCAATAGGTTGCATAGGGGTTGAAAATAGTGTTGGTAATAAGTTATTCATTTTAGAGATATGTTTACGAAAGTTGGTATAAAAGTACTGATACAATTTTAAACATAATGTGATTCAAAAATTATTAAAATTCTATATGTTAGGGGCTGGAAATTAACATCGAATATTCTTAATTCAAATATTTTTATAAAAATTAATATATCAAGTACTAGATACTTGAAAACTTATATGCAACTGTTTTTAAAACCTTTTTATCTGTTTATTCCGGTTAATCTCTAAAACGGCTGAACCGATTTCAATTTAGACTTTCAGACATTCATTTACTAATGTTGAGAAAGTAAAATACCGTAAATCAGTTTTTATTTTATGGGAGGGGAGCCCAAGCGGGGATTTTGGGATTTACTAAAGCGCGGCAGATTAATATACAGGGGGATCCCTTGTACCCGGTTAAGTACCTCCACGAAACATGAGGCCCATATCTAAGGCCGCCCGTGAAGGATACAGGATCAGATTAGTAAAAAAAAATTGGCCATCAGAAATTCTCGAGCGCGTCAGATTAAGGTAGGGTGAGTTAATTACATCCTAAAAAGTGTATATTCCACTAATCTGACAATTTGAGAGCGACGTAAAGAAAGGGGAGGGCAGCAAAGTTGTAAAAAAAAAACGTCAAGTCGACATTCTCGAGCGTAGCTAAATTTTTTTTTATTTTAAAGGAAATAATTCAAGAATAATGAAAAATATATAATCTGACGATTTCCGCAAGCCGAAATAACGAAAATTCGTCGATAAAGTTAAATGCGTGTAGCTCGCTTATAACTTTTGAACGACTAAACCGATCGGAATCTACTAAACGGCGTTTTAAAGATTTCTCTTAAAATTAGATTTCCTGTGAATTGGAACCGATTCGGACCGATAGATTTTGAGAAATTTTGAAAAATCTCAAAAATATTTTTTTACAAAGTGGTTTTTTTGGAATAACTTTTGAACGGCTTTATCGATCAACTTCTAAAATTAATCCGCCTTTGAGCCTAAAAAACCACATAGATCGCCACCAAGCTGGTCAAAATCGGTTGATTCGTTCGAGAGATAATGTGAACGAAAGAAACCCGAAAAAGTGTTTTTTTTGGATTACTCCGAAATTTGTGATTCGATCAATAAAAATTGCAAAATTACTTACGAGGATAATAAAACTGCGTCGAATGCCGTCAACCGCGTGAAAATTGCTTCATCCATTCAAAAGTTATTGCGGTTTATTGAAACTTCTATCAGACTTTCGAGCTGGGAGAGCTCAAATGCAAATAATATTTCTATATATTATTTCTTTGAACTCAAAAATGTTATAAGTACAATTTTAAGTGCCCAGGAATGGAATTAGCGGGAAGTTGCAGGGATGGTCTTTGAGGTGAACCGTTTTTCTAATTTTCTTTTTGTCAGATTAAGCGAATCCCTCTAGATAATCGTCAGATTATGAGACAGTACGTTTAGAACATAAAGATGAACCATATATATCTTAATCTGACGCGCTTGAGTATTTCAAAATGGCGAATATTTTTTGCACATTATGAAAATGGCCGCGAGTTTGCGTCCCATCGAAATCGTCAGATTAGTGAATGAGAGCTTTTTTGTGGTGCACTTAATACTCCCTTAGAAAATCTGACACGCTCGATTAAATTTTTTATTTTTTCATTTTCAACCCTTACATACAACCACCCACATCATGCAAACGATCAGATTATTATACGTACATTAACACAAATACGTAGGGCATTGATGCTATCAATATCTGACGCGCTCGAGAATGTCCATGCAACAGTTTTTTTTACATATTTAAATTTAAATTTATAGCCGCTTCCCCCACCGATGTAAAGGTATATATCATATAACATTTTTTTCTTCTTATCACCTAAGCTTTGCAACCCAATAGGTCTCTACGACGCTTGAGTAAATCCCCATTTAGCATCCTGGGCTCCCCTACTATTAGTAATTTTATTCCACGCGGGTTCTGGTTTTGTAATGTACCTGCGGCGCTGGATCACGTGACGCTTATCACTTCCTGTGTGTCACTGCAGCTCGCGTGGTGAAGCCGGTGGTGCCCATGCGCCGCGCAGCGCCCGCCGCCCCCGCCGCCCCCGCCGGCGGCGCGGCGTTCGGCTCCAGTGCAGCGCGGGACGGATCCGCCTACCGTCATGTACAAGGTGAATTATTTACTTTACTTCCTGCATGTCACTGCAGCTCGCGTGGTGAAGCCGGTGGTGCCCATGCGCCGCGCAGCGCCCGCCGCCCCCGCCGCCCCCGCCGCCCCCGCCGCCCCCGCCGCCCCCGCCGCCCCCGCCGCCCCCGCCGGCGGCGCGGCGTTCGGCTCCAGTGCAGCGCGGGACGGATCCGCCTACCGTCATGTACAAGGTGAATTATTTACTTTACTTCCTGCATGTCGCTGCAGCTCGCGTGGTGAAGCCGGTGGTGCCCATGCGCCGCGCCGCCCCCGCCGCCCCCGCCGCCCCCGCCGGCGGCGCGGCGTTCGGCTCCAGTGCAGCGCGGGACGGATCCGCCTACCGTCATGTACAAGGTGAATTATTTACTTTACTTCCTGCATGTCGCTGCAGCTCGCGTGGTGAAGCCGGTGGTGCCCATGCGCCGCGCCGCCCCCGCCGCCCCCGCCGCCCCCGCCGGCGGCGCGGCGTTCGGCTCCAGTGCAGCGCGGGACGGATCCGCCTACCGTCATGTACAAGGTGAATTATTTACTTTACTTCCTGCATGTCGCTGCAGCTCGCGTGGTGAAGCCGGTGGTGCCCATGCGCCGCGCAGCGCCCGCCGCCCCCGCCGCCCCCGCCGCCCCCGCCGCCCCCGCCGGCGGCGCGGCGTTCGGCTCCAGTGCAGCGCGGGACGGATCCGCCTACCGTCATGTACAAGGTGAATTATTTACTTTACTTCCTGCATGTCGCTGCAGCTCGCGTGGTGAAGCCGGTGGTGCCCATGCGCCGCGCGCGCCCGCCGCCCCCGCCGCCCAGGTCTGGTCAAGTGGACCAATCGGCTGTCAGAAATCGAACACGGAACCTTCAAAGGACTAAGTAGGTAGATATGTCCCCACCTGCACACTTTAGAACTGGTAAAAAATAAATAAATGAAGAACGAAATAAACTTTTAAATAACACTGAATCAGCTGATATCTGTGCCAAGTTCAATAAACTTTCCTGTTAAGTTACCTATTGTAAAACCCGGGCGGCAAGTGTTTAAATGTGCGTGTAATGGAAAGTGCATTGACCTTCGTCGTCGATCAGCTGTTACGTTTGTTATTTTGATCAATTCTAGTGTGTAAGTAGGTACATAACTGCCTTGAGGTTAATTAGCTGGTTTTAGGGTAATTTATGGATGTATTGGATGGCGTTATGCGTACCGTCGGCGCGGCTAATAATTCAAACTCACCTTATATATTTAAAATTATGTTTTGTTTTTTTATAAAATCTTATTTAATAGATATTAAATATATCAATTAGTTTTAAGCTTACTAATCTAATTTATTGTCATGAATTCGTTATTAACATGTTAACTAAAAAAATTAGGTGTAAAATGACTAGTGACTCGTACCTTCGTTTTGAATTTGTTTGTTGATGAGTGTTCTACATCGAGTTGGGCTACAGTGTGCTCTCTAACTTGAAGTTGTGCACGATGTATCGATACTAATATTGTAAATGCGAAAGTAAGTCTGTCTGTGTGTTACTCAAACACAGAAGATAATCTAAGCCTGAGAAAGGACATGGCTACTTTTTGTCGAACTATCACAAATTGAAATTGCTCGCGGCCGGAGTCGCAGGCGCGGGGCTAGTATAGCTCTCTCTTTCGCCTCGACGCGAGAGAGCGAGAGAGCGAGATCAGGCGTGTGTGAGGTTCGGTGATGCTTGGTGAAGGTTGGTGTTTGTGGGGTGGTCTGTGCACTAATCGAATGTTTGTGTTCGTGTTGTTAACACACTAACAGGTGGGTCCGGGAGTGGAGCTGTTACTGATAAGTCAGTGCGTTTCAAAGCTGTGCGCGGCCGGGAGAGGGCGCAGGCGCACCCGTACGCGCGCGCGCCGCTCTGCGCCGCCAGGAAGTGACGCCGAGACACGTACACAGGCGCAGAGTCCACGCGAAGCGTCGCGACGCGTCCAGACATGCTATGATAGTTTGACATTGATTTACATGTACATTTTATGACATAAAGCCTTTCTGTTTGCGATCGACTCTAATACTACTGCACAGATTTTCATGCGGTTTTCACTAACAGAGAGTGCTCTCTGAGGTTTGCTGACGAAGGTTTTGGTATATTAATTAACATGTTTAGGTTTTTTTGTGTAAATTGGGTCAAATATGACAACAATATTAGGAAGAGTCGCGCCTATTCTCGTGGGCGAAGTCACGGGCGTCTGCTAGTTTATGTATATACATTTGTGGGTTTATCACAAGAAACGTGAAGGTGCAATCACAGTTACGTATTACACGTCTACGTGTCATATTATTGTCTGCCTGTGAGCGGTTGCTAAGCGACGTGTTGCCGTATGCCTCTGATTCTTCTGATTGTGATGATTTGCAGGGCCCTGTCCCACCGGCGTATTATCAGAGAAAAAATAGACAAAAACTATTCAAATTGATATAAAATGTCATACAATGTCTAGACACTAATCTCAGTTTCAGTGACACCAGAAGAGAGGCTTGTTATAACTTAGAGGTAGGAAACTACCATCAGTTGTGATTGCAGTCAAGGACAGTTGTAAAGATTAAAAAATCTAGATTAAATTTGTATGACGTTTGAAGCAAGAACGCTTCGCTTCGACTCTGCGGCAACATGAGTGTACGAGTATAATGCGATTCAAATAACAAGACAACGAAGTCGACAACTTCAGACTTTGTAGTACGATGTGCAAAAATATAAGCGTATAGCAACAAAAAATAAATTTATTTTATTATACATTTTCATCTTCACTCTCTTGTGAGTTTGAGTAATCGCTATCAGAGAGAACTAAACATTATGTAAATAAGTACGAGTATCTGTAAGAAAGATTTTACTGAAATTGAATATCACTTTCTTTGAAAAAAAAATATTGTAGAACGAAAAAAAATACGAAAACCAAAATTTATTATGAAGCAAAAATGGCCATTGTCGTCATCCTCTAACATCTCTCGAGTCTAGTACTCTTGCTCTGTTCTTTCTACATGATTGACTTCTGGTCGCCCATCGTCAGCAGTGATGCTTTGAACTGCTAATATTGTTGATTTTTCAATTTCACTTTCTAGCTGGCGACAGGATCAGCACCGTCTCATGTCCGTAGCTTCTATATAAATTGCCCACCGTGTAGTAATAGTCATCTTTAGGTTTTTTTTTATTATTTGTCGATAGGAGCGAGGCAGCCATCTTAGGTCGACACTTTATGATTATTTGCTCATATTAATCAATCAATCAATAAGTAGTTATATTATTTAACTTATGTTAAAATAATAAAGTAAGTGTTCGGTGTCTGTGCTGACGCTACTCGTACGCTGTTGTCAGTGTGAAGTTGGTCCAAGATGGCGCCAGTTCATTCCTATTGTTATTTGAATCGCATTACACAAGTGCACCTATGTTAGGCGAAGTAATTGTGTAGGTAATAATTATTTTTTTAATTTTTTAGCATATATGTTCTCGGTACCAATTAGTTGATTAAGAAATGACCTTGTATTTATTTGTATTGTATTTTGAACAATGTCTACTGGGTTAGTTTTCAAACACGGGCAATATATTCAGGAATAGATGAAAACATTGTCGATACACGATTTGATTGTACCCTCTTAATTTAAACGTTATTTTGATGTAAAACACAAATATATCAAATACATCAACATATGGACACAATAGTTTAAGACTCAGTTGGTCAGCTTTTTCGATAAACTATGAAATAATAATAACGCCTCCGTGGCTCAGTGGTATGCTTTGTGGATTTACAAGAATGGAGGTCCTGGGCTCGATTCTCAGCCGGGTCGATAAGATCTTCCAAATTGGTCCTGGTGGTAGGCTTCACCGACAAAGACGTACCGCCAAGCGATTTAGCGTTCCGTTACGACGTGGTGTAGAAACCGAAGGAGTGTATATTTCTTCCTTGTAACAAGTTGGCCGCTTGCATCTCAGGGTGTCATCACTTACCAGCAGGTGTGGTTGCGGTCGAGGGCCAACGTGTAATGAATAATAATAAAACGCATTGTGACGCTAGACGTTGTTCAGTCATTTTATGATTGAAACTAGCAGGGCGACTGTTCGCAGAACTTGTTAGTGAAATATGAACAATGCGAGTCGGAGCAGCAAGTAGGTAGACTATTTTCGAAAATAATAAAGGAGGTACGTTGTGTTCCAAACGTGATACTAAAGGATACCCACTTAAACACAAAATTACTTTAATATATTTTAATTTTTAATTATATAGATTGGTCATTTGTGTCGTATTACTTAGTATATATATATGGAATATGAAATTTTTGTAAGTTAGAAGTATTCGAATGAGAGAAACATAAAACTGTTATTAAAAAAGAACATTGATTAACATAAATAGTGTAATAATTAACTTAAAAAAAAATAATTTTTATTTATATGAAAAGATTTTACAAAATCGTTAACAGCTTTAACATTAACAAAGTAATATATTTTGTAAGAACCATTTATTTTAATAAATATAATTTGTCAAGTAATTTCTATTATTTAATGTTCTTTGTAAGTTTTATATTAGTATTAAATTGTATATTTTTAAAGCTTTTTTGTGATTAAATGATTGTATTTTCTATAATTATAATAATGTATGATTTTTGATTTTAAGATGTTCCCAAACGCCTAATACGTATAATGTTTTAATAATAATTAATAAATAGAACTTGTATTTGTTAAATAAAAATATTATTAAATTTTGACTACTCTTCTAATGTTATGAAGTTTTTTACCCTCGCTGCCCCTTGGACGTTAACTACTAAATAGGTGTATGGGAATGTACGGCGCAGGCACAGGGCGCAGACCTGACCCGTCGGCTACAAGCGTGCAGGGCGCAGTGACGCGCTGGCACGGCCATACGTTCAACGTTGCTTCATTTCATGCCCGTTCCGAGTTTAGTGAAAGGTTTTCTATCAAAAATTTGCAGAAAATGCATCTATTAATAATTTCGTCAAGGGGTACGGTAGACTCCTTAGATAAATAACAAAACATAAAAAATATTGATTTCGAGTCTACAACATATATTAAAATTCGGATAAAGGAGAATTTAGTTAAATTCTAATGATACTGACATACAAGCTATCCAAACAATCTATCATTTTTTTCCATACTTGTCTTATCACGTAAACAAACACGTCTTGTCACGAATATCATCATCATTTTTTACAGAAATCACTTGTTTTAATTTAGCAATAAATGTCTTGATCTCTTTATTAAACGCGTACAATGCACGATACACTGTAAACTGCTTTAAATTTTCCATTTTATCATACATATCTTCACAAAAGAAAATAATAACAAGACTCAATTCCACAGCGTAACTGACATTTCGGAACGCCAGATTTCTATGAATTAATAATGATGGGAAAAATACATCGAGCATAAACTTGTCGATGAAATATAATAAATTATTATTTATTGATTTTATTATTGTTATTTTAATGGTAGAAAATTCTATCCTATAATATAAAATTCTACCCTAATATCTATTTCACATTCAAGATTTTTGCAAAAATGTAGATTTTTAGTACACGGGATGGGACGGAGAATATTGCTTCACGGGAAATTTTAAACAAATTAAATTGAGAGGGGTAGCGCGAAAAAAGTACACACTTTATATGAATGTCTGTCTTTAAAATTAAAAGGGTACCTAAGAGGTTTTCACGCGGACGAAGTCGCGGGCGTTTTATATATTTAACAACTTTTTAACGTTACCAATACCAATAATGTTATTGCGGTATCTAAAAGCTAAATCACGAAATATTGATTTTTAATCTTATAAATGAATTACTATATATGGTAACGGTGTAACTTTAGCAGCGTTACGATCGCCTCGATAAACTCCCACTCCTACAATAGTCTCTGGTTACGAGTCCGCCATCATTGTAAACCCGTTAAGACCTTTATCAGTCATTTATAAAAAAAAGTGATATACTGTCGCCATCTTAGATACACATCGCCAATTAACACATCAAACATCATGTGTCAAACGAAACGTCTTGCCGGAAACATTGAGTGAATCCAGTGTTGTCAGAAGCAGGCATAGAGAGAGCAATAGGAATTTTTTTTATGGAAGTCTGTCATTGAAAAATAAGAGGGCAAGTGGTTTTCACGCGGACGAAGTCGAGGGCCACTGCTAGTTTTACTATATTATTGTATGATTAATTGAGTGATATTAAATTGTATGTAATTTCATTTTTACGTCTTTTTAAAGGAAATGTTGTAAATAAATGAAAAAATGAAATGGTTTAAGTAATTAACAATAATAACATATTTAATTGCCTCCCTATATTTGCGGATGACTTATTTCTAGACTTATTTTAATGAATAAAATTATAATAAAACCTAAGTATTTCTAAGTATAGTGTTTTTACACCCTTAAAAAAATTCGCAAGTGCCTAAAGTGCTTAAGATAATAATGTGGAACTAGTGATTAAAAAATCATCACTAGTTCCATTATGGAACTGTTAATGGTACTAGTGGCAACGAACCATAAAATAATTCAACATTAGTTCCATTGTCTTCGTATTCCTTTTAAAATGGAACTAGTGATAACAAAAATTATCACTAGTTCCATCATGGAACTGTTAACGGTATTAGTGGCAACGAACCCAGTTTCGTACAGGTACGTACAGGCGCTTGCTGTGTTTCAGCATAGCAATAAGAGCAATGATTGTGCACAAGCAATACTTTTAACGATTCCAACCTTATTTAAAGTTTGTAAAAGTTGTAGGTTTAAATTAAATCAATTTCACCCATAGCGCCTTTGAATAATCGTAAGTTGCGGATTACCCTCACCTTGTAAATCCGAAGCACGTGGCGCTAATTGGTGCGGTCCGAGCTGAATATAAAGGGCCCGATTACGCCCGCACCCTTTTCGAGCCAACCAAATTACCTTTCATGTTGGTCTTTGAGATTAAATTTTTGCATTATAGGCACCTTTAAAATACAATAAAGAGCAACCGCTGTCTTTTCTGAAATGTTATTGAAACAAGATTGATGTTTTATTGATAGTAATATTTAACATAGCCTTATAATGATGGTGAAACCTTTCATCATTTCATCTTTCCCCTCCTTTGAGAAAGGAGATATGGAGCTACGAGCAAGACCCAGATCCAAGGGAGCTACGATGCTCCAAAGCAAGTTTGAGGGCTTAGAGTTCTAGTGCTTGATTTGGTGATGATCTCTGTTATGATGATTAAGTCTGATGATTAGATGTTAATGTGATGGCCGGGACCGACGAATTAATGTAACCTTCCCACTCTCCGAGGGACACGGTTGTAGCACCAGCTTCGAACTCCAGGTTAAGAATTAATGTAACCTTCCCACTCTCCGAGGGACACGGTTGTAGCACCAGCTTCGAACTCTAGGTTAAGAATTAATGTAACCTTCCCACTCTCCGAGGGACACGGTTGTAGCGCCAGCTTCGAACTCTAGGTTAAGAATTAATGTAACCTTCCCACTCTCCGAGGGACACGGTTGTAGCGCCAGCTTCGAACTCTAGGTTAAGAATTAATGTAACCTACCCACTCTGCGAGGGACACGGTTGTAGCGCCAGCTTCGAACTCCAGGTTAAGAATTAATGTAACCTTCCCACTCTCCGAGGGACACGGTTGTAGCGCCAGCTTCGAACTCTAGGTTAAGAATTTTTACAAAGTTTCATAGACCTACTAGTATAGTAACCTAATCCAGGACATCTGTTTCTGATATCCCATATTTATCTAGCCTGGACTGGACCAACGATGGAGCTTGATGGTATACATTTCCCATCTAATGATGTTGTTTCGATATTTTGCTGTAGTAGATATCACAGCGACAACCACGCGTCTTAAACTACGCAGGAACCCTTGGGCACGAAGCCAAAATTTGGTGCCCTTTTTAACAAGACTAAGAAAAAAGAAAATACTAAAAGCCTATTAATGAAATTGTTTCGATGATATTTTACCTGACGGCCGGTTGGCGCAGTGGGCAGTGACCCTGCTTCTGCGTCCTAGGCTGTGGGTTCGATTCCCACATCTGGAAAACGTTTGTGTGATGTGCATGGATGTTTTCCAGTGTCTGGGTGTTTATCTATATATAATAAGTATTTATGTATAATATATATAAAAGTATTCATCAGTTATCATAGTACCTATAACACAAGCTGCTTACGCTTACTTTGGGGCTATATAGCGATGTGTGTAATTGTCCTATAATATTTATATTTAATATTTATTTATATTTTACTAAAACTTTTATATGAAATGTGAGAAAAATTGTCGGTTGGGCCCTTGGGCACGGTTCCCTCGTGCCTTTATGACTGCAGTGCCGCCGACCCGTCGTCATACAACGTCTAACATCGTCGAACCTCTCCCCCGCGAACACGTATGGGGTAGGTAATTTGTGGATGCCGTCTAGAAGCATTTTAATAAAAATTCTCATTAGAAAAACAGTCAGTAGACACGTGTTTGTATCATCTAAACTCTGTGGTTCGTAGACCAGTGATACCCAAAGTGGTATAATATGTTAACCCCCTGGATCGAATCATCACTCAAGGACTTTAATTTCATCGATCATTAAGGATGTTAATTTTGCTTGTAAGCAATTTAATCAATAGATTAAGAAACATTTAAAAGATCATTTTGTTGCTTAGACTGGTAGTTTTAATCTAACTAATCTAGTATAATAAGTTAAAAACACAAAATAACAAAGAATATATAAAAAATAGTATACATAAATAAATAAATATTTTTTTAGATATATGAAGGAACACTATGCCTACCTACTATATTAAATAAACTATGTTATTGCGTGTTTTTTTTAATTAAATTATCAGTTAAATATTATTTTGATGTTAATTTTGTCGTAATTCTTCAAGCTAATCAGGATGCCTACCTAAAACTGAGACACGACAAGTGGTTGACTGGTCTAAGAAGTTTGAGAACCACTGCCATAGACATTAAAGCATAATAGCCTATCTCGATTCTCGATCAGGCGCCCTTATAAAAATGTTTATTACAACGTTAAACCGAAGAAACTCAATAAAACAGGCGACATCGGGTGTAAAAAAGCTTATAAAACCATTACTGCGCCGCCGTAGTACTCCTCCGTAACAGGTAACAATAAGAAGTTTCCTCATTGGATTTTATCGTGTTTTCAAGATGTATCAATGGTTTCAAAATACAAATACCGACCTAGATATTAACAAGATTTCACTGATATCGGAGGCGTAAAAAATCGTTAATTCATTTATACAAATAAATAAAATTAAAATATCTAGTAGTGATTTCAAATGACACTTTTCACTCAATGCATATAAAATAATTTACACATTAGATATTTCAATTAAAACTCCAATTTTTAAATTTATTGTCTGACTATCTGTTTGTACCCACTAATCTCTGAAACTTTTAGTTGAATTGTAAAAATCTTGTTACATATTATAGTTAAACTCAGTAAAAGTGACATAGGATAACTATAGATTGGTCAATTCATGATGGCTCGTCGTTTTTTGTTTTTCAAACGCTTACAGTGCAAGTGTGCAATAAAAACTGCAAGAATGTGAGTTCTATTACTACGTGACGAGTAGCAATGTGTGCACACTCACACAAAGTGTCAAGTTAGTTAAGTCAACAAGAATGTCATGTTTGATTAGCAGTATGATCTACTTAATTTTAACCCATTTTTTAAAAATGAATATGTCGCGTTGGTCCTGCACAGCAAAATTATATTGTGATATAGGTTAATATGTCGGAGTATCGAACAGATATATTGCAAGTTCACTATGTTTTGATACATGAAATAGATTTTTATAATTCCTGACGTATTATATAGATTCAGAACACTAGTTTATTTACACCCATCTTACTTTAGTCGCTAATTTAATTTACTTCTTAAGAACACTTTTACATTTGTCCAACTCGACCAAATATCCTCACCGCACTCTAGACACAAACTGACTACCCAATTCCTTTGTTCCCCTCAAGATTGTGTAAATACTCTACTAGGACTCTGGCGCCCGGCTCTTTTATTGGTTGGAGTATTAATACAAATCAAAGAACATACTTTCATCTCACATCAGATCATGTGACGAGATATTATGCATCATTTGAATGTTATAAATCAAATAATTGAATTTAACATTGTGTCAAAGTTTTAAGTAAGCACCTATCTCATATCTCTCATTAAATGATTAACAATTAGTTCCATTTCGATTACTTCCATAAAAAAACTCGTGACATACCATAAATAATTACTTCCAAAGACAGTAACATTTCCATAAACAATGACATCTATCACTATATTACAACAATCTATTTATAAGTCTCTAGTCTAATTCCTTCGACATATATATTAATCAATTTAACAATATCTTAAAAACACACACACCCACAATCATCTCAAATAGGTACAAGTAGCGGCACGAAACTCTAGCGAAATACGTTAGTGGTACTTGGAGGATGGAAAAAAAAGGAATTTATTTAAAATACTAATTTAATATTACAAAATTACAATAAAATAATTGCTAATTATAATTAGTGATTCCTATCGATGTCGGATTAAGAATGCTTAAATTAAAATCTTAACTAATAATGATGCGTCGGCTTGACCTGGATAGACGATGTCCGTCGATGGTAGGGGGCTGCTGCGTCGGCGATCCGCCTAGGGCTGCTATCCATAACTCCTCCACCCTCAGAACGGCAACTATTTCAGGACTTTTAATGAAAATGTTGCCGGGATGTTTCCCAGTTCGTCGATCTCCTTGTCCTTGCTTGCAGCTGCCTGGATCCTTTTTTCGCGATTCTTCAGGAACTGCCGGATTGCCCATATTATAAAAAGTGTAGATATACCCAATAGTATGGTATAGAAGGGTATTGTGGTATGGTAAAGGGTTTCTGATTGTACGTGTTTGACTTGTAAAGGGGTTTGAACCATGATTTTCTCTTGAATACTATGGAGATCTTGAAGATTGATGGAGCTCAGGTTGAAGTGTGGAGATTCAATTGCCTGTTTCTTGACGTCGCGGGGTATCTTTGATAGTTTTAGAACTTGCCCTTTGATCTCGTCGTTGTCATTGATTATAACGAGGTCTTCAGACTTGAGGCGACATCCTAGAGGAATTGTAGCGAGAAAGCTCCCCTGAAGTGAAGTGTGGTCTTGTCGCTCGCAGGAAAGCTGCACTCTAGTGGTTTTGGGGAACGATATAATGTAGTGCTTGTCGTCCAGTTTCTCCATTGCTTCTCCTGCCAGGTTTATAGTAGTGAGGTGACAGGATTCCTGTAGGGTCTGCTTGGTGATTAATTCGTAGATACAGTCCGATTTGGTGCGGATTTGATGGTCGATTCCTTTTTCACATAGGAACCAGTTATTAAACTTCGGACATTCAGTCTCCATGTACATGAATGATTCCTCGTTTGTTGCTATGAAGGGATAGGATGGGATGAGAGCCTGAGCATTTTTATTAGGAACTATCGATAATCTATATAGGCTAAACCTATCCTTAGACAAAATTGGGAAATTAAATACGAAAACTATTTTATTTCCTATATAGTACGATGATGGAGTTATTATTTCGTAATAATCCCGCAATTCTAATTTTAATATATGATCTACCCCATAAATATCACTAAGCTTACTAACCATTGAATATAAAATATCTATATCTATCATAGAGTGGTGCGTGCTCGATGCGCGAACAAATGCTAAACTATTTTCTATCCTAACTAATTCCTGCATTAAATCTTCTATATTATAACTAATAATAACTAAAAGCTGAGAGAGTCTCGTAAATTTTATTAGAGTTAGCTCTTTATAAGACTCTCTTTTTACTATGTTTTCTAATGTGGAGTTAATTAATATTTGATTTTTGGAAATTTTTTCTAGTATACAACTGTGTTTAGACATCCAGTCCTTTCCTAAGCTAATATGGTTGTTAAATTCTGTACTTATTCTATCCTGATTGTTCTGCAAAGTCTTAATAGCTTCATTGTATTTTAAGGCGTCAGTGTAGTCTAAGTTTCCACTTATGCTTTTTATAATTGAACCTAATCCGTCTACTAGACCTCTTCTAGCACGAGTTGGCTCTAATGAACGTAATTGCTTTAAGACAATGTCAAGTTTGTTGAGTAGATGGTTTACTTGAATTTCATAGAGTGAATAAGTTTCATTAGTCATAAGGTCTTGGTAGGAAAGTAAGTCGGTTTTTAGTGAGTCTATTCGCATTTCGATCTGGTCAAGTTGTATGTATTGTAAAAACGTATGATGGTGAGTAGTTAGTCTCATGGGTCCAAGCTCGTAAGGTAATAGTCCTGGTCCGTCATCTAAACTCTCAAGTTTTATCTCTTCTGGTCGAGTTAGTTGTATCGTCATTATTAGCAGCGTTCTGTAACAAATTGGCTGATTTAGGGACTCGTTTTAGTCTGGATTTCGCTACAGGACCTCGTTTTTTTGAGGTATAAATATGTATAGGCAAGTTGCCTAATACCTTGTCTTGTGTATAACGTGGAGCGGTTTTTTGGCGGTTGGCAAGGGGGTTTTTTATGAACACTTGTTGGTCTGGAGTATATTCTACCTCTGGTTCGCGGTTCTCGTTCCTCGCATCTATTAATGCTTTGCGTCTGTCATGGGAATCGGAGTTAATTATGTCATATACAGCTTTCATCTGTTCCCTATGGGTTTGGCTGTACTGTTGCAGTAACTGCTGAGTAATATCTATATCGTGGCAGTCTCTGGAGTCAAAATGTCCTGTTAGTAAGTCGAATGGTCTACATTTTGTAAAACTGTGTATGGAGTTATTGTATGCTATTAGGGCGTAGGGCATAAGGTTAACAATGGGTTCTTCTTTTCTTTGTAGTTTTAAAATTCTAAGATGTTCTAGGATTGTGGAATGAAACCTTTCTATATTTCCGTTGTCATTGGGGGAGTGAGCTAATGTACGATGGTGATTTATTTTATGAAGACGTGTGAATTCCATGAAAAGTGCATTTGTGAATTCCGGTCCGTTGTCCGTTATAATAGTCATGGGTACGTTATGGTGGGTGCAGTATTTCAAAAGAGCTTGCAATATACTTACAGCGGTACCATCTCGTAAGTGATAGGCCTGACCGTACTTCGTGAAGACGTCTATAAAAGTTAAGTATTTTTCACCTTGTGCAGTGAATAAATCCATGTGGATAATTTCGAATGGTTTTGTGGCAGGGGGTACGACGTTAAATTGGGGTCTAATTGGGTTCCTGTCGTATTTAGCCTGACCACAGATAGTACATTCGTTGATGAATTTTGTTATATGATCTCTCATTTTCGGCCAATAATATTTTTTTGAGAGGGATAAATGACATTCATTAATACCTCGATGGTTGGTCTTCCCATCATGATAATGTCGTATAATTTCTTGTTGTCGTGGGTATTCTTTTACATTTTCTAGCTCGGTCTTTGCTAATACAAGATTCATGGCGGAACTTCTAAACTTATCTTGTAGGATAGGTATAATCGAATACATAGCTAGGGGTGGATTAATTAGGATTGCCGTTTTTACTTTTGGCGAAACATATTCTTTTATACAAGATATGACGTCATTTTCTAAATTATTTTCTGATATTTGTACGTTGACTCGCGTATGGGACTCGAATGGTTTGGTCACGATGGGTTTTCTTTTGACGTCATTTACTAAAGTGATATATAGTTGTCGGTGAAACTTATTAAGAGGTTCGTCAGTAATGGGAATTTCGAGTATGGGGTGTTCAGCACTAGTATGGGCAGTGTCAGTGGATGAATTTGCCTGTGCAGCGATAGTCGTGGATGGGTTACCTAGTAGAGAGTTTAGTTCGTCAATCTCATCTATTAAAGACATGGCTTCCCCAGTGTGGATTTCTACTCTCGAAAGGGCGTCTGCATTCGTGTTATATTTCCCTTTCTTATATATAACCGTAAAATTATACTCACTGAGTTTAAGTCGCCATCTTGTAAGACGAGAGTTTGGTTCTTTTAAGCTCATCATCCATTGTAACGGTTTATGGTCGGTTATAATCTTAAATTTCCGTCCAAAAAGATATGGTCTAAAATATTTGGTAGCCCAAACTATGGCTAATAGTTCCTTTTCAATTACGCTATAGTTAACTTCGCTATCGTTTAAAGTCCTAGATGCGTAACAGATAGGTTTATCGGATCCTATGGGACCTTGGGAGAGTACACCTGCGATTGCTACGTTAGATGCGTCTGTTGTCAATATAAATTCTTTGTCAAAGTCGGGATATTGTAGAATAGGGTCGTTCGTTAAAAGGGACTTACATTTTTCGAAACAAGTAAAGTATTCGTTGTTAAGAACAATTTTCTGTCCTTTTTTCAGACACTGAGTAAGAGGTTTAGTGATTCGGGAAAAATCTGGTATAAACTTACGATAGTAACCTAGGAGACCTAGAAACTGTCTAATTTCTTTTGGTGTCTTAGGTATAGGGTACTTCCGGATAGCGGAAATCTTATCAGGATTTGGTTTAATACCATCCTTGCTGATTATGTGCCCGAGATAAGCGGTTTCTAATTTTAAGAATTCCGACTTATCCATTTGGATTTTAAAATTGGACTCCCGAAGTCTTTGAAAGACTTTTTCTAAGTTAATAATATGCTCTTGTAAAGAGGTACTAAATACTATAATATCATCAAGATATACAAGACATATTTCATTTTGTAAGCCTTGTAGAACATTGTCCATTACTCTTTGGAAGGTAGAAGGGGAGTTTTTTAATCCCATGGGCATCCGGAGAAACTCAAAATGCCCGTTTTCTACGTTGAAGGCGGATTTCGAAATATCCCGAGGGTCCATTTGTACTTGATAGAACCCGCTTGCTAGATCTAAAGTGGTGAAATAGTTACATTTCCCTAACTTGTCAAGTACGTCATTAATATTCGGGATAGGATATTTGTCATCTATGGTCTTCTCGTTTAACTTTCGAAAGTCAACAACCAGTCGCCATTTTTGTTTGCCAGAGGCATCTTTTTTTTTTGGTACAACCCAGATTGGTGAACTCCAAGCAGAGTTGGACGGTCGTATTATACCCTGATCCAACATTTTCGTGATCTGATCCCTGACTTCTTGTCTGTGTACAAAAGGGTAACGGTAAGTTTTTGTATGTATAGGAACTTCGTCAGTAGTCTTGATGCGGTGTTTAATTTTATTAGTAAAAGTCAGTGGTTCATTTTCAATATAAAAAACATCAGAGTATTTAGAACAGAGAGATATGAGGTTAGCCTTTTCCTCGTCATTTAAATGATCCGTTCTAAGTCGCGATATAACTTCTTTAGCGCGTGCCGATAGCTGCGAAGTGTGTGTGCACTCGATACTAAATAATTCTGCGCGAGCTGGTCTGTCTATCGAAAATATGATATCGTTTTGCGATGGATTCTCTACCTCTAAATATCCTCTACTATTTTTCACGTTTGTAATGCATTCGTGTATGATACAATTACACATTACTTGCTCGTGGATAAGAACCTCGCCGTCTGGGACGTCGATCGGAATTCGTACCACTTTTGATGAGGCTGCTGGGATAATATCCTCATATAGGTTCCTATTCTGTGAGTTATACATGTGTATTGGGTTAGATGCAGAGTGTGTCAAAAGACAACGCTGCTTAAGATCTATCCGAGCTTCCCATTTCTCTAATAAATCTAAACCTAATAATCCATCGAAATAATCGTGAAATCTATAGATAAACAATTTAATATCACTTGGGTCGTTAAACTCAGCGAAACACGGTATAGTAATCGAGTAGTTGTTCCGAGTCGTCGCATGTATGTTTGTTACCTCGAATGGATCATAATTAATTGGGAAGTTTGACAAATAATTTTCTACGGCTTCGGGACTGATAAAAGACTGATTAGCCCCAGTATCGATTAAAAATTTCAAAGGAGGGTTCCCGATTTGTATAAAGGGTAACTGCCTTTGCGTATGAATATTTAATTCTATTTTGGTTTTCGTGACTTCAGAACTTCGCAAAAATCCTCCTCCTGGTTGGGCTCTACTGATAATTGATGTTCGTCATACTGTGGATGGTCAGCGGTCGTATCGTAATATGTCGACGTATCATAACTCGGGTCATTTACATTGTAATATTCATCATTATAAGTGCAAGTTTCGTAATATGACTCGGGTTCGTAGTACGCGTCGTAATTTGCTGACTGCGCGCATTCATTCATGTTCATTTCGCGCGGTTTGAAATAGTTGCTAGGTGGTGGATTACCTAATTTTTTCCAGTCATGCCCTGTCAATGTGTTAGTTGGAGGTAATGGTCTAGGTGTAAAGCGCTGTATTCCGCTCATAGGTTGCGAGGTTTGATTACTGGTTGGGTTTCGGGGTGGTAGCCGAAATACGTTACTATGGGGATTATAATTACGTGGCGGTGCTGCGAACATCCTCTGTGTGTTCGTGGGCATGCGATTTGGAGGTGGGGTGAATTTGAAAGGCTGAGGCGGAGGCCTCGTGGGCTGCTGTTCTGAAGGGACATGCCAGTTTGGTAAAACAGGGTTGTATAACTGCGGTGGCTTAAATATAGTTGGTGATGGAAGCGTAACCCTAGGTGTCGAGTGAGTCTTCGTCGGTTCGTTTCGCTGTTGTAGATATATGGTATTCATTTCCTCCTGAACGTATTCAAGGGCCTTTTCTATACTGTCGGGTCTCATGCAACGTATGCGTGAACCTAAGGGGTCTTTTAAACCGCGTACGTAAGCCTGCATAGTCACCTTTTTGTATAGGTTGCGTTTCGCGTCAATAGTCGTCTGTATAGTATCGTGTAACGTCACGTATGTCATGATGGTACTGAACAACGTTTGACACTGTTCGTAAAACTCTTGGGGTGTTTTATTACCCTGCGTTGCTAAAGAGAGGTCATTGTATAACGCTATCTCGTCGCGTTGATCTGAGAAATTATTGATCAAAGCGGCCCTAATTCCTAACCAGCTATCAGGTATCCCGTTAGAATTGATAGTGCAAGCTGCGGTGCCTTTAATTTTATTAAGTATTCCGTTAAGAACACATGAATTTGAAAATTCACTGCCCGGAGCAGCGCTAAGATATTGTGCGGCTAAATGGTCGCATATTTTAATAAAGCGCGTCAGCACATTTGGATTGCCATCGAACTCTGGCACGAGGCGGAGGGCCTTAAAAATAGTTTCCGGATCGTGGGACATGTTTGAATCTAATTTATTTTTTAAATCTAATCTATCTATCGATCTATTCCTATCTACTACTAATCGACGGGCCTGCCGAGATTCAGGCTCGCGAGACCTAGAGGCTCTTAGGTGGAAAATTTTGAACGAATCAAAATTGGCTTAAAGGTAAAGGAGAGCAACACGAGAAATATTCAAATGTACTCACATATACTGCATTCTTTCTTCTTCCGGAATCGATTGCTGGATTCTCCTCTTGATGTACCACCGGTCCGTAGGTTCTTGATCTTCGAATTGAAACTTGAAAGTTTCCCGGAAATATGACTTACTCCCGTGAAGATTCTACCGAAAGTGACTGCGCCAAATACGTTAGTGGTACTTGGAGGATGGAAAAAAAAGGAATTTATTTAAAATACTAATTTAATATTACAAAATTACAATAAAATAATTGCTAATTATAATTAGTGATTCCTATCGATGTCGGATTAAGAATGCTTAAATTAAAATCTTAACTAATAATGATGCGTCGGCTTGACCTGGATAGACGATGTCCGTCGATGGTAGGGGGCTGCTGCGTCGGCGATCCGCCTAGGGCTGCTATCCATAACTAGCGCTGACCGTTATTGCGCAGAAGTAAAAATTTAGGTATCATGGGGGAGCTTGAGGAATGAGGGGCGGGCGTGCGTAGCGGCGATTGGCTCCCCTGTCGCATTCCGTCCCCCGCACCGAAACGACGCGACGCGGACTTCCAGTGTACAGTCTCGCTCTGAGTTGCATTGTTATTATTGTTAATTTTCAGTTGGTTTGTTAAATATAATAATATATTTTGTTGTTTTTTTAAGTTTGTTTATGAATTTAAAGGGAATAATATACCTAGAAGAAATACCGTTTTGACGCCAGGCGTGTTACCATTGCCTGATTCAGATTAGACTAGTCTTATATCTATAATAAAAATTGAGAATATAATAATGTTTTATTTTTCTACTCCCCGTAAGCTTTTCAAAATTTATTTATTCATTTATGGTAACTATCCATATATTTTAATATTTTTATATTTTTAATATTTTAATATTTTTTACTATATAATTATGTCTTAAGTAATACGAAATCTTTGGAAATTAGAACTATGAACTATAACATATATAAGCACAAACACGCACGTAACGTACACAAACACATACACACACACGCATGCACGCACACACACACACATATTAAAACGATGTCGTAACATGATTTGATATTAATTAGGTAATTAAAGTAAATATTGTATTGCGTACGCGACGGTACCGATGCGCAGCCATCCCTACTACGTTTCGTTCAGCGCTAGACTTACATGCCGCTAGTTATACCTAGTATAATTATATCTGTTTTTCTTTTGTTTAAACAGTTTAATGATTGAGCTCAACTCCACGCTGTCTTGTCTACCATACCCCTAGTGTTTTTGTAAAGCGTGAACCCATGATACCTATTATTATTTTTATTCATTACAAGTTAGCCCTTGATGGTATATCTTAGCTATAATCACACTTGATGGTAAGCGATGATGCAAACTAAGATGGAAGCGGGCTAACTTGTTGGGAGTAACATGAAATCTACATTCCTTTAGTTTCTACACGATACCGTACTGGAACGCTAAATTGCTTGACGTAACGTCTTTGTCAGTAGGATGGTAACTACCAATGACCAAAGCCTTACACCAGCTAGACTTGGACTAATTTGGAAAATTTATATCGGCTGGAACAAGCCAATCAAGTGACCTTTGTAGAAAAATTAATATAAAGTCGAGTCGGTCTACCTGAAGGAATGGGCAACGAAACGATTCTTCTGGCTAAGTCACATTTAAATATGTAGTTTATCATCATACGAGTCGTGGTCGACTCAAGACTGATGTTGAAACTGTACTCCCCGCACCCTTCGGTTTCTCCTCGCGACAAATAGTGGGGCGAGCCTTAATGAATTGACCAAAGTATAGTATTCTGACATTCCCACGGCAAGGAAAACGACGCGAGTGTGTTATCTATAAACATCGATTCTACCATCAATTATTAAAAAATAACGGACATATTCATAATTAGGATACCAGATTCCTACGTACCATTAATGATTAGGAGGGTGGAAAATAGGCGCTTACCATTAACCTTTCAAGCATAAGCTTACATGCTTGTATAGCAGCATAAGCGATCACTAAACCCATAGATAATACATATATACACTAACCTTTCAAGCATAAGCGAACACGCTTGTATAGCAGCATAAGCGATCACTAAACCCATAGATAATACATATATACACTTACCTTTCAAGCATAAGCTTACATGCTTGTATAGCAGCATAAGCGATCACTAAACCCATAGATAATACATATATACACTAACCTTTCAAGCATAAGCGAACACGCTTGTATAGCAGCATAAGCGATCACTAAACCCATAGATAATACATATATACACTTACCTTTCAAGCATAAGCTTACATGCTTGTATAGCAGCATAAGCGATCACTAAACCCATAGATAATACATATATACACTAACCTTTCAAGCATAAGCTTACATGCTTGTATAGCAGCATAAGCGATCACTAAACCCATAGATAATACATATATACACTAACCTTTCAAGCATAAGCGAACACGCTTGTATAGCAGCATAAGCGATCACTAAACCCATAGATAATACATATATACACTAACCTTTCAAGCATAAGCTTACATGCTTGTATAGCAGCATAAGCGATCACTAAACCCATAGATAATACATATATACACTTACCTTTCAAGCATAAGCTTACATGCTTGTATAGCAGCATAAGCGATCACTAAACCCATAGATAATACATATATACACTAACCTTTCAAGCATAAGCGAACACGCTTGTATAGCAGCATAAGCGATCACTAAACCCATAGATAATACATATATACACTAACCTTTCAAGCATAAGCGAACACGCTTGTATAGCAGCATAAGCGATCACTAAACCCATAGATAATACATATATACTGGTAACCAGTGACTATCTGACGATGTTAAACACCTTTGATCATTTCAAATCAGTGGCAACACTGAATAAGCTTGTTTTCCGTAACTGACTGCTGACAATGCTAAGCACGTTTGTTTATAACCAGTAATCACAACAATAAAGTGTAAGCCAGTGATAATACAGGACTATTAAGCGATGAACAGACGAGTACATAGATTTAATATCCTTAAATAGAATGTTAAGGTTGACTCTTAAAGCCCTTGCAAAAACAGTGGCGTGCGAGTGCGGCGTCGCAATATCGCGTCGAGTCAACATTTGCGGAGAGCCTGGGTTTACCAATGCAATGAGTCCCCGAATGGGGTGTCGTCTAAACACAAAGCATGTGTATGATACGGGGAATAAAGTACTTTTTCATTCTAGCACCGCCAGGGTCGCCATCGCTTTTTTTATTATAGTAAGTAATTTGTTTAGTTTTTTATATAAATTAATATGTTCTTTGTAGAATATGAAAAAAAAATATTTTTCACTATATACAATGTCTCTTGCTATTTTCTTATACAATTTGTATTATTATAAATGTTAAAGTTCTCTAAATGCTTGTACTCATGCTACATGATAAAAGCACAAGATCTTCTATTATTTTGGTTAGTAGTACTCTACAGTTAATTACACTTTGTGAAGAAAATTATGTAAGCAAAAGTACTTTGCATATAACAAGCTTTTCTAAAAGTTAATAAAAAATTTTTAGCTACATATAGATTATTATCTACCGACTGAAAGATGGTGTCGCAGCAGAATGCTGTATTGTTTAATAATACAATCAAATGCAACATTATTAATTTTTAACCACTTTTCTTTTTTATAATAAAAAATACATAAATAGTTTTTATTACTTTTTTTTGGTAGATAAAATGTGACAACCCTAATTCTTCAGTGATGTAAATCGTTTTTTTGTCCCTACATTGTTGAAGTTATATGGAATGATGGAACTGAAAGTTGCTGGAGCTCGAAAGCAATTTAATTGACTGGGTTCCAATGATCCAGTGATGATTGTCCTTTGTCCAACAAAAGCACCTCAGCGGTTGAAGGCAACATTTGCTTCACAAGGTGCTGGTCCCGAGTCGGGCTGTGAAGTGTTGACATTTTTCCTTTTTAAGCAAATTCTAAACAGCCTATAATGGGAAATTTTGTGGAAATATTGCGCCCTTGCTGGTTGTATTTAATATTAATAACCACAGGCGATATCACCCTAAGCCAGTTAACCTTTAATGGAGGAGCGTGGGTGGTTTAAAGTTTCACAGCCCCGAGGGGTCCCCTGGCAACCGTCAGGCAAATAATGATCCGTCGCTACCCGGGTAGCCGCGGGCCTCAAAGAAGGTTTGAATGTCAGGCCCACAGGGGTTAAGCTCCCAATATCCTCGCTTGTGAGAGGGAGGTTTGGCTCTGTAGCGAGCCGGTCGTAAGTCAGTTCCCGAGAGGTAGCCGGCTGGCTCGTTCCGGTCTCTCTCTACCATGCCTGGGGCTCCGATAGATATCATGAGATCGATGTCATGTCACATGTCGGCTTCCTTGACGCCGGTAAACGCATTCAATTAATAAAACTGAGACCTTGGGCTCGAGTACCGGGTGGTTCGATTGAGATTTTCTTTGTTAGAGCTGCCTAGCGGGCAGCCTTGGATGGAGGTAAATAAAAAAAAAGAAATTGCACATAAAAGTCGCTTTTATTAAACCATGCCGTAAAACAATTAACATGATTTATTCAAGTCGAAAGTTTCCGTTATTGCAAAGACCAAGTCCACCGTCATAAGAAATACACTCCAATTTTAACGACCCCGTATAAAACCTCGCGCCTCAACTTTGCGGGTTCTGGTCGAAACACTCACGGTAATTATCCTGGAACGACGCAAAAACTCGAGGCTTAGGGCGGATACATACTTATAACGCCCGATATAGTTTTAGTGATGAAAACCTCTTAGGTACCCTTTTAATTTCAAAGACAGACTTAGCTTTTAATAGTCTATTTCACTTTTGAGTCTAGCTTTCATAATAAACAAAATAATTTACAATCTGACATGCAGATCTAGAGATTATTCCGTTTAAACAAACGAACAAACTTTTTCGTGTATTATATAAATATGGTCTGCCATGCCAAATAAATTGAAAGAAAAGATCAAAGATCAAATTTTCTAAAGAATATCAGTACCAAAATGTTGACCCCTATTCAGTACGTATAACATAAAACGGAGGTCAACTTAATTTGGACCATATAGTAGCAGCGTTATGTTTTTTAGAAATTTTGTAATATCTCCAAAACAATAAGTATAACTAATTAACCCTGTAATAAATCATTTCTTTCATATGCTTAAGTTTACGTCATTATTTATACAACTAAACTCATATCCTTATCAAAATAAATTATTTAATAATTACAAAGATATTATAGAGATAAAATTTGCCTTTTACAGTATGTTAATTAGTTATATAGTTTCGGAGATATTACAAAATTTCTAAAAACATGACAATGCCGCTATATCGTCCAAATTAAGTGGACCTCCTCCGTGTTATGTTTGTTTGTTGTTATGTATTATTATACGTACTGAATTCGATCTTTGATCTTTTCTTTTAATTTATTTGGCATGGCAGACCATATTTATATAATATACGAAAAAGTTTGTTCGTTTGTTTAAACGGGCTTATCTCTAGATCTGCATGTCGGATTGTAAATTATTTTGTTTATTATGAAAGCTAGACTCAAAAGTGAAATAGACTATTAAAAGCTATACACATCAGCTTGCCATAAATATATATTGTAAATGTTAATGTACTGTAATATCGTACAATGATTTACAAAAATGTAGATCTTTAGTACACAGGACGGGAAGAAGGATATTGCTTCACGGGAAACTATAAAAAAAATAAATTGAGAGGGTAGCACACTTTATATGAAAGTCTGTCTTTAAAATTAAAAGTGTACCTAAGAGGTTTTCAGGCAGACGAAGTCGCGGGCGACTGCTAGTATGTTATACGACACTAGTAGCCAAAAAGCTACCGATACCGAGACAAAAACCGAAATCGCTGTAAGTAAATTTGAAGAGTTCTTACAATTTCCCCAGGATATCATCATCAGATCCTAACATGATGATAATGAGACCACCTTGGAAGTGTGCCCTTTCTAATAAAAAGAGAATTATCCAAATCGGACAACTCTGTAGAATGTTATGCGGTCATACATACAAAAAATATATATACTTGTCGAATTGAGAACCTCCTCCATTCTTTTTTGTCGGTTAAAAAACCCAATCTTGTCAAGCTCTGTAGTGATCTCCAATCAAAATTAACTGTAGACTTTTAATCAGACATAGATGGTTGTATGTTGTGTGAAGAACTTTTAAGTGTGATATCTTTTTTGCCTAATTAGAATGTTACTCCCATTTTTGTTTTTAACCGACGAAAAAAAGACGGAGGAGGTTCTCAATTCGACACGTATATATATCATAGTATATACTATGTCGTATAATATACTATGACAGTATAGTACGAGTAGGTTACGTGGCGATAAATCACTAAAAAGTAAGAAATAACAATTTTTAACTAAAAAAAGAATCGACTGAACGAACGAAGAAACGCACTAATAACTGTGTCATTTAGTTGCTTTAATTTACTTAAGCATATCTATGGGTTTGAATTGCAGTTGGAGGGCGCTGGTAGTGTTACAACCGGCACTGCACGAATGAACAAACGAGGCAGTGATGGTGGTGTGTTACCATAACTCGAGATAACATTGAATGATACACGCTGGCGGGTAGTGTACGAGACATGATGTAACTTCTGCCGCAGCGGGCCCCGGCCGGTGTGACCACTCGTGTCTCCACGCGCCTTTGCCTTAGGGAGGATTATAGTTAAAATCCTCCCTGCTTTTACCCAACTAACTCTAAGAGAGATTTGTTTTTATGTAATATGTTTTGATGTGCCCTAGTCCAAATATATTGTCGTATTTTTGGAATAGATCATTAAGAGACATCAAAATTATAAAAAATGAAAATGGATTTTTGGCGCCAATTCTTTTTCAAAAATGTTCCAAATAAAAATCTAAAAACCGCCGTCTTAAAGAACCACTCTTAATTTTCTTAGGTCTCTCGTCCACGGTAGACGAAAATAACGTAGAGCAGGCCTAATAGAGCAATCTACGCCGTATACACATAACAGAGAAAAATACATACTCTAGACACTACTGTCGAATACGTAGTCTACGCAGATACGCTTGGCCGTTTTCGGAGGGTGTCCTACCCTCGGAGAGTAGCTCTATGTGATCTAAGCCTATAGTGAACGAGCTCCTTAAGGCTAAAAGTACATTTAGGCTCTACGGCGTGCTAATAAAGTACACATACTCGTGAAGACATACTCGTACACTTAAACCAACCCTCGTACTGGCACTGGCGGGTATCTATTCAATTCCCTGGCTGTTGTTTGCAAACTGAATTCGCAATTCGTTCCTGTAGCTGTCAAAGTGTTATTTATTGCGAAACGAAGGTCCGATATAAAAGTTTCACGCGCGTCACACCTTGTGAGGGACCCATTAAAAATGTATAGCATTATGACGTCCCATAAAGAATTATACATGAGTCTTATCCACCATAACTCGTCCTGCGTCCAGCCGCCCGCCCAGAAGCCTACATTATTTATACCGCCGCCCTAGTGTGACATATTTTAAATAGAGATTTAAAGTCTTTGATCTCTTATGGAAATAACTATATCAGAATTAGACAAATTGAAAAATGTTTAAATAAAGTTACTGTATCACGTAAAATGCTAGTTCGTAAACCGACTTTACACAGACAAACTTTTTCCAATACACATTTAAATATTTTAATTTGCTCCAACATTGGGGTGATCATAACATTGGTTTCGCTTCGCTAACGAAACAACATAAATCTAAGGGGGTGGGCTAAAAATAATTTGGAAAAACTCAGAAAATTGACACGGAATACGGAATGTTGGAAACGGTTCCTATGATTTTCATAAAATTTTGTATACAGGGATTTTCGGGGAAGATTAATCGATCTATCTATTTTTATTTAAAAACGTATAACTTCAAAAAATAAAATACCAAGTAAAGCTCGGTCAACCAGGCACTAGCCTCAAATCCAAGTTTAGTTGGGTACATGTAAGTTTACCCCTATTTGCAGCCCTCGTGTCGGCACGTGTCACTAATTGATGACGTCCGCTCTGAATAAAAAGGGGCCGATTATGCCTAACACCTTTTCAGGGCAACGGACGACGGTAGGGCAGGCTAGGGTATACGTAAAGTGTAAGCGGATTGGCTTGTTTGTCTTGAAATGTGTGGGCTTTGGTATTAAAACGTGTTCAGCATATAACACGTAGGTATATAACACGTAGGTATACCTATAACACGTAGGTATATTTTAGTAGTTCAAATTATACTATCTTAACCTAACTTATTTTTCATTTGCAAATTAGAGACTTTTTAAAGAATATTAGCGGATAGGGGAAGATGGGGTACATTGATACGTGGGACACTTAGATACAGTCAAGTTAGAAAAGCCATCCGCCTATTACTTTTTGGTATGCTCTTTTTTATATATTTCTTCTAATATCAATTCGTTGAAAAATCCTTGATCCTCTCAGATCCCAAAAAACTCAGACCCCCTCCCCCTTATATACCCCCATGGCTCTGTCTGGGTTACTAAAACGATCTAAAAAGCAGTGATCTTTGTAACTGGAACGTAGGAGTATTTCGACGACGTGGGTACGTTCGGAGAATTCCATTGCACTTGTTTAGGTACCTTTAGTGAAGTTCGATGTAAACCGGTGAAGCTTGGGCTTGTTTAAATAGCTGCTATGGTTTATATTAGCTCTGGAGCTTGCCGGGGGCTAGGAACGTAGCATTGCGATCGTATTTGCTTGTCAGAAATTATCACATGCCTAATCTGCATGTAGCCGGCAGCAAGCCTAGCTAAATGCTAAAATTCATAATTCATAGATTAATTTGATTGAACTAGTAGGTACAAACATTCATTTTCGGTCTCATCAGCGGGATTGTTTTTAGTCTATTTTAGTCAACGGCTCCTTCCTTATAGGCGAGGGGATTTGGAGTTTAGATTCACCACGCTTCTCCATCAGATGTTAACGATAGTGATAGAATCGACGTCTTAAAGTGCTCTTCTAGGTTCAAGATTTTAGCACCATCAGCGTCCCAACCACAGACTGAAAATTTTGTACTGAGTACAAGTAGCGGCACGAAACTCTAGCGCTGACCGTTATTGCGCAGAAGTAAAAATTTAGGTATCATGGGGGAGCTTGAGGAATGAGGGGCGGGCGTGCGTAGCGGCGATTGGCTCGCCAGTCGCATTCCGTCCCCCGCACCGAAACGACGCGACGCGGACTTCCAGTGTACAGTCTCGCTCTGAGTTGCATTGTTATTATTGTTAATTTTCAGTTGGTTTGTTAAATATAATTATATATTTTGTTGTTTTTTTAAGTTTGTTTATGAATTTAAAGGGAATAATATACCTAGAAGAAATACCGTTTTGGGACGCCAGGCGTGTTACCATTGCCTGATTCAGATTAGACTAGTCTTATATCTATAATAAAAATTGAGAATATAATAATGTTTTATTTTTCTACTCCCCGTAAGCTTTTCAAAATTTATTTATTCATTTATGGTAACTATCCATATATTTTAATATTTTTAATATTTTTTACTATATAATTATGTCTTAAGTAATACGAAATCTTTGGAAATTAGAACTATGAACTATAACATATATAAGCACAAACACGCACGTAACGTACACAAACACATACACACACACGCATGCACGCACACACACACACATATTAAAACGATGTCGTAATATGATTTGATATTAATTAGGTAATTAAAGTAAATATTGTATTGCGTACGCGACGGTACCGATGCGCAGCCATCCCTACTACGTTTCGTTCAGCGCTAGACTTACATGCCGCTAGTTATACCAACTTCTTGGAAGAAAAAAGCTCGACCCATCGTTATATAAAGCCACATAGACTAATAACTAGACAAACGAGGTAGTTTTCAGTAGTATCCTATTTTATCTTTTCTAAAATGGCTGAGGTTAATGACCTCAATTCAATTCAAATTCAATTCAAAATCGTTTATTTCAAGTAGGCTTATTACAAGCACTTTTGAAACGTCAAATTGGACTATTTGTAGTGACTTTACCACCGGCTCGGAAGGCAGGCCCTGTTGAGAAGAGCCGGCAAGAAACTCAACAGTTGCTCTTTTTATAATATTATCAATTTTACAATATTAAGTGTGTTGTTACATAAAGTTATTTATTTTACTTCCTGTGTGAAGTTGAAAGCCTATCCAATTGCCTTTGAACATCTTTGTCATTTAAAAATTCATCGATAGTATAATAACCCTGACTCAATAAGTGAGTTTTAATACATTGTTTAAACTTATGCAATGGCAGATCTAAAACTGAATTGGGCATCTTGTTGTAGAAGAGTACACCCAATCCTACGAAAGATTTTTGTACTTTTCGGAGGCGATAAGCTGATATGACTAACTTATGTCCATTTCTAGGAAGACGGTCGTTTAAATCCTTTTTCTGTTTATACATATTTATATTTTGTTTAACATAAACTAGGTTATTGAATATGTATTGACAGGCTACTGTAAGAATTCCTATTTCTTTAAATTTGACTCGAAGGGACTCGCGTGGTTTAAGTTTATAAATCGACCGAATTGCTCGTTTCTGAAGTATAAAGACAGAATTAATGTCAGCAGCCTTTCCCCACAACAAGATGCCATAAGACATCACACTGTGGAAGTAAGCAAAATAAACCAGTCTAGCTGTTTCTACATCGGTAAGCTGTCTTATTTTTCTCACTGCAAATGCTGCTGAGCTAAGTTTAGCTGTCAGTGACTCTATATGAGCGCTCCACTGAAGTTTACAGTCCAAGGTCACTCCTAGAAAGACTGTAGAACTCTCCATTTTTAGCGCTTCACCATTTATCATTAAAGACTTATTTATTTTTTTTACATTCGGTAAAGAAAACTCAACACATTTAGTTTTCTTTGCATTTAATAGTAAATTATTAGCAGTAAACCAATGCGACACATGCGATACAGCACGGTTTACATCGTCAAAGTCACTTTTATTTCTATCAGTTTTAAAAATTAAAGATGTGTCATCAGCAAACAGTACAATTTCACAAATGTCGCTAACATGGTATGGTAAATCATTGATATACACTAAAAATAGAAAAGGACCCAAAATTGAACCCTGTGGAACGCCCATTTTAGGAGATGAGCCACGTGACTTTATATCATTAATGCATACCGTTTGAGTTCTATCACTAAGATAAGAGGCAATGAGATTAAGTGCAACATTTTTAATGCCATAGTGGCTTAACTTAAGCAAAAGAGTTTTATGGTCAACACAATCGAAAGCCTTGGACAAGTCACAGAATACACCAATAGCATTCTTAGACCTTTCCCAGGCATCAAAGATGTGTTTTAATAGTTTACCTCTTTGAGTAATTCAATCTTTGTTGGCGCGTATAAATGTTTTTATTATAATAAATAAATAAATTTCTACCTGATTAATATTTATCCATTGTAAGAAATTGAAATTAATGAAAATGTCAAAAAACTAAATAAACATATCAATACTTTTTAAAGTTTTCATTTTTTAAAAAGTTATTTTGCCTTGTCTTGCTTTGCTTTGCCTAGGCAGCAAAAACGACTTTTGTATCCTAATTTGGTCAAGCAAAAGCTACTTTTCCGAACAAGTGAGATGAAAAAAAACATGTTTAACTACGGATCTCTAAAACTCATCCACGTTGACGTGTAGCGGCACTATGAGCGGTAAGTGCCGGCTCGGAAAGAGGAAACCATTTGCAATTTGCGAGGCCTTAACTCGTAAACAAACAGGCCTTACGGTGCTGGTCTTTCGGACTGTAATTTGAGTTCGTTTATGGTATATTAATATCATGATGTTTGCGCACGCTTTAAGGTTTTTTTAATGTAATAATTGGCGTTTGGCAGGGCCAACAATTTACAATATCGAACTAAGTGCTTATCTGTGTGCATCAACCTGAGGCACAGGTGTCAAAGACACAGTAAAGCGTCGCGTTGGAAAGACTCGTAATCATGGCGGCACCTACTCCAGGCGAGCTCCCTGCTACTGAAGCCTCATATATTTGAACCTCCTGTTACATCAGCGTAACTAGGAACTACTGATGAGTGTCCAAAGTATAATAAACTTTTTATGTATCTTTTATGAGATGTTTTAACATGATAGAAAATAATCATGATGCTTTAGTCAACAATGATAATAATTATTGTTTATTAAAATAGCGGATAACATTTGTGATTAATCAAGATCTTACGTGTGTACCTTGAATGCCTCGTTAATATTTGACTGGCTAATGAAAAGCACTTAGATACTCAACTAGCGTATCATCAAGCTTGCGTGCCACGAGCTGTGAGCTGTGAGCTGTGAACAACCTGTGAAGTGATTACCGATGGTTAGCTACGGAAATGAGTGCCTGTAAAAATAATATAAATCTACTACAAAATATCAATCTTTTAGGAGAATTGTTTTTTCGTACTTACTTATTAAATAATTATATATGTCTATCATTTAATTATTTACTTTATTTTTATTTTCCACAATGGTAATAAAAATATAAAAAACACTAACACAAATTTATAATAATATCCAGTCCGCTTGCTGCAGGGCTCGGGAGTAGCTGTGAGGTGAGTTTGAGGCGCTCTACGCCCACATCTTTTATATTTTGTACCACTTGGCCCTTGGCCACCGACAAACCACTGCGCCACAGAGGTCATCTTTTAAAAAGAGAGGAGTTCAGCGTCTCCTCTTCGGGAAAGCTTTGTAGTCAAAACAGGGTCATCCTAAAAGGTCATAAAAAGTTTTCACAGCGTCTCCGACCCAGCTGTGAACTGCTCATAAATGCCGAGCTATTATATCGAAGTAACGGATCGGGCGTACTTAAGCATTCAACTGCCAATTAATTGCAGGTTATAAGATTATTCCGGATAGTTGGGCAAACTAGGCCTTCCATGTGACAGGGTATTGTATGGAATGTTCCCATTTTGATTTCTAGTGTCTCGTAGGAAACTTTTCGGACAAAACTATTCTGACTATCTGATTGTCTTGTCCTATTTGATTTAATTATTTTATTTACGTTTTGTGGCATATAGCCTATTTTATTATAGTTTGTTTGTTACTTCTATTACATAATTTATTTTTGCACTAGCTGTGCCCATCGGTGTCATCTGCGTAGGTTTCCGTCCATGTGGGAGCGTCGAGAAATCCATTCTTATTGAGCTCCTACATCTCGATATGAGTTACTGTGCGCAACTGTAAGACAACCACCGTCAGTCAGTGGTATCCTTCTATATGTCATGTACAGAGAGATGAGCCAATACCAGAAATTACTAAATTAATTTGAAAAATACCTCAATGTTGGATGGTTTTTTCTTTTCATTCGGTATTCTATAAATTAAAATTTAAAGTGAAAGTTAAATTGCTTTGTCCTGCAGTTTAAATATAATTTGATTAAATTATCAATTTCTGTTCCGTTATCGACACTTTCCATTCTAAGTGCTGTGTCATGGTGAGCGCGCTGCACAAGGGTAAGCAAGGAAATTAATAGCAATTCGTCTGAACGTACTTATTGCGCATTGTGTTATATTGTTTATAAGCAATTTAACGTTGTTTATTGCGGGCTGGCCAGCAAATGGCAGGTGCTTGCGATTTCGAACATTCGAGCTTTTATTTATCTTGTCTTGTTCGTATGTCGTACCTACGTGTTGATTACATCACGCTAAATTACAACCACTTGACGACTAGATTGATGTACTTAACATTTTTCTTGTAATATAATTTTCAAATCACCGCGGCGCAAGCCTGTACAATGTTTAAGTACCTGATTTTATGAACACTATTGAAGGATTTTTTTGCTTAATTGGAGGAGCAACGGGAATGTTATTTCTTTATTTGTACATAAAATAAAAAAAATTTAACAAAAAATAGAACCGACTCAAAACGCACTAACAAGTAAAAAATAACTGTGTCATTTAGTTGCTTTAATTTACTTAAGCATATCTATGAAGTCGGTGCCAGCAAGTTTAAGGAACATTTATTTTACGTAGTAAAGCAGTTTGTGGGTTCTAGTTAACGTCCCTAAAGTGGAAACCGTGGCACCGACTCCTAGATATGCTTAAGTAAATTAAAGCAACTAAAAAACAGACAGTTATTTTTTACTTTTTAGTGCGTTTTGAGTCGGTTCTATTTCTTGTTATAAAATTTTATTTCTTACTTTTTAGTGATTTATCGCCACGTACTCGTACTATACTGTCATAGTATATTATACGGCACTTTTAGGGGAAAAGCTACCGATACTTACACTAAAACCGAAATTTCTGCAAGTGTGCCTATACAATTTGAAGAGTTCCTTCAATTTTCCCAGGATATCATCATCAGATCCTAACATGATGACAATGGGACATTCTTGAAAGAGTGTCCTTTCTTTTAAAAAAAGAATTATCAAAATCGGACAACACTGTATAAATTTATGCGTGGTCATACATAAAAAAAAAATATATACGTGTCAAATTGAGAACCTCCTCCGTTTTTTTTCGTCGGTTAAAAATAAGTAGAATAGGTACAAAAGCCGGCCTTATCGCTTAATTGCGAATTCTTCCAGACAACCTAAAGCTTTAGAAAACACTAGGACACAAGAATACTCAGACCAAAAAATAACCTTCTTTTGTAATTGTTAGATTGGTACTATAATACCAACATTTGTACAAAAAAAGGAGCTAAACTAACATTTTATTTAGCTATACGTTTGTAATGAAACCCCTCTACCCCTATTGTCGACGATTTATTTCGCGCTCCAATTTCGAGATATTAAACTGTTCACCTTTATGAAAACATTTATTCATATCCATTCATGTAGCCACGCAATAAAATGCGAGCCATTTGCATGAAAACAAAAAGCGGCATCTATGATTTTTTATACCGATTTAATGGTGGTATAAATCAACGAGATAAAAACGTATCAGATGTCCTGTGTTCAGTACATCAGGGGCGTGACGTATGGTGTTTTAATTGCTTTTGTGACCGAGGGAATTAAGCCCTTTAGGCTCGCCCATATATTAAGCTTCAGCCAGGAATTTCCGGCCAAAATTTTGTTTAGGCAATAATATGCCCATTGTTTTGTTTATTGACACGTGAGGAGAAATAGTCTAATACAAGTTCAAAGTAAAAAGGGGATTGACGAATAAAATACTACAGCGTAAGTGAAATGCATTAGTATTATTACATTATTAGCAAGATTAGGGCGTATGGTTCAAGCAGTCTTATAGCAGTAGGTATTGATTATTTTATGAAATGAGTTCAGGCTAACAATAATCACGAATGCGTCTGAAAAAGTGAACCTGAACGCTTCAATATCATCCGCCCACTAAAGCGTACCTTGACCGTGTACTAATGACACATACGTACCCACTGTTTCAAAATAATGACAGGCATTGGGCTAATGGGATAAACGGTAGCTGAGAGCAAGGTTGTGACGCCCCGTCCACGCAGTGCCGCGAACGCTGCCGATCTGAGGCGACACTACACCAGCAAATTGGTAAATGACTCCACTCGAACGCGTATCCGTTCAATCTACTTAAGACAAGAAGATTCTCCAGTCTGCCGTCTAACCTGGGGCACACTGGTATCTCAAACTACTTGGAATAGCGAAAACAGAAGGAAATATGGAGTGTACGAGGCATTAAGATTCATCAACGAATGTTAGCCCTCATCAACCGACAATATGAGAAAAAACAAACTCCGAACACATAAATCTCCATAAGTTAGGTTGATTTAAAGCAGAAAAATGAACGGTTTAACGGTCGGAGCTGAGAAAGCTCCTGAAATCAAGGAAGAGAAGAAACGAATCAGTGTTAAAGACAAGTTGCTGCAGATAAAGTCCAACATAACAGTGGAACCAATTATCGCGTGCTACATAATGTCCAATGTGTTTTCTGGGTTGGCCGTTCAGAACTTAAATTTGGAGAAAGCTTGCAGAGTGAATTTAGGTTATAGTGATGAAGTTTGTTCAGCGTTGAATAGACGGCAGACTGAGAACTTCACGATGGAAGAGTCAGAGGTGCAGAAGCTGACGGCATCTGTGCAGGCGTGGAAGAACATCGTGCAGACAGCTTTCCCTTGTATACTAGTACTGTTCGTGGGGTCCTGGAGTGATAAGACGGGGAAGAGGAAAGCGTGCATCCTGCTGCCGATCGTCGGCGAGGTGTTATGTTGCACGAGTTTTATTTTGAATACATATTTCTTCTACGAATTACCTCTGGAGGTCACGGCCCTCTCAGACTTGTTTCCGTCATTGACTGGAGGATGGATCACAGTTTGCGTTGGTGTATTCAGCTATATCGGTGACGTGACAACAAAAGAAATGAGGACATTTAGGGTGGGAGTGGCTAATTTATGTATGTCATTGGGGATTCCCTTAGGAATGTCGCTGAGTGGGATTCTACTGCAGCAGATTGGATATTATGGGATCTTTTTCATTTCCAACTGTTTGTATTTCACCAGTTTGATTTATGGATACATTCGGCTGAAGGATCCGATTATTTCCGAAGATAGGCAGCGAGTAAGTTTCTGTATGTTTTAATTAAATTTGTATGATTTCCTAAAGCTCTATAACTTTTATGTCAGGTACTTTACTGTTTTATTTTATTTAAATGTTACTATTCACTTTTTTAATAAATAGACTTCGTAAGTAGTTCTCATTACAAGCCCGGTATCGGCAAGCTAGCGTGTTATGCCCTGTAACAGAGAGCACGTCATAATATCAACCCGCGCTAGAGCAACGTGGTGGCTCTATATCATATCCTCTCTCTTACAGGAGAGATTGCTCCACTCATGTTAGATGGAAGGCCTGTGATGGGCTGATGATGATCATAACAATTAAATCACAAGACCTGTGCTGGCCAGTAATTTTTAACTGACGAAAAAAAAACGGAGGAGGTTCTCAATTCGACACGTATATATATTTTTTTATGTATAACCACGCATAACTTTTTACAGTGGTCCGATTTTGATAATTCTTTTTTTATTAAAAAGGGCATACTTCCAAGGTGGTCCCATTGTCATCATGTTGGGATCTGATGATGATATTCTGGGGAAATTGAAGGAACTTTTCAAATTTTGGAAGCACGCTTACAGCGATTTCGATTTCTGTCTCAGTATCGGTAGCTTTTTGGCTACTAGTGCCGTATAATATACTATGACAGTATAGTACGAGTACGATACGCGGCGATAAATCACTAAAAAGTAAGAAATAAAATTTTTTAAATAAAAATAGAACCGACTCAAAACGCACTAAAAAGTAAAAAATAACTGTGTCATTTAGTTGCTTTAATTTACTTAAGCATATCTAGGAGTCGGTGCCAGCCAAGGTTTCTACTTTAAGGACGTTACCTAAAACCCACAAACTGCTTTACTATGTAAAATAAAGGTTCCTTAAACTTGCTGGCACCGACTTCATAGATATGCTTAAGTAAATTAAAGCAACTAAATGACACTGTTATTTTTTACTTTTTAATGCGTTTTGAGTCGGTTCTATTTTTATTTAAAATTTTTTATATGGAATGCATACTAAAAATCTAAGGCATGCACAAAATGCATTTAAATAACGGTAACCCCATGTATAATAAATAACAAGTACATTGGAAAATCGTAAAAACTGTTATTACATAGAGATATCTACTGCTTACAAACGGTCAACTGGATAATTTAAATTCTTTATGGCTTAAAACACATAATTATGTGATACACAGACGACCTAAAATCTTAACATTTTGTGTTACAGTTTGAAACAATGTAGAGATTTGTTTAAGTGAATGCTATAATATTTTAAGCGGAAACACAAATGTAAATCATTATTGTAACAAATGAGTAGTTATCGCGGATAAGTAACTTCCTTCCTATATTATAAAACGTTACTTGTTACTTTTAATGTGCCTACATGATGAAGTGCAGTCTTTATAAACTAAAACTAAAAAGTAATTAACCGTGGTGTTAAAGTCATCATCTTAAAGTTTCAAATGTGCTTGTACCTACTATATTATAAGTACCTGGTTGACCTGGCTATGTTCAGTTTTTTTTTTGGAATTTATACCTACCTATACTAAAGCCAAATTCGATTGAGAATGCTTGTCAACAAACAAATTAAAATGAAGGTAGAAAATGCGACACATTTTATGCCTAATAAATTTAAAATTATGTTTTGTGCTTTTAAAAAATCTTATTTAAAAGATATTGAATATAATAATTAGTTTTAAGCATACTAATCTAATTTATTGTCATGAATTCGTCATTAACTAGCTAATTTAAATAAAATAGATGTAAAATGACTAGTGATTTCTACCTCCATTTTTAATTTGTTTGTTGACAAGCATTCTCAATCGAGTTTGGCTTTGGTATAGATCGATTAATCCGCCCTAAGCCCCCTGCATACAAAATTTAATGAAAATCGTTTCAGTCATTTCCGAGCTTTAGATTACATTAAATAAGCATATAATTATATAGACAACAATAGCTAATTTCAACGTATTACATTAGATACATTGATTTGTGACGCTGCATTGAAGAGCCGTAATTGTTGAAATGTAATTTATCTATTTGTATTTATTAAGGAAATCGCCAAAAAACGGTATCATTAAAAAATTATATAAATCAATTCAAATAAAACAAATCGTATATAAAAAAAATGTTACATTATTGTCATTTAATGGAGAGTGGTAAAGACAAAGTAAAGGCAAAATTGAAATTACAAATAAGATTCTAAATGCCTTTCAATCTAAGATATTGGCTGTGCATTATTTTATTAAATTCTAATATCGTTTTTACTACCACTTTTTTCGGTTATTATTTTTTGTATCTCGTGTGCACTGTAAGGTCCATTATCTGTTCCAAATTCCATTGTTTTGTAATTAGACTAAACATAGTTCAGACTCGCTAGGATAAGCTTTGCTTGGAGGCCATCGAATCAGACTTGTTCATCTTGACGAAGTGAAAATTGTGAATGATATAATGACGATGATCTTCTTATAATTTTTGTTTCTCATTTATATTCACATTTAAAAAAAAAATTTAACAATGCTTACACAAAATATAAAAAGCACTATTTAAAAATTAAAAAATTCCGGTTCTCCAGCTGTGAAGCTTGAACACCTAAGCAGCCAGATGGTCAGCGCTCTCCGAAGTGAGAAATGCGCCGTTTCTAGCATTATCGCCATCGGACCTTTGATCCAACAGCCAAATGAAAGTTTCGGAGCTTTTCGCTACAATACCATCGACAGAAACGACTATGGGAACAATAGTTTTCAATCTCATCGTCAATATTAATAGTCTAATTTGACGGCTTGCTATAGCTCGGAGTGTCGCTATTGAGCTGAGGCCCACCACGCTTCTCCAGTGTGGACGAGGGGCAGAACGATATTAATAATTAAGTTATGATAGTTAAAAATATGATGATTAAAAAAAAGAAAAGAAGATTTTGCCTTCCTCATCAGTAGATGATACAGGCTAACTAAGTTTTAACGACCTCCGTGGCGCAGTGGTGTGCGCGGTGGATTTATAAGACGGATGTCCTGGGATCGATTCCGCGGGGCAGATTGAGATTTTTCTTAATTTGTCTTGGTCTGGCTGGTGAAAGGCTTTCGCCGTAGCTAGTTACCACCCTACCGAAAAAGACGTATCGCCAAGCAATTTAGCGTTCCGGTACGATGTCGTGTAGAAACCGAAAGGGGTGTGGATTTTCGTCCCACTCCTAACAAGTTACGCTTCCATCTTAGACTGCATCATCACTTAACATCAGGTGTGATAGCAGTCAAGGGCCAACTTGTAATCGATAAAAAAAAAAAGTAAACGTTTTGACGAGACTTCGGCCAGGGCTAGTTACCGCCCTACCGATAAAGACGTACTGCCAAGCGTCTTAGTGTTCCGGTACGAGACCGAGAGGGGTGTGGATTTCATCCAACTCCTAACAAGTTGTCCGCTTTCATTTTAGATAATATGATCACTGATCATCAGGTGTGACTGCAGTCAAGGGCAAAAAACTTGCAAAAAAAAACCAGTCCGGTAGGCTTCTATGGAGTTTCAACTATGTTGGGTTTGGGAGCTTCAAGGCTTTAACCTCAATTATTATCCAAGTATAAAGTGTATTTTTCATATGTATGGAGATGTCAATTATCTAAAAAAGTATTTCAGCAGTTTGTTTTGTATTTTCCCATTACTAGGTACATATAGGCCTAGGCTTCATTGTATCTTAGATTTTTAATATGAAATTAATCAAAGATTACCCTAAGTATCCAATGATCTTTGTTTAATATACTCGTAGTTAAACATTAGGATCGGAAGTGAAGGGTTACGGGCACTGGCAGCGGGTTATCGACTGAGGTACAGCAGTCCGTCCATCAGCCGTCCTACGTACTCGTACGTCTAAGTGATAAATTGCTCTGTGCCACTACGCAAATTCGAACGAAGGGGAACATCGTAACGCAATCAGCGGTTTCACGGGGCTCAGATAGGTGTCTGCATTTCTAATAGATCGAGGGACGGGCGTAATGTATCCATGATCTGTAATAGATCGTGGACACATTACAACCGTCTCAAATTATCATTATATATAATAGATCGTGGAAACATTACGACCGTCTTAAATTATCATTATATATAATAGATCGTGGAAACACTACGACCGTCTCAAATTATCATTATATATAATAGATCGTGGAAACACTACGACCGTCTCAAATTATCATTATATATAAGAGATCGTGGAAACACTACGACCGTCTCAAATTATCATTATATATAATAGATCGTGGAAACACTACGACCGTCTCAAATTATCATTATATATAAGAGATCGTGGAAACAGTACGACCGTCTCAAATTATCATTATATATAATAGATCGTGGAAACATTACGACTGTCTCAAATTATCATTATATATAAGAGATCGTGGAAACACTACGACCGTCTCAAATTATCATTATATATAATAGATCGTGGAAACACTACGACCGTCTCAAATTATTATTATATATAAGAGATCGTGGAAACAGTACGACCGTCTCAAATTATTATTATATATAATAGATCGTGGAAACATTACGACTGTCTCAAATTATCATTATATATAAGAGATCGTGGAAACAGTACGACCGTCTCAAATTATCATTATATATAAGAGATCGTGGAAACAGTACGACCGTCTCAAATTATCATTATATATAATAGATCGTGGAAACATTACGACCGTCTCAAATTATCATTATATATAAGAGATCGTGGAAACAGTACGACCGTCTCAAATTATCATTATATATAATAGATCGTGGAAACATTACGACCGTCTCAAATTATCCATTTTTCAAATTTTTTGATTCATACATTCAAATTTCATAAATTCAACTTTTACGTAGTACATAGTAATTCAATGGCTTTCACTATTAAAACAAGTACCTACTTTTGTTTGTACCAATTCGTCGGTAGGCAGCAGTTGTTTTCTTTAAAGGTTTCGCCAAAGCAAAAGAGAAGGGACGACGACGTGTCGTTCGAGCACTCTGCTTTTAGGTAATATAGAACATGTCAAACTGAATGCCACTCTTACCGCACCGTCTCTGTGTGACGTCATATTTAGCGAAAAATTATTTTTTTTAAATTAAAACTATAGTCAGATATTTCATAGAATAATAATCTTAACATAGAATAAAACGAAGTCTTACTCGTACGTTACTATGTATAAAATGTAAAGGTATATTTACGTCAAATAATGTTTTCACTTATTCGTGGAAATTTTGCGACCGTCTCTTGTACTACAATGTCGCTGATCTATCGAGATAGGGTTGTCAATTTATTCCGTTTGCCGCGGATGTTGTACGAATGATTTATTTTTCGGTTTTAATGAAAAATAGATATCGAGTTAGCTTGGATCCGCGTCTGTTATCACTGGATCCGAAAGTTATACAAACTGGGCTTTGATGTACAGGGGACGTTTTAAAAATCGATTGGTTGGGTTTTTAGAGTTGCCATATAATATAGTTTCCTACTGCGAAGTGCTAACTGTAAATACGCTCACTTTCAGAGATGTGAGTGGAGACCAATTGTTTTCTTATTGTTTCCTGTGCGAGGGACCGAAGGTCGGATTCTAAAATTACAGAAAGTATTTATTATTGAAGGCTATTATTATCATTCACAGTAGGCCGGAGCAATCAATACGGAGTATTCTAATAAGTAACAAAATTATTTGCGTATTTCGATAATAATCATAATTTCTATCAATATTCTTACGAAAATATACTCTTGCTTTACCGACTTGATAATAATTAGTAATTTAAATATAAAAAAAAAATTAACAAAAAACTAAAAAATAACTGTGTCACTTAAAAGTAAAAAATAACTGTGTCATTTAGTTGCTTGCCAGCAAGTTTAAGGAACATTTATTTAACGTAGTAAAGCAGTTTCTGGGTTCTAGGTAATGTCCTTAAAGTAGAAAACGTGGCTGGCACCGACTCCTAGATATGTTTAAGTAAATTAAAGCAACTAAATGACCTAGTTATTTTTTTACTTTTAAGTGCGTTTTGAGTCGGTTCTATTTTTTGTTAAAAAAATTTATTTCTTACTTTTTAGTAATTTATCGCCACGTAACGTACTCGTACTATACTGTTATAGCATATTATACAGCACTTGTAGCCAAAAAGCTACCGATATTTACACAAAAACCCAAATTGTTGCAAGTGCGCCTATACAATTTGAAGAGTTCCTTAAATTTTCCCAGAATATCATTATCAGATCCTAACATGATAGCAATGGGACCACCTTGGAAGTGTGCCCTTTTTAATAAAAAAAGAATTATCAAAATTGGACAACACTGTAAAAAGTTATGCGTGGTCATATATAAAAAAAAATATACGTGTCGAATTGAGAACCTCCTCCGTTTTTTTTTCGTCGGTTAAAAACGTATATTATGCAGTTTGTGTATAACGTACTCGTAATATAGACTGACAAACTTTTAGCTTTTGCAAAATGACGAAGATCTGGCCTATCATGCTCTTACTCTATCGTGATATGGCATACGCGACGACAGCGCACGGCAAGGCAGTACCCTAATCTAGTATGTAATCTAGGAGCAACCGGTCGGGTGTCGCGGTTGGGTGTGCTCGTTCTTTGACGCGCGACACGTGCGCGAGACGCTCACCGTGGCGTTCCGCAGCGGGCCGCGCCGCCGCCGCCTGCGCGTGTCCCTGCTCATCGTCGTCGTCTGCGTCATATTTGGCCCTTTGCATGGTTAGTATCTTATGCTTTATGCTTATAATATCATAGTATCTATGCTCAGAGTAACTATGCGTGGACGTCCGACAGCTGACATGGTAATGATTATCATGCTAAGTATCAATGACAACATGTACGCGTACGAGAAGTCGCGGCACGTGCATGGCGCTCGTTCAGCTATTACACATAGGCTGAGTATGAAGTTAACAAATAAATAAAACGCGCAAAGCGTAGAAGTGAGCAACTCCAATTTACGAAAAGTCTGAAACAGTTCGCAAAACATCCTGTCCAGACATTTCATAAGGAGATTAGTCATCAACGGATATCTACTTATTCGCAGTTTACACCATTGTCTAGATGTCGCAGGTAGGTATAACGCTCTTAAGTGCCTCATTTCCGCTTGCCTCATGGTTGATATAACTTTCAAGTGGTTCCGTACAAGGGTTTAAGAGTTCGCAGAAAACTACTGCATCGACCAATTTAGTTCTTCCAAAGAATGGTATCTATCGTTATCAGTACTTATTATGAAACAGTGTCAACCATAGCGTCACACTGTCTGTCTAAACCTTTATACTAATGGTTAAATGACTTTCATGTTGTACTCTACAGCCTATTAAATCAATTCTTAATGAAGCATGGTGCTTATAGAAGAGACTTGGTCTTTCGTATAAAATGTAGGTCGATGATGATTATCTCGAAGCAAGGAAGGATCGCTAAAAAGTAGGTATAGGAAAAGGGGGTTTGTAACTTCAGTGCCATTTATGGTGATAAAGTTTGACATTGCCTCTTTGACTATTTAGGCTAAGTTAACCATAGCCACATTATTGCTGTGAATGTCGCTTTCTCAATGTCTAAATTCATTTTTAAAAAGTTCTTTATGTTTGCATTGCCATATGATGCGAAAAATATCGAGAATCTGCGCCAGAGTACTTCATACGCAAAGAGCCTATTCCCTGGCGTATACTCGGACTAAAAAACTTTGCTTAGTGGTAAAATGAACACAAAGTCATAATTTCGAGTAACATTGAACAAAGACTAATTAGTCTTAATAATTGCTAACCTCCGGTAGATAATGTAGATGTCGTGCAAAAAGAAGAAGATTAAAAGGTTTTTTGTTTCCAGGTGAAATGAACGTCCTGTACTTGTTCATGAGGTACCGGTTCAACTGGGACGAGGTGCAGTTCAGCATGTTCTGTACATACAGCATCATCACTAACTTAGTGGGTATGTATATCCATCTTACTCTACTCGTTCACGAGGTACCGGTTCAACTGGGACGAGGTGCAGTTCAGCATGTTCTGTACATACAGCATCATCACTAACTTAGTGGGTATGTATATCCATCTTACTCTACTCGTTCACGAGGTACCGGTTCAACTGGGACGAGGTGCAGTTCAGCATGTTCTGTACATACAGCATCATCACTAACTTAGTGGGTATGTATATCCATCTTACTCTACTTGTTCACGAGGTACCGGTTCAACTGGGACGAGGTGCAGTTCAGCATGTTCTGTACATACAGCATCATCACTAACTTAGTGGGTATGTATATCCATCTTACTCTACTTGTTCACGAGGTACCGGTTCAACTGGGACGAGGTGCAGTTCAGCATGTTCTGTACATACAGCATCATCACTAACTTAGTGGGTATGTATATCCATCTTACTCTACTTGTTCACGAGGTACCGGTTCAACTGGGACGAGGTGCAGTTCAGCATGTTCTGTACATACTTACAGCATCATCACTAACTTAGTGGGTGTGTATATCCATCTTACTCTACTTGTTCACGAGGTACCGGTTCAACTGGGACGAGGTGCAGTTCAGCATGTTCTGTACATACAGCATCATCACTAACTTAGTGGGTGTGTATATCCATCTTACTCTACTCGTTCACGAGGTACCGGTTCAACTGGGACGAGGTGCAGTTCAGCATGTTCTGTACATACAGCATCATCACTAACTTAGTGGGTATGTATATCCATCTTACTCTACTTGTTCACGAGGTACCGGTTCAACTGGGACGAGGTGCAGTTCAGCATGTTCTGTACATACAGCATCATCACTAACTTAGTGGGTATGTATATCCATCTTACTCTACTCGTTCACGAGGTACCGGTTCAACTGGGACGAGGTGCAGTTCAGCATGTTCTGTACATACAGCATCATCACTAACTTAGTGGGTATGTATATCCATCTTACTCTACTCGTTCACGAGGTACCGGTTCAACTGGGACGAGGTGCAGTTCAGCATGTTCTGTACATACTTACAGCATCATCACTAACTTAGTGGGTGTGTATATCCATCTTACTCTACTCGTTCACGAGGTACCGGTTCAACTGGGACGAGGTGCAGTTCAGCATGTTCTGTACATACAGCATCATCACTAACTTAGTGGGTATGTATATCCATCTTACTCGTATTCGTTTCAATTTTTACTAGAAAATAGTCTGTATAGAAATATAGAAAAAGCCAAAAATCTTTTTAATACCTGTTCACAGTTTAGGTTTTTGCCTTAAAATAATTTAATGTTTATATTCCTTAAGAAGCCCAGTATGTCTGAAGGGTATAGTTATCGATGATATGACATCAGGCACATGAGGCTTATCACTTGTTAGTTTATGACTTCAAGAGGACATTGGCCACTCCGTTATGATGTCATGTGTGGAACCCAAAGGGTGAGGATTTCATCCTACTCTCAACTAGTTAGTTCGTTTCCACTTTAGATCGCATCATCACTTTAGGAACGTGTCTTTGCAGTCAAAGGCTAAAAGTTGTTGTAAAACTCACACTCTTTGTTTTGAGTTTGTGTATTATTTTCCTTCTCACATGTTAAGTTTCCGTCTTATTCTCGTGCTCATATGTAGAGTTTCTCAGGGACGCTGTTCTCGATCAGCATCTTCAGCGACTTCATGAAGCTGGATGACACGGTGGTGGGCATCATCTCCTGCACCAGCAAGATCCTCGCCTCCTTCATATTCGCGTTCGCCACAACCACTACTGAGATTTACATCGGTGAGATAACGTCTTAATTAATTATCTCTAATAAAATACAATGTTGGTCGATGTCCCATTAGCTGGTCCGGTGTGACAAGGAGTCGCTCTGGCCAGAGGTGACTTAGGATCGATTGATGTGATTGTGATGATGATGATTGTGAAACAATATTCTCCGCCGTATCAGTCTGTATGACTTTATGTCTGTTCGCGGTAGAGACTCAAATACTGTTCTCCTATGATAGTACGATATCATTGGTTTTCACCGATAGATAGAGTGGTTCCTGAGCAACTTTTTAGTATTTAATTTAGCAAGAGTTCGTGTGTATTGTCAAACATATGACGATGATTCGTGGCAGATCTATTATTTTACTAAGGGCGTGCGAGCAACCATAGCACAGTGGCCTGCGACGGCAGAGGGCTAACGTTACCAGTGGACTAAGCTCATCGGGCAAATAACTGTTATGAAACTAAGCCTAAGCCACTTGGGATTCTGGATGGGATTCACTTGGGATTAAAGAATAGGTTATTTTTAATGAGTTTTTTTATTATTGTTTTATTTTTTAATGTTACCACCAACTGAGGACTAAATTTTTTTACTGAAATAACATAAAGACACGATTCTTGTGCGTCTTCTAACTGAGCCCCCATACACCGTAATAAGACTTCATACAGAGAAAATAAAGAAAAACGTACACATTTTTCCCTTATGCGTATAAAAAATTGACTTGTTACTTTATAGATTATATATTTGGGCACGTAAGCTTTTATAGCTAAATCCACTTCGGTGGCTTTAATATTTTATGAGAAAATCGATTGTGACTGGCGCGTACTCACCGCATAAAGGCACTTCTCCACTGTCACGCACGATTCAGGTGTTGTTTTACTTTATTCAATTTGAATTTTAGTCTGAATTTAAATTTTGCTGCTATTATAAAAAAAGCTCTTTATTGTTTCTTTGACTGTTCTCAGTGGAATCTGCCTTCTGAATTGGTAGTTTGCTCACTAAAATAAAATCTTTTATTTAACAAACGGTTTGAGTTTTCATCCATTAACTATCCGTTTGGAAGGCAGATTCCGAAAAAAATCGGTCAGAAACATAGAAATTGTTCATTTAATCATTCATAACATATATAGTTTATTTGAATCTATGTGATGAAATTTTTTACTGTTTCATTAAAATTATCAATTTCTTACTCGTGCATAGAGTAGTGGACGAATTTAAATGCATTTATTAGTACATTGGTATAAAAGCCATGAGTATCGTGCTATATATATTAATATATGTACTATGCATCAATGGGACATCGCCTTTAATTTAGAGGTTGCTAGATTTTATCGAGACGAAAATAGTGGACATTTTAGACCAAAAAAAACCTCCTTTCTGTAAAAAGCATGTTGTTGATGTTTTTAGCATTAATAAACGAATCTTGACGAAGTATATTTACAGATAAAAATTGCGTACTGACGACTTACAAAAATTTAAGATTTTTGAAAAAGAAGAAACAGAGCTTTAAGTCTTAGGTACCTAATCTTCGCCAGACTTCACTATAGGACCGCATAACTTAATTTTTGTGTATGTTACCACACTTAACTTTGTTGCCTGCTGTTTCTCTAAGAACATCATAATACGAACTTAAAATGAATTGTAACTTATATTCACTTATTCCTGTAGTAGGCTGTAAAGGCGTGGGCTGAAAACCTTTCGACCACTATACAATCACAAAAGTTTTGCGATCAAAGACTCGCGCTCTATATTGTAAATATAATACTTAAGTAGTTACATAATTGCTTTTAGTTACAGAGAGGTCTCATTTTGATAAAAATAATTCCTTAGTATAGTTCTCTGTTACAGCTCCTTTGGTGGAAATCTTCAACGGAACATCTTTTATTGCCATGCGATCGATTGCGTCCAAGCTGGTCACCAGCGAGGAACTGGGTAAGTTTGACTCTTCAGTCGAATGGTGAAACACCGCAGCAACAGAACATGCCATCCTAGGTCCATTGGTCAGTTTATGAAATATTGAGTTTCTTTTCTGTCTAAAAAGTTTTAAATAGTAAGCCAGATTTGGAAATATGGTTGGATGAGTTATACCCCGGACCTCGGAGTTATACCCTGTACCTCGGAGTTATACCCCGTACCTCGGAACTCACTTTGGGATTTGACACTGACGTTACATGTGATGTGCTCGTTACATTTTAGAATCGCAACTAGTGCCCCCACAGCATTGTAGTGAAAAGCTAAACTGGTAAGTGACCTACAGTTCATTTATACAACTGCGCCAGAGAGGTTTTAAACCCTTTTCAATAAATAAATAACAATTATACGAATACATGTTATTGCATCTGACTATGTAGGTAGGTAACAGTTGAAACAAAGAATATCAACGTTTTGTTGTTCCCTGTTATCTATCACATGTTTATATCTATTAATATGACTTTTTATTTTTATACTACTAGCCTATAAGCCTTAATAAAATACTACTGGCATTGACTGATAAATGTACACACTGCATATTAACACGTGTTAGATATGTCGGTCATTTTAAATCCATAATTATTTATTTATATTTAATATTTATTGATTGTTTTTTATGATTATCGAATTCACTGTATGTCATCTTTAGTAATTACAGTTAGCGGTTGATTACTATCACACCTGACGGTGAGTGGTGATGCAACCCAAGGAAGCGGGCTAACGCTTTAGGAGTTGTATGAAATCCTCACCGCTTTCGGTTGAATGCGCAAATGTTTCTATCCTTCATCATAAAGAATAATATTTATTCTTTAGAATAAATAAAAATTGTTTAGCGTAAACGTTAATTTTAGATTATTTTATATTGTTAATATTCTTACGTACGATCTGGGCACTGCAATATTCTTAGCGATCTTCTCAATTGAACCGACGTATACTATTGTGACACTTTGATCTCGGCTTACCTACCTATTATCTATTTGACGGCAACTATCATATGACACGGAAAAAAGGCAAAAATAACTTATTTTCCATTGAAATACTTTGACACATTCCATTGCCTTGAGGCACCGTGTTACGCGGTAACATTATACCTTGCCCCGATGGCCTAGTGGTTATAATGTTTGGTTACAAGTTACAACTCAGGTCCTGGTTCGCTCGTGTTTACTTTTTCCAATAGTGATTGCTTATATTTTGAAAATAAAATTATTGGCATTTCGAACATGCCATGTTCCATTTTACCAAAGTTTTAGTGTACTGTAAATGCTTAAGATATCTCAGGCCGTCTATTTCTCTAAGTGTTTTCGGTACAACTTTTAACCAATCAGTAGATAGCACACACGTGGTACGAATGTACGATGTTAGTTATCATTTTTATTTATTTTATTTTTTATTTTTATTTTATTGTAATCAACAGCGTACAGTTAGAAATACATACAGTTACAAATAGGTAGAAAAATAAGGCCAAATAAGATTACACATAGATAATTAAGAAAAGAAGAATACAGTATAACAAGTTAAATATATGTGAATAAAATTGAATTAAAAAAAAAAACAAAATCTAATCAGAAATACACAACTGAAATACTTTTGTGCGAGTGTGTGTGTATGTATGTGGGTAATTATATGTATATATATGTGTGTGAGTGTGTGTGTGTATGTGTGTGTCTGTGTGTGTGCATGTGTGCTTAGTGCTTGCTTCTGGTTGTAGGATTCAAATTGGAATGGTGAGCAGCAATTTCTTTTTTCAACTGCGCTTTTGTAAGGTGAAAGAGGTCTAATTGTGTAATGTGACCTACGTTCACTTATTCTGGGCCAAATGAGGTTTTAAGCCCTTTTCAATAAATAAATAACAATTATACGAGTACATGTTATTGCATCTGACTACGTAGTCTAATTTATAAGTAGGTACTGATACTTAGAAACAAAGACTATCAATGTTTTGCAAATTGTTCACTGTTATCTATCACATGTTTATATCTTAATATGACTATTTTATTTTTATACTTCTAGCCTATACGCCTTAATAAAATACTACTGGCTTTGACTGTAAATGTTACACACTGAATATTTATCACGGTTAGATATGTCGGTCTTAATTAAATCCATAATTATTTATTTATATTTAATTTTATTTATTAAGTATATTGTTTTTTTTGATTATCGAATTCACTGTATGTCATCTTTAGTCGAATTACAGTTAGCGGTTGATTCAAAACTATCACACCTGACGGTGAGTGGTGATGCAACCCAAGACGGAAGCGGGCTAACGCTTGCATCTAGGAGTTATATGAAATCCTCAACCGCTTTCGGTTAAATGCGCAAATGTTTCTATCCTTCATCATAAAGAATAATATTTATTCTTTATAATATAATAAAAATTGTTTAGCGAAAACGTTAAAAAGTTTATGCAAATTATTTTATATTGTTAATATTTTTACGTACGATCTGGGCACTGCGATATTAACTTGGCGATCTTCTCAATTGAACACTTGCGAGGTATACTACCGGCTTTGTAGTTTTTAGTTCACTTTGATCTCGGCTTACCTACCTAATATCTATTTGACGGCAACTATCAGATACACTCTCGAGAAGAAAAAAGTTAAAAATACCTTATTTTCATTTGAAATTCTGTGGAAATTTTGACACATTCCATTGCCTTGAGGCACCGTGTTACGCGGTAACATTCGTTGGACGTATCTTGAGAAACCCCGATGCTCTAGTGGTTATAATGTTTGGTTACAAGTCAGGTTGGTTCGCTCCTGTTAAGTTTTTCCAATAGTGATTGCTTATATTTTGAAAATAAAATTATTGGCATTTCTAACATGCAATTTTTGTTCCATTTATTTTACCAAAGTTTTAGTGTACATACTGTAAATGCTTTATGGAGATAGTCTCCCTTATGAAAGGCCGTCTATTTCTCTAAGTGTTTTCGGTACAACTTTTAACCAATCAGTAGATAGCACACACGTGGTACGACTGTACGATGTTAGTTATCATTTTTGAATGTAGTGTAAATTATTTTTTTAAGACTTCATCCTTCCGCTTTGAGTGTGTCCCAGGATCACTTCCCCGCAAAAAAGTCTCTACTTTCTGCCACTTCTCTACTCTCCACATGAAATTAATACAAAGTTCCGCTCCTACCTTTTGGATTCGCCATAATATGATGACACGAACAAATACTTTGACTAGGAACACCATTAAAAAAAGAAAAACAAAAATTCGCAATTTCGTTTATTTAGATGACAAATGAGTTAAAAAGCCCTAATAAATAATGGAAATTAACAGACATTACAAGTAAAATATGCGTCGAATGTTCATATTTCAAGTCGGTTAGAAATAGTTTTACGTCGTTTCGGATTTCAATCAACCAACTAAATATTGAGGCTTACTTTACACAGTTGAGTGAAATAAATGAGTGACCTATCAAAACATTGTTCCTATATTTACGCACGACAAGATTTCACGCAAAAACTGTTCTAGAAATTGAGGCAGATATATTTCGTCCACCGATATTTTCTATACGGACCTTCTGATGTTAAATACGTAAGAGACCGGGACAGTAGCATTGGGGTATAGCGCTGTCTGCGGGGCGAAGGTACTGGCGGACAAGACTCATCCGCCTTAGATGTATATGCCTCAGAGTGACGCTCACAGGGCAGTCCTTCGAAGGACGTGTTCCTTGTATGCCAAGTGTTATTCTGTTTATGGTGTTGCTTACCGTGACCCGTTCGCTTGCTCTGCAATTATTATAATAACAACTTTATTTTAAAAAAAAATGACGAGATTCGATTTTATAACGAAAACTGGAATTATAGTTAAGAGTTTGAATCCGAACATCCTAATAGATGGCACCACATTAAATTGCCATTCAAACAACCAACCCCCCAAATCCTCCAGGCTTAGAATTTTAATGAAAATTTAGAAGAAAGAAAATCTCAGAAGTATTCCATAGCCTGACTTTCAACGCTTTGAAACCACACACAGGGACGGGTGTTACTTTCACACAAGGCAACATTAAAACTCCACCTGGCTCAAAAGCGAGCGAGGCGATAGGTGCGGTATCAGCACAAGATTGTTGATCCGAGCTGCCGCCTCCAAAATGAGGATAGCCGTAATGGTCGCCAACTTCCTCTCAGAAGAGATGGCGCTTAAAGAAGGAGAATGGATTTTTCTGGACCGACGAGACAGTAAATTATTATTATTAATATATAAAATTAAAAGATTATAAACCTTTGTTTGCAGGTAAAGTGAACTCTCTCTTCGGGCTGGCGGAAGCCATGATGCCGCTGGTGTACGGTCCGCTGTACTCCAGAGTGTACATGGCAACGCTCAACGTGCTGCCCGGCGCCGTGTTCCTGCTGGGGGCGGCCATGACTGTCCCGGCGGTGGCCATCTTTGGGTAAGGTTCTGCAATAACTTGGTAGCATCATTGTAGTTCTCGCTATACTGGTATGTAGGTACACCTTGTAGTGTAGCGAGCCACGTTCAATGACCTTCTTATAGCAGAGGGAATGTGGAACTTAGACGCATCATCAATGCGGGTTGTTGGCCTGACTCAAATCCAGGACTCCTCCTCCTCCTCATGACTCAAACATAGACTGACCACTGGGCCAAAGAGGCAGTTCCTGTTCATTGGTAGGTTACTCAACCAGTGTTCAAGGAATTGAACTAAGATAAAAGTGTACACCTATTTGTTTTACTCTACGTAACCAAATATTTGCTGTGCATTGTTGACGAATGCACCAATGTTATTTGTCCACGTTCAATGACTTGATCATGCTTGTTTATTTTTGTTAATTTTATTTCAAATATTGAACAGAATCAAATACATAGCGTTTGAGGAACAAATAACATGCTGACTGCCTCGTTTGTCACAAAAACTATTCGCATATCATAAGGTATTGAGTTCGATTCTTGGCACGTGCTGTGAAACATTGTCAACCTGTGTTCGGCACCAGCTTTAGAGCAACATGATGGTTATAAGCTCCATAATCCCTTTGCTAGAAGTGAGGCTTGACATTGTAGTCAGCTGTTACACTATGCTGGTAATGATGTCACCACTAGCGGAGGCGTACGCTTCAGCATCGCTTCCGGTTGATGGACACAGGGCGGTACTTTCTAGGACACGTTCATTATATACTTTGTGAATGAAGTGTTGCTCTCTTTATATGGTTTTTCCACTAACTATCAGCTGAGCCATTTTGTTACTATTCAAAAAAATAAAACTTATTGTGAGATATTTTTGATCACTCTGGTATAAATTTCAAAAACAGTAAACAGGTTCTAATTATGTATTTTAATTAGTTTTACTTTTTTATGCCCAGCAGGTTTGAAAATCTGGTATTGTGTAGACCGGTAAAAATTTATAAGAGAATTAATTTGTTGACATCTATACTAATATTATAAAGAGGTAAAGTTTGTAAGTTTGTAAATAAAGATCTGTCGGGGCTAATCTTCGGAACTACTGATCCGATTTTTAAAAATTTTTCACCAGTAGAATGCTACGTTATCGGTGAGTGTTATAGGCTATATTTTATGTTTGTATTGTATATATACGTATTATCACAGTTTTTGTCGCGCGACTCGGACCGTGAAATTTGTTAAATTTAGCTTTATGCGGGTACGCTGCCTTAGATATTGGGTATAATTGAAAACATTATATGAAAACTTTATGCATCTTAAAAAGTTCTACAAAAAAGTCCGCGATAGCATATATCTATCTTTTATATTTTGGCAGATATATAACTTTTTGTGTTTTAAAAAATCATTTAATTCATATGCTTAAGTTTACGTCATTATTTATACAACTAAACTTAAATCCTTATCAAAATAAATTATTTAATAACCACAAGGATATTATAGAGATAAGATTTGCTTTTTACAGTATGTTAATTAGTTATATAGTTTCGGAGATTTTACAAAATTTCAAAAAAACATAACGCTGCCGCTAAAACCTCCAAATTAAGTTGACCTCCTCCGTGTTATGTTATACGTACTGAATAGGGGTCAACATTTTGGTACTAATATTCTTTGAGAATTCGATCTTTGATCTTTTCTTCCAATTTATTTGGCATGGCAGACCATATTTATACAATATACGAAAAAGTTTGTTCGTTTGTTTAAACGAGCTAATCTCTAGATCTGCATGTCGGATTGTAAATTATTTTATTAATCATGAAAGCTAGACTCAAAATTGAAATGGACTATTTAATACAAGCTATACACATCCGCTTGATATAAATATATATTGTTAATGTTAATGTACTGTAGTATCGTATAATGTTTTAAAAAAATGTAGATCTTTAGTACACGGGACGGGACGGAGGATATTTTTTCACGGGGAACTTATAATATAGGGGTAGCGGGGAAAGAGCACACTTTATATAAAACTCCGTTTTTGAAATTAAAAGGATACCTAAGAGGTTTTCACGCGGACGAAGTCGCGGGCGACTGCTAGTCTATAATATATACCGAATTGAGTCAGGTCACGTTTGTTGGAAGGCTTTTTGGAAATATCGAATGTTTTTTTCTATTTTTAATCACCGCAAAAATGCGTGATGTGTTCGGATCCAAAAATATTAGCGTTTTTCTATTAAAATGTGTTTATTCTAGTTAAATAGATGAACCTCGGATTTCAAAATGTTCATTTTTACTTATCCTGAACTACGTCCAATAGCAGAGTTACTAAATCAAAACGTAAATGTACGTACATGTAACTAAAAAATAGATGCTATTTTTATTGACTACCAGTAGGTATCGCGAGAATTCGCCAGCAGGACTCAAAACTGAAAGGTAATAGGTTCGATCTTCGCCCGCTGGTGTTTGACTGCTGTCGTACTCGTTTACTTATAACACAGTCTGTAGACTTGATATAGAGGGACTGATGATATTTAAAACATATGGCAAATACTCTTTAAAAAAAATTAAGTAGTATTTCCACTGGGATGAAAACTCTACTCCGTCTTCTTTTTACTTCTAGATGGATGTACTTCGAGCAGCGAGAAGACAACAAGCAGGTGGAAGAGATGGAGAACGTTAACAAAGACGTTTAGTGACTAACTATAATCTAAAATTAATTTAAAGTGCCTAAAATTGGATTAAACAATAAACTTGTGTTATGAGTTTCATTAGATATAAATATTCGCAATCGTATATTGCCTTACACGCTTGTAATCCCTTGCAAGTAGTGCAGGGCTGGCATAAATATTTGTAGGAAGTACACAAAATTCAATACCTCAAGCAATTGATTGCTGGTTGGTTTTATAGCTGTGCGATTCAAATCCATATAATTAACCAAACTATCTTGTGTTAATCATCTATACCTAATAAAATGGATATTGGATCTGTGTCAGTAGTAAAATATACATACAGTAAAAAGGTATTTCGAGTATATTGGAAGTAGCCGTGTGAATACTGCATACCTTTGCAGTTCGCGATCGTGACAATATTTTTACAATTGATTACTATGAAGCTAATTTTCCAATAACAATTTTTGATGACTTCTACATCGATATATGGGAGGAGGGGAGCTCATGAAAAATGTAGACTGATTTATTTGTTGTTGTTTAATGATTGAAGTTAATATTTATATAACGTACCAGTCATGTTAACCTACTGTTAACGTGATGGTACAGTCCTACGTTTATCCTAAGTTCCTGCTTGTCTGCTTATTAAATGAGAAAAAAAGTAGTAACACCACAGTTTGTTAATTATTATTTGCAAAAATAATATTCCTTCCTATTAGAAGTTCCTACAGAAAATGTCCAATAGGCAGGAATCGAATCTTGGGACTGAAATCTAGCACTTTGTGGTATTTTAAGGATTCAAATTCTATCTAAGTATGCCTATCAATTTTTTCGCACTAAAATTAATCAGTCAGTTAGCATGTGCCGGTAAAACTTTAAATGCATTATTAAGTCAAAGAATATATATCAGTTTGATACGTAACTGTGGATCACAGTGTAATTTATCTATTTATTTTCTTTTTCGCATAGAAAATTGTAATGAAGTCGTGAGTACCAACCCTGTTAATCTGTGATAATATAATACGTGGGTTTATTTTCAATTTGCAATAGATGTTTGCAGATACTTTTAACACTGATATGACAATAAAAAGGATGTTTGCGTTTACGACGACGGACAATCGAACACGCGGCGTCTGTATGCACCGACGTCGGCTGAGCTCTCGAGTTTATCTTAGTGAGTGGCCGCGTCGAGCGATCTATTGTAAATAAACAATTAATTATTAAATATAATTAAACATGTGTTTAGTGATTTGAATGAATAGTTAATCGAAAATGCCTACTGAAAGCCAGAACACGATCGCGGATGCCGAGGAGCAGCCGTTGAAGAACGAAGCCAGAAATGATGTAGAAAATTTAGGGTTTTGGCAGAAATTGAAATATGTTAGACAGAATATAACAGTGGAACCCGTGTTGGGCTTGTTCGTAATGCCCAGCGTACTCGCCATGCTGGCGACACAGAATCTGAATTTAGACAAAGCCTGCCGAGTCAATTTGCAATTCGACGATGCGGTTTGCACGGACCTGAGTTTGAGGAAGCGAGAAAATCATACGTTCGAAGAGGTCGAAGTGCAGAAGTTGATAGCGTCTGTGCAAGCTTGGAAAAGTGTCATCCACACAGCCGTGCCTACTATTCTGATGTTGTTTATCGGAGGTTGGAGCGACAAGACCGGAAGGCGGAAAATCTGCATGACAGTACCGATCTTTGGGGAGTTTATGACTTGCATCCTTAATATGGTGAACACGTATTTCTTCTATGAAGTCCCAGTGGAGTTGACTGTGTTCATGGAGGTCATATTCCCAGCGATGACTGGCGGCTGGTACACGATGTTGTTAGGGACATACAGCTACCTGGGTGACATCACCTCGAAGGAAACAAGGACGTTTAGAATCGGAATACTGAGTCTGTGTATGACGATCGGCTTCCCCATAGGCATGGGCATGAGTGGGGTGCTGTTGAGGTATGCGGGGTACTACGGGGTGTTCTCCGTGTCTGCGATGTTCCAATTCTTTAACTTCTGTTATGTGACTTTTGCCATCAAGGATCACACATGGTTGGAGTCTAAGGAGAAGGTATGTTGGTTTCATTTGATGTATTTGAAATAGGTATTTTATATTTTACACTTTGGTTTTATCAGATTTTTACGTCATTACATACAAAGTTTCATAAAAAGCAGGAAAAGTGTGAAAAATGACCAACATCTTATAACAATTGCAAAACTAAATGATGAAAATGTAGGAATGTAGCTTAGAAAAAAGTCTCCGATAGAGATAAGTCGATTAGAAACAATATATATATGTATATACTAAGGTATATTTCCTTTTGCTAACATTTCGAGTAAATTTGTTTTAATATAAATTGATTTCCTTTTGATCGATATTAGATATAATATTAATTAGCTTACCTAACGGAAATGTACGTAATGAGCACTTCACAGCCGACAATTACACATTGATCGATATAAAACGAGATAAAACACTTCTAACGTTCATTCATTGTCTAATATAACACTGTACCTACTTTAAAACTAGGTAAATAACCTGTAATATAGACCAAGGAAGTGTCTCAAAGGACAAAGAAAACATTTCTTTATTTAACGTAGTAGAACTGCATTCGAAGTTTTCTTTCGCTTTCTTTTTATCGAATTAAAGTAATGGTCAAATTAAATGTTTATTGCGAATCTGGAAAAAAGATTTAGAGGTAAATTATGCCAACAATAAAGTATGTAGAAAAACGTAAATTATTCAAATTGTGATCATCATAAGAGTAAAAAAATTATCACCCTAAGTCCGCCAACCCGTTGTGGAACAGTGTGGTGGATCCAAGCTCTACATTCCCTCTCTTAAGGTGGCTGGCGTGGAACAGCGTGTTATTAAAATAGGCTGATACCTAATGATGATAACTTTATAAAACCACCGCGGTATAAATAGGCCTGACTTGACTTGACTGAAACTTTCAGTTTTTGATAACAAAGTTTTGACCATCCCTGGCTTTTAGAGGGCAATATAAGAACTAGTTGTATCTAATAACAAGTTTTTTTGTATTATTGATTTATTTCAGGAAAAGAAACCCGGTTTCATTGGATTTCTTAAAGAATTTTTCGACTTCCGGAGTATTAAGGACACGGTTCAGATTGCTTTCAAGAAAGGAAGCAATAATAGAAGACTGAGGATATGTCTCATCATGGCTGTAGTGTGCTTCACTTTTGGACCTCTTTGGGGCAAGTACCATTTACTGTTAACTGCCTGCGTAGGTAGGTAACACCCGCGTAGTGAGAACTATGGGAGCTCCCCATGGGAACGGGAAAGAATATCAGAATACAAATTAGCCAATGTTACTCCTCATAAGCCTGGCTATCAAATACAAACATATATTTTACGACCCTGGTAGTTTCTGCGATTAGCCAAAACAAACAGACAGACGGGCTAAAATTAAAATCTTTTTAATTTAGCGAAAATCTGTTAATTTAAAATTACAAACAGACACTTGAAATTTGTTTGTGTCTTTCTGCCACATTTATTTTTTTCGAAATATTTATTACGTCTAAAACTTGTTTAAATTATTATTCGTACGATCAATGATGATCTTATGAAAGATATTTTCAAAAAATAAAACGAATTCTAGCATTTTATGGAATGTCACTAAGTGGTTGCGTACAAGGCCATCAATGTTATTTATTTTTATATAAAACATTATTAGCTTATTAATATAATATACCTAATAGATAGGTCTGTTTGGACTTTGGAGTGGGTAAACGGGTCGGGGCTTGAGCCTCTCGCATTGGAGGAGTTACCCTGGTCAAAGGGAGCTTTTAAAGACTCTTCGGTTGTATGAGACTAAATTTTCGCAAATAATATAAATACATATAAATACAAACCGGCTTACGGTTATTAAAGAGTATAATAATATATAATAATTTACACGGTTTTTAATTGAACATGGTTTTTATTGAGTTCGAATTGATAGAGCCTTACGGACCGATGGTAGAGGTACAAAAAGTTTAACTTGACAGTTTAAAAGTGCCTGTATACTAGACATATCTAGTTCTTGTTCTTAAGGATCTCTCCATTGCTGAAGATCGGCGGTCAGCTTTTTGAACTTCTCCTTGTCCATGGCTCGGCGGAATAGTTCTTCAACGGTCTTCGTACCAGTCCACTCCCTTATCATTCTCAGCCAGGGCATCTTAATCTTTTACACCTCTTTTTTCTGCGATTTTACCCAACATGATCGTCTGCTTGCCTTACCTACTTACTATACTTATTAGTGAGCCTACTTGAAATGAATATTATATGACTGTGAAATTAAGTTACGGCTTTAAATGGAAAACTGATTTCAGTTACGATTAAAAAAAGTGTTAACTGTGAAGTGGGTTTATTATTTAACAGTATTCTTGACATTATTAGATAGTTGCATCGTGAAAGGTAAATGTTTGTAGCACTAAGCAAATAGGTGTTATGTACTGATTAGTCTATTAATCCGTGTAGACATTATGTAATGCAAACAAAGCGCCGCATATACAATACTGCAACAGCCATTAGCTGTTTACCCATTACCCGCTCAAATCAACCCAGAATGTAGGCCGTGCATTCCCAAGCAGTTCAAAAACGAGGGTAAAGTTTTCTTTTTGGTTTCTTCGAAACTAGGTTTAGTTTTATGATGAAAATATTGTACACAAAAATGGTACTAAATCTATGAATTAAAGTTGTCTTTACTATTCTGTTCCTAGTTTCCGCAATTTCTGAAAAAAAAAGTAGGTTATAGAGTTACTTTTTTGTTTGAATCCTTTTTATCATAAAATTCATCATCTCTTCTTAAGTCAACTTAAGAACAGTCGAACAGGCCTCGAAGTCACGTGATTCGAAGTGGCAGCCAATGTATTTAGCACACCTTGTTTGTCAACCACCTTAACATTGTTTGTCAGAGGGTTGTCATGAAGCAAAGTGGACTGGAGATATGGTTTGACATTTAAAACAATTACAATCTCTATTTGAATGGTTGAGGATCTGCACACTTTAAACCCGCTACCTAAAAAAACGACGGAGCAATCTCCATAGGTGCATACCGTACTAATCTATGGTGCAAGCATGAGCTGACAAACTTTAGAAAAAATGACGAAGGTGTGACGATCACTGGCTCTCAGTCTATAATGTTAGTAGAAAACAAACAATAAGATGAGCTGTTATATGCAGCGGTTATGTCATTGTTCAGTTATTTTCACTACATACTATTTGTAAACGATTTATTAGCGACCAAGTCTAGGACCTATAAGTCATCACTGGCAACACGCAGTCTTCAGACACAGGTGATTTTTTCCGAACGCTGCCCTGCTGGATGCGATAATTGTCTGTCTAGCGCCACACAACGGATTCTTGCAAGTGTTCTCACGTAGCCGATTTATTGTCTTTCCTTTGTCTTAGTAGAAGCGTACGTCTGCGATTTCGTCTGCGAGGAAATTAGTGTGTTCGTAAAATATTCACCAACAACACCCAAACAAATACAAAGAAAATAGGGTACACGAGTAGAGATTTTTATTGCTTTTTAGCTAGAATAAAAATAATCACGTACGTTAAAAATGATAGTAAAATCCGACAAAGCTATACAAAGTTCTAGGCACTTTAATTTGAATGTAGGGGTCTTCCGTCCGTTGCTCGCAAAATGAAAATTTGTACTGAGCTACTATAATGTTACTTATGTACGTAAGTAAGGACGTGTCGGTCTATGATAGCTATTCTTATTCGCTTTTGTACTTCTAATGCTGCCATCAATTGTGCTGTTTCATCTTCAGGTGATTGGGCAGCCCCAAAACCCTAACCAGTCTATTTATTAATGAAAATCAAATGAAAACTCGCTTAGCATTTATAATACATAAAAATTAATAGCTGTGAGTAATTCGGCTCTATGACGGCTTGATCCATTTAAATTATACAAATAGTGGTTAATTGATGAACTAATAACATTGATCATTAATAATACATCAACACAATATCATTGTTATCGTAATATAGAAGCTAGTTTTATTTCATATTTTACCTTTAAAGAGTTAATATGCACGGTGTGAAGAGTATGGTTGCCTGCCTGGTGTAATTACGGGCGCAGCTTAGCATCTATGTCTTAGGTGGACGGAAAAGGGGCGACACTTTGCAGGATATATTCCATGAGAAGTGCTGCTCCGTTTACAAGACATAGTTCTCCACTTCCCAGAGCCAGCGAAAGAAGAGTGCTGGCATCAGTAGCTCACGCGAATTAGAAATTTAGAGGCAGTTCAAAGACGAATGGCAATCGGTATATGTGGAGCACACAGAACGATCTCAACCGACGCGGTGCTCATTGCGGGCCTTGTTCCTATTGCTAAACTAGTAAAAGAACGCGCTCAATCATTTGCAAACAGTAAACAGACGACACAAGAACTTCGTGAGACGTCCCTGACGGAATGGGTAATGAATGGTCGAGGGCTGGACTTGGATGAGAGAGCTAATAAGGGATTTAAAAAGATGGCACCGAACAAGTCACGGGGAGGTGGATCGATGGCTCACGTAGGCGTTAAGCGGCCACGGAGTGATTAACACCTACCTCTTCGCAATCGGAAAAGTATCAACCGAAAATTGCCACTTGTGTAGAGAAGTAGTCAGCTCGCGACACACTGTCTCTGTTTGTCCGGCCTGCAATGACTTGAGATCGGCGGCACAGGGAGCAGACAGTGCCGTGAACGCCGAAAACCTAATAGAGCGTATACTCTCCAGCAAAGACGAATGGGAAAAGACGCGGCGGTCACTATCATCGTCACAGGTTGGTGACGTTACGTGCTTTCCGTGACGTCACCAACCTGTCCTCCCAACTCCAACCTTACAATTATAATGAAAGATAAATATGAGTTCATAAGGATTCTCAGGAAACCAAGACCTCGTGTTCTGAATAGACTATCCACTGGACTCACCAGATGCTTTTGCGTTGGTTACATGTTACACTCGTAATAAAGGTTTGTGCTAATTACGTTACGCTGACATCACAAAAGAGCCCGTTAATACTTTATTGGCTTGTTGATGCGTGTGTGCATGTGTTCTGTATTTTACTATTAACTAATAGTGCGGTGATATACTGTGGTGTAGGCTAAGAGATAGTCACCCATTTTCTTTACTGTGGAGGAGGTTTTTGGAACGATTTTGAAAACGATTCGTTTACCTATTTTTTTTAAGTTGGATGTCTTTGGACGGTTTTTATAACCGACGAAAAAAAACGGAATCAATATATTAAGTGTACTAAATATCTAATGTATTTTCAAAAAGTAGATATCAGTTGATATATACTATTTTTATTAACATTGACTAAAATCTAAACTCAGTCAGTCAGTAACTTTCTATTATAAAGCTTTATTTTTCTAGGGAGTCCTGATTGTCTAGGAAATACGTTCAACTGTTAAATTTTTGAACTGAGTTTTAAAAATCGTACAATTATTTCTTACGAATAGGTTGTATCCTACGAAGCAAGAGTGTGTTTACTATGTGTATTTGTTAGTCTCGATAATGGAATCATAGTGGAGATGCTGGGCAGGTTCGTCGGTGGCGTGGGAGTCCATCCCGTGGACTAAAGGTAAGTAACAGCACTTCTACGGGCATCTTCTGTGACAATTGTAATTCGGCATATAATGACGTTTAGATCGATCTAGTTTGTGGGCTAAGTGACTGCATAAACAACAATCGCTATACGCTGCTAGGTGATATGGCTGCCACAGCTTTAGCCACCAGCTCCTAGAGTACATAGGGAACATTTCGCGCAGTAACTCCATTAATGTCAGCTCAATTCAGTAATTGACGCTCGAAACACTACCGCGGATTCCAGTGAATGAAAAATGACAGATAGCCTTCAGTATAGCCGTCTATATGCTTTTTGTGTGTGATACCTTTTTACAAAGGATTTGTATCACTACACTCAGTAGTTGATGGAACTCAGCCTAATGTAGTCGACGCATTGGGACTCCTGGAGAACTAAAAAACTTGTCGCGTCGTTGCGTTTCCTATATGAGCTGCGCTGCCTTCAGAATAACCTTCTATGTGTGTTTTCTGATTGTTACGATGACTTTTTATCAACTTTTAGAAGCTCTATATATAATTATGGCTCTGGACTGGTCCATCAACACATCAAACTAAGATACACAGCGCACTTATTTAGAAGATGCCTATTCACTCTTTCCTTCGAGGTCTTTATTGGTGCCGGCGAAAGCAGGCATGTCGGGGTAGTATCGTGACAGCCACTCGGCGGAGTTCGGCAGTGGCGGGGAGGGTCGATGAAGATACAAAGCAGCGGTCTGGAGGGTCGAGGCTATGAGCTCCATAGAGATCTGGATCTACCTACCTACAATTTCACACTACATGAAAAAGCTTTCGAAAAATTACTTTTCGAAAGCCGCCACACTCTCCGGCGATGCTTCTGCGCTCGCCCAACCCCCCGGTGACGCCGCTGTGGTCCCCTATGGAGCCTACGGTATTTACTAATTTCTTCGTGGCGTTCACTGCGACCACATCTCTCAGTCGTGACTCAGATCACGCCAGATTAATTGATCATTATTGATGATAGCTCAATTAGTTCATATTTTATTTAATTGGTTGTTATTGGTCATCATCGTGATTATTCCTTAGTTAAGTTGTCGGATTATTGATCAAATGTAATAAACAAACATCCCTAAATTCGGTTGGGCAGGGAGAATGACTTGAACAGAGGAGGTGAGTGTTGACGTGCGTCACTAAGGGTACCCTTAAACCTACACCCGTGTCACAAGTCTCGGGCTCTGTTCGGAGTTTTTCTCTCAACCACGCGATGGACCCCCCACCCGCACGGTGAATCCATGGAATGCTAAGATATTAGTCTCTCTCAATTTGTATATGATTCCAGTTTTGTACATGCGTCAAAAGATGTCGCCGCCATCCGACAAGGCAATAATAGCTTTTCTTTTTTACTTAATTAAATTTACTAATATTGTTTTGTTCCTTTTTGATACTTTGAAGTTAAGCTTTTGTTTAACCAAAATGTAGTCATCAAATACTAAATGCAAACGGAAAACTCAATCTAGACCCCCGTGTGAATTTTATACGTGATTTTCATTTGATGTTCATTTTGAGCGGCGATACAAAACATTTAGTTCCATCACAGCGAAACAAATATGATACTGGGAGAGCACTTTCACAGATTTCGCCCGTTTTGATGGATGGGTGATTCTTAAGGCGAACGCTGCTCGGCTATTATTTTTTTATATTTTTTATAATATCATCACAAGTACTTAATACTAATGTTTTCGTTTCGTAACTTTAAAAAGTTCAAAGCATTAAATTATTGTCAGTTTAATACTTTATTTTTTATCTGTATCTTTATATTCAAAAATGTCAAATTAGGCAATTTTATACGAAACTTTTCAACATTGTTAAATTAATTTTTCTTATAATTACAATCTAAATATCATAAAAAATACTTATGCTTGCACTGGTTTTAGAACAAAACTTACTTTACTTATGATATGTATAACTTAATGATTTCGCTTTTATTGTATTGTGATTAAGATTGAATGTTAACAAGTTTAACGTTAATATCAATTACAAATGTTTATCATTCAATAATCTATATTAAGCTGGACAATGATTGCAAAATTGGTGAAAGTAAAATTGTCCATTATTTATAGTGGATACTGGTCTGGTCCGTCATTTTTAATTTCACTTAGGTGTATGTTAAATTCGTGTATATTAAATATGCATGGGGCGCAGAGTATTCGCCTTAATGGACTTTTTAACTTTTTCAGGTGAACTGAGTATAATGTATATTTTTGCGCGATACCGTTTTAACTGGGACGAAGTGAAGTACAGTATATATTCTACGTATAGCCTCGTGACACACGCTGCGGGTGAGTTTTAAACGAACTTAATAATATTAAGCTGTATCTGTTTGTGTTTATACGGCGACCCCGCAGCCAACCAACACTGCTGAATGTGCGGTGTTGGTTGACCCCCATTAGGAAAACCGATGATGGCACGTTGCTCTGGACCGTTGTATTTGGTAGTTCTATCTCAGGCCTATGTCTAGCAGTGGGCGTCCATCGCCTGACAAAGAAGAACTGAATCTGTTCGCGAAATAATAAATTACATACCGTACAAAGGTTTCTAATATATAATCACCTCATGGTTTCTACTGATGAATAGTTGAAACATGCGGTCGAACTATCAGGATAAGTTTGCTAACTTAGTATGTTTTGCCGAATGAAATAAAAAACATTATGCGTGTATCGCCTATAAGAGAACATCACCTCGCTAACTAATATTTCAAAACCTTTAGATACAGCATTGGCAGATTGCTGTCCATTACGCAGTTTATTCGTGAAGTCCTTTATTATGTTGAGGAACTAGTGTATGATTTACAAATTGAAATGAAAATTTCAATATTATATTCTGAATTATTTCAGGCACCATGTTTTCCATAAGCGTTTTCAGCAAGAAGTTAGGATTCGACGACGCAGTGCTGGGGATCATCGCGACGTGCAGTAAGATAGCTGGCGCAGTGGTGCTGGCTTTCGCAAGGAATAACATAGAGGTTTATATGGGTAACATATGCTTGTATATCTATTTATTGTTGTTATAATTTGTACGATATCTTTACAGTCAGTAAGAAAGTGCGTGGGATCTCTGTGGAGATAGTGATATTCAGCGATACTTCGTTTTGCAGTGCGTCCTTGCCAGAGTTTTATTGTAAACTAGGGGACGCCAGTGACTTTGTCCACGTTAAATTAAAATTAAAAAATTATTTAAATAAAAATAGCCTAAAAATTAGAAAATGAGTGACTGAAAGTTTCGTCTAAATGGGTCTAGCTGTTTTAGAGATAAGCTGGGACAAACAGATGGTCAGACAGATATACAACAATTTTATAAATTTCTTGTCCGTGGAAGTAGTTTCTCTAGTAGGTAGTTTTTTAGCAACTTTTGAAATACATTTTGTTCAACAACGTTCAATATAAACTTTCAACCCCTATATAACCCATTAATTTAGAGGTAGAATTTCAAAAAATCATGAATCACATTATATTTTAAATTGAATTAGTACTTTTAAACCAACTTTCATTGACATATCTAGAAAAATTAAGGACTTCTCGTACAATCTTTTATTTGAGTGGAATGGTTCGCATAAATCAATCTACGACGGTTCCCAACGCCGACAATATTTATGACAAGTGAAAACTTAAGAAGTTAATATTACTCCACAAGAGCTTTCATTTTGATTTTTTTCATTTCAATAATTCTACAACAATCTCATCTAGTTCCTACAGTGTCTTGCGTTGGGGATTAAACCTGGTAATCAAGATGTTTATTTTCCAGCTCCGCTCGCGCAGATACTAGACGGCACCACGACGATTGCTCTGCGCTCCATCGCTTCCAAATTAGTTTCCCACCAGGAGTTAGGTTGGTATTACTGTGCTCTTGTTGCTTGCACTTGATTAACTACACCGGAAATTATTTACTTTGGTTTTAATTATGTGAAAGAAAATGCGTTGTTATATTTTTGTTAAGTGTTGATATTACCAGATTGTTTTTTAGTTTTCAAAAATTGCCGAAACCATCGTGTTCAAACCGTTGTGAAATCTATCTCTATTATCTAGTCTATCTTTACCAACTGCCGTCATAGTCATGACAGACAACTTGAAGAGGTAGTCTGCTTTTGCGAAATATTGCCCATCGAGCGATCCAGGGAGGTCAATGTGGGCTACCATAGGCGGAACACTACCTCCACTCCTTGACGAGGACCTCCGATAGATAGCCACCGGAGATAAGTCCTCGAGGTAATAGATGCTGTCTGTGTTCCCGACGCATCTTCTACACGAGGTTCTGTGCAATATATATATCCTGCGTATATACCTAGCTTCACAGCTGCTGTGTCGCGGGGGACTTTTGGATATAAGGATTATCATGGGGTTTGATTTGGTGCAGGCAAAGTGTTCTCGCTGTTCGGTCTGGCGGAGACGATGATGCCGCTGATGTTCGCGCCGCTGTACTCGCGCGTGTACATCCTCACGCTGCCCGTGCTGCCCGGCGCCGTGTTCCTGCTCAGTGTCGCTGCCACCGTGCCCGCGCTGGGTATATTCATGTCAGTATATCCTATTTGTTTGGTGCTGGTAAAGTGTTCTCGCTGTTCGGCCTGGCGGAGACGATGATGCCGCTGATGTTCGCGCCGCTGTACTCGCGCGTGTACATCCTCACGCTGCCCGTGCTGCCCGGCGCCGTGTTCCTGCTCAGTGTCGCTGCCACCGTGCCCGCGCTGGGTATATTCATGTCAGTATATCCTATTTGTTTGGTGCTGGTAAAGTGTTCTCGCTGTTCGGCCTGGCGGAGACGATGATGCCGCTGATGTTCGCGCCGCTGTACTCGCGCGTGTACATCCTCACGCTGCCCGTGCTGCCCGGCGCCGTGTTCCTGCTCAGTGTCGCTGCCACCGTGCCCGCGCTGGGTATATTCATGTCAGTATATCCTATTTGTTTGGTGCTGGTAAAGTGTTCTCGCTGTTCGGCCTGGCGGAGACGATGATGCCGCTGATGTTCGCGCCGCTGTACTCGCGCGTGTACATCCTCACGCTGCCCGTGCTGCCCGGCGCCGTGTTCCTGCTCAGTGTCGCTGCCACCGTGCCCGCGCTGGGTATATTCATGTCAGTATATCCTATTTGTTTGGTGCTGGTAAAGTGTTCTCGCTGTTCGGCCTGGCGGAGACGATGATGCCGCTGATGTTCGCGCCGCTGTACTCGCGCGTGTACATCCTCACGCTGCCCGTGCTGCCCGGCGCCGTGTTCCTGCTCAGTGTCGCTGCCACCGTGCCCGCGCTGGGTATATTCATGTCAGTATATCCTATTTGTTTGGTGCTGGTAAAGTGTTCTTTTTTTGTTAGCTATGAAATCTAACAAGAGTAGAGTTAATTGAATTTTGCGCAATTTTTCAAAACAATTGTTGGGTTGGGGTGGGGTAACTGAGTCGTTTAGAAACAACGTATATTTTGGCGGAAAATAGAAAATTAAACAAAATACTTACCTTTGTATCGTACGCTTTATGTATAAATAATGAGAATTCGTCTATTCCCACAGATGGTTCTATAGCCGGCACAAACAAGACGCGCGTGAGAAGAGGCTCACCGTCCCGTCCATCCCGACCGCGCCAGAGACAAGCACCAACGCGTCAGTGGGTCAGCAGCTTTAGTCCACTTACGACATTTAGGGCTCAAGGCAGATTGGAAACGAAGTGATGCCTGATGCGTGCAGTTCGTCAACTACAATTTATAATATTCATCTCTATTTTCAATTAATCAAAAAATGGAGAGACGGATGTACTTTTGAGATGGGAAAATAGGGATAAATTTGCTATAGGCAAAATAAAGACGCGACGCTTCGCCTCTGCGCTAGACTAAGCCTATACGAGCCTCAGGGAGCCTTTGGACATAGGCAGTGAACCGTTGCGCTAAGAAGCCTCCATGAAATGGCTTCTGTCCAGCAATGGACGTTTACCAGCTCAGACAATGATGAAGATTATGCCGATCAAGGATTTGCTATAAAATATAGATGGTTGGCTATTTTTTCTTACTTCTGGGTGACTATTTCTCTAAGAAAAATCAAGATCGCTTTATTCAGCTGTTATGTCTTAATAACTACGTTCATATTCAATTTAACCGAAATTAGTATTTCTTGTTACAAGACTTGTTTTCAAAAAATCATAAAAGGTGCTCAAGAACACGCAGCAACGAAATTGTATTCTAAAATAACTTTTGCGATTGTGTTTTGTCATTCGAATATTATTTGTTTTTGTAAAAAATATATTATTTTTCAATCGACGCCGCGAGTCCGGGTCTATTTTATTAGGTAAATTTTTAATTTCGAACGCCGATTCGTCGGCTTATCAAGTATTTATATGTGCTAAATGAATAAAATCTGTCAGTAGCGGGAGAGCGTTGTAATGCACCGCACGTGTGCTCGTGTGCTCGATGAATACTTTACAATCCACTCACTTGCATTCATTTACTGGCTAATTCACACAATATTTTGCGTCCAAATTGATTTGTTTGCATACTGAAGCAATATGAAAGGCTTCCATATATATATAGTACAAGTTGGATATATATGTGTTGTATTAGAATTTACGAGTAACTTATAACATTTATTTAATATTAAGTATTATTTATTTATATTTGAAACAAAAATAAATTACACTTTAATTTACCAAAAACAGACATTTAAAAGGGTATTTAGATCCTAGCTATGAGTATGAGAGACGCTTTGTACGATGCCTTAATTTTAGTATGAAGTCGAGTTAATTTGTTATTGTTGTATAATAAAATTAAGGACTCCTACAAACTAAACGTAACGTTGAGTGTACACGGTCACTTAGAGTTATTCAATTAGTATAACGTAGTTTTATTTTTGTGTTTGTCTGAAGATATTTTTATAAAAAAAAATATAAATAAATTATTATAATAAAAATATGAATATAATGTGGTTTTATTACTGGTATTCAAAACTAGTTTGTCCTTGAATGGGTAACAAAAATTTTTTTAAAATTGTCGTTAAGTTTTCTGTTTGAAAAACATGAATTTAGCTGGACTCTATACTTTGAGTCAGTAATTCTTTGCGTCATTGAACGTCCATATCTCTAAAATGTGTTATCTGATGTTTATACTCGTATAATAAATCTCATCATAATCTGTCCATTCGATGAGATGCCAGTGATAGATATACAGACACGTAGATGCTTATACAGGGACCTACGTCATATTTATTCTTCTCTGTTTTACGTCGGTGGATACAAAAAATTAGAAAAGATCGTTCAAACAGTTGTTAAACATTAGACTATTTGTAGTGACTTTACCACCGACCTGGCGTCCAACTCGGAACGCAAGTATTAAAATGGAATTACTCATGGTATTGAATATCAATGATTCCATTAAAAAATCGTAATCACTTAAGTTATTAAATTCCATGTTTTAAAATTACAAATCTAATTAATATTTTAAAATGTACAAACGAAGGCGTACAGCGTGGTTCCGTAGCTTTGCAAGTATTGCTTAGTTTTCGCGCCTTCCAATGATTACGAGTGGATTTATTTTTCTAGAAATTCGGTTCACTCATGAAATCCATTTAATATTTTTTGTATTTGTCTGTTCTACTTTTTATTTATCACGCCAATGTAAGTCGATAATGAAACAAAATAGTGTCCCAAAAGTGTGTGACAGTTTTGATACGTTACACAAATTTTGTGTCTGTAACTTTTGTCAATTCTTCATGCCCTAACTATTGAACCGATTTAGTTTAAATGGAGAAAGATGGAATAAAACGCGGAAACTAAAGAGCTTTAAGGGATTGTAAAATTCGAAATTTACCCAAACGAAGTAGCAGACGTCAGTGAGGCAAGTGCGAGATTTTCACCGACTGACTGCGTAAAAACGTACTCACTTGTAACGTCAAATTATATAGAAAAAAAAAACGTTTACTCTCACTATAACTAGATGGCGCTACTCCAATTCCATATAAAATTTGCGTTGACTGTTCTCGATATCGACGCGGTAAAATTTTACAGGCATCTAGGCACACAGTAAGTAATATTATAGTGTGAAATTCACACTATAATATTACTAAAGTGTTGTGGGGACTTACTTTCTCTGCTGTTTACTACAGTTTGTTTTAAATAGTATCAATGTTTTATGTTGTGATGTTATTTATTTTTCATTCATAGTCTCGTCGTTTTCCAACTTATTATCACCCTGTAATACGCAAAGGATGTTGAAATTTGTTCAAAATCTCGTCGCAATCAAGTAGATCCTTTCAGACGGGATTAATTTCAAAGACGTAGTAAATCAGCAATAATGTGGAGCGAGAGTTAATTAACACTCGCGGAGTATGTAAATGATTGCTTTATGAGTAAGGAAAGGGTTAGAAATAGGTCATTGCGATATCGTGTTGGTTTACATTGTTCCACCGGAACTTGGATTAGAATCATAATATGCAGAAGCTGTTGGAATCAATAACTAGCCATGAGTCCGGAGATGCTCGTCGGATCGGCCGACACACATGCATGGCAGGCTGCTGGTGTACGGTGAGAACAGTTAGTCTGCCTGATATCTACCTGCTGTCTGAACTCAAAACTGAGATCCAGTGTCCAACTGTCCGGGTATGCCTAATGTACAAGTAGGTATGTTCTTGCTGTACCTCCTGAATCCTAAGATACGATATATCCAATCCTCCTACCCAATTGTTTCGGTAAGTGTGACGGTAGCATGGAGAATAAAAAAAATAGAAAAGTTAAATACATCACAGAAATAAGAAAAACAGCCGTGTACAATACAATGTTAGCATATTTCTCAAACCTAAGTGGTTTCTAATGCTAATACATATAAGAATAAGAATGATGTAAACCTTAAATAATAAATAAATAAATAAATAAAATAAATAAATAGCGTTCTCTATCAGACAAACTAAAAGAGGATTCATTAAACAAATGTACTAAACTAAGTCTGAATAAAACATTTTTTTCTTTTAACTTTGGTCGTCTTCTAGTGATACGACGCAAACCTAAAAAGCAAGTTTTCAAAAACTCAAAGACAAACGGGGCCGAGTGTAAGTGAATGGCAGTGTTTTGCGCGCTCTCATTTGCCTAAATCTAAATAATGGTTTGCTCAATTATAAATTCGTCCGGTTGTTTTGTGGGGACCGAGTTTGTACAGTTCGGGAACTTCACATGAGGCGGGGATTTGCATAAAACATCCCCTCCCCCTATTCCGTGTGGATTTTTTCTCAGGTTACTTTTTGAGACTTATTTCTTCACAATTCGTAAACCTAAGGGCCTACGCTAAAACTGACGCGGTTGCACGCTCGCGGTCGCGTGCGCCCGTCTCAGTTAGCGCTGCTAGTATAATTTTATTCAATAAAATCAACAAATATTTATTTGACCGTAGCATCTAGCGGCGCTCAACTGATTTGTAGAAACAAACACGCTCGCGTGTGCCCGTCGTGGGCGACCGCGCCGTGTAACCGCCGCCCGCCGCGCGGTTGCGAATCCGCCACCCGCGCCTGCGCTCCGTCGCGCTGTCCATACTATTTTTCATTATACAACCGCGGGCGTGCAACCGCGCCAGTTTTAGCGTTAGCCCTAAAAGTAACAAAGCTCTATATTTGGCTTTCATGGCGCAGCCATATGCGCTATGGATTTAGAAGACAAAGGTCCTGAGTTCGATTCGCTGCTGGGCCGATTAGCCGTTAGGCTAGTTAACGCCCTGCCGACGAAGACCAAGCAATTTAGCGTTCAGGTACGATGTCGTGTAGAAGTCGAAAGGCGTTACAATCAAACATGTTCATCACTTACCACTGGATGTGATTGCAGATTCTAAAAATGGACTTTTCTATTAAGGTCCCATTATATAGACGGAGCTGCTCGGACGAAGTACTACTACCACCTTCGTATTGTCTGCCGCCAAGCGGCATTGCTAGGTGTCCAATCTGGCTGGCATGAGTGTCGATGTAGTTACAGGCTTAACTTCTATGCTTATGGTCATAGGGTGGCACTTTGTATGACGTGTTCCTCACATGTGTTGAGCAGTGTGACTCCATGTATACGCGACGGTTTTACACGTGGCTCATCTGCGCAATTATTATTAATATAAAATAATAAAGATCATTCATCGACTTTCAAATTCATTATTCTTGAAATATCCTAATACTGTTTTAGCGTGATTAGTATTCATAATACATAGAAGTTTAGGGTAGGAATAATAAATGTAACTTCTAGAACTATTAGTATTCATTCTAGGTATACGACTACATAAAGATGGCTAATTTGAAGGGTTATTCATGGACGTGTGAACTGAAGGCTCGACGTTTTTGTATCTCATTAGGGATGAATGTAGAATTATGTGAGCCCTTCCGAGCGTGTGCATTCTTTTCAAAGAACCTCATTAGTGTATGTAAAAATACGGAATATTATTAAATGCTTCATGAATTTTTGTGTTCAGTTTTTAGTAAAATAGTAATTGAAGACCTTTTTTATATGAGTCACGGACGGCTGTGACAGACCGTCTTGTGTAGCATTCAAGCCAAGGTCTTAGTAGAAGTGTTCCTAGTCCAGCGCCTGAGCTGGGCGTGTTGTCATGCGCAGCGCAGGCGAGTTGTGGAGAATCAGGGTTCTTGCCCGAATCGCCCTGTAGGCCTGGCTTTGAAATAATATTACCTCATGTAAATAGAAATCAGTACGTCGACTGTTTAAAAAAATATACATCGTGCGAACATCTCGTCGATTATACCAACTTATTTAGTTCTACTGTCTGTCCAACTCGCGAACTGTTCTTTCGTAAAATATACATCGTGCGAACATCTCGTCGATTATACCAACTTTATTTAGTTCTACTGTCTGTCCAACTCGCGAACTGTTCTTTCGTAAAATATACACCGTGCGAACATCTCGTCGATTATACCAACTTTATTTAGTTCTACTGTCTGTCCAACTCGCGAACTGTTCTTTCGTAAAATATACACCGTGCGAACATCTCGTCGATTATACCAACTTTATTTAGTTCTACTGTCTGTCCAACTCGCGAACTGTTCTTTCGTAAAATATACATCGTGCGAACATCTCGTCGATTATAAAATATACATCGTGCGAACATCTCGTCGATTATACCAACTTTATTTAGTTCTACTGTCTGTCTAACTCCCGAAATGTTCTTTCGTAAAATATACACCGTGCGAACATCTCGTCGATTATACCAACTTATTTAGTTCTACTGTCTGTCCAACTCGCGAACTGTTCTTTCGTAAAATATACATCGTGCGAACATCTCGTCGATTATACCAACTTTATTTAGTTCTACTGTCTGTCCAACTCGCGAACTGTTCTTTCGTAAAATATACACCGTGCGAACATCTCGTCGATTATACCAACTTTATTTAGTTTCAACTCCCGAAATGTTCTTTCGTAAAATATACATCGTGCGAACATCTCGTCGATTATACCAACTTTATTTAGTTTTACTGTCTGTCCAACTCGCGAAATGTTCTTTCGTGAAATCCGCTTTGTAACCATCGCTTTAATATTGACATTTTTTTTTAAGAATCGTCGTACAGTAGTTACAGTAGATGCGACACGAAGCCCGCAGTTGTCGTTTGCGGTCGGTTACGAACATGTACCTTTAGATGGCCTTATTGGGAGAATCAGGTAAATAGAATCTAATTAAAATGCCTCCTTATTCCCGCCCATAATTTTGTTAATACAAAATGCGAGATAGGCGCGTTAAATAACTAAGCACAGCTTAGGCGTAATGATATTTAACGGTCGACTCAAATTCTATTTATGGCTTAATCTTATTTAAAATTTTCTTTCAAGGAATACTAGGGTGAGAGTTAGTGGGTAATTTTAAGGGGAACAGTTTAATTTGCCATTTTTCAGTGAATACATAGATAACATCACGCCTTATTCTCATAGAGGTAAGCAGAGACCACGTCGTTCCATTTGACACGGTCCTTGCTTCCTTAGCTTCTCCCACTCTCATTATCCCTATAATACAAGTTCGTCGCTTGAGGGCACTCTTGACCTGGCCAGGATTCACCTAGGCCTTCCCCTTCCAACATTTCCATTCACCCTCACCTCATAAATCTCTTTTTCATGGAATGCAGAGCTCTACGCTGCAGTTGTAGATCTTTTTTGCAGAATGTAAACAGTTAATATGTGATATCTCTGATCTATCGATTCAAATTTCTAGATTTAAATTTTAGTAGTTGAGAGTGTATTTCATTTCAGAAACTGTCGCTTTGTTTCAGAACATATATCTAAAAATCAGATTATTTAAATATATACAGTACAAGTACCCAATTATAGTCGAATATTAAAAAGACGTGTAAGTGAACCTTGAACAAACCTTCAATCATGTATCTATTGAGCACAAACTTGCTTGACCTATTAAGATAGATAACATTAGGGGATCACCTAACAAAGTTTCAGTTACATTCAAACACCCCCTCGACGCTGTCCAGGAGTTCTCCGAACATAAGGTAAAGACCACATCGGACGTTTGCTAATTTAATAAGCTTCCTTCTTAATGTGCCCACCTTCTTACCAAGTCATTAATGGAAGTAAACGCAGATAGCCTTTTTCATTTTACAATAAATCTTAAATATTCTGCTTTATTTCACATAAAAATAAATGTTTACATTTGCAGATATACAGTAAATAACGGCGTCCGAGCTGTGCTCGTTAGGGAATCACAATTTATTGTGGGGATATCATACGCACCAACGTACCAAGCGCACTGTGTGTTAGGATTACTTCTTTATAACTATAATCATTGTATAAAGTGTCCCACGCCGTTTTGTATTAAATAGTTTGTAGTGACTGTAGATATCTTTGACTGCCTCGTTGGTCTGGTGGTTAGTCTATATAGCTTGGATCACGAGGTTCTGGGTTCGATGCCTGGGTCGGGTCACGAAATATTTCTGAGCTTTTTCATTCTTCTATGAAATGTTCAGTACATTCCAAGCTCGGAGTTTGGAAGTTGGTGGTGTTACACCCCCGTTCCTCGGAGAGCACGTAAAGCCGTCGGTCCCGGTCACTGTCATCAACATCTGATAGTAATCGTTAATAAATGAAACTTTTTCACCCTAAGCCCGCCAACCCGCATTGGAGCAGCGTGGTGGGTGTACGCTCCATATCCCCTCTCCTATAAGGAGGGAGGCCTGGCCCTGTAGTGGGCCGCTAATAGGCTGATAATGATGATGATGATGATGATGATGATGATGATGATGATGATGATGATGATAGATATCTTTTATTTTAAGGCTTTCTGTTTAAGAGTATAGCATTATAAAAAAAAAGAATTTAAACGTGATTACTGAGAGAAAGGTATGATTGAATTTATGCAAAACCTTTTTTTTTCAAATATTGTCCTATTCATGTACGTGGACATCATGTGCTCGTTTAAACATTTTACAAGGCTAATTTAAATCTACAAAGCGCATGTATCTTTTATTATGCTATATATCCTACTTCAATTATATTATAGCGTACTTTCTTTTTCAATCTGCATTATAAATATGCGTTATTATGTTAATATGATTATATTTATTATTACATAGATGTCCTTCGCACACAAAAGCTCGCGTCACTCAGCTGGGATCGTTAATTATTTTCAAAACTGCCTTTAAATTTGGAAAACCTCATTAAGAGCCGACTCGCCACACGTAAAGGCCCCTTCGAATTAGACAAAAGGTAATTTTCGCTTAATCATTAAAAGTAATTAAAAGGGGCCCGATAATGATGATGTTCATAAATGTATTAACGTTATAATAAGATGCCAGGTTTATCCAATACATTCGAGTGGGTATCTAAGCAAGCTTTTATCTTTAGTAACATTTTTTTTGCAGTAAATTCCGTACACACGCTGTATATTGTCCATAATATTATTATAGTTGCCTAAAGTATTAGCTGTATTATTTTTTAATAATTCATAATTTATTTGTTTTGATATTTCTTGTGATAGTCCGATAAATGCAAGAGACAAGATCAACTCCGACCCGAAACTTGAGCGTCCACATACGATGGTTACTCTGTAATATTTAAATGTTGACTTCGCAAGAAATTATAAAATGATTATAATAATAATTTATTCATTATACAACATATCAACATATCATGGATGTTATTTAAGTCTAATTACCCTTTAATATGCATATAAGTATGAAATTTTATAATATTATAATACATCAGAATGTATTATATGGTGTGTGCATATAAATATGAAATAAAATTGATTTCACAATAACAGCCCAATTGAATAAAAATGTCAGAATGAAATTAAAATTATCACACTATGTCAAAAAATTAATACATTGTGATAAAATAATAGAAAAGAAGAAAGTCAGTGTGGTACAAAAAGTGTGGTTAAAGTATGCGTTAATATCATAAAAACGATTTATAATATCAAAAACTTATTTTTGAAACTATTTAATTGAATACTTTTATAACTGTCCGGCAGTTTATTATAAATTAAGATTGCCATGCAAAGTGCGCTCCTGGCGAACAAGTCCAATCATTTTGCTGGCATCATTAACTTGTCTTTCCTTCTGCTTCACTCGACTCATTGTAACTTTTAAAATACATATGATGGATGTTTTTTTACCATTAATAATATTTCGAAAATATATAACGAAAGTAAGGAGAGAACGTTGATTTTTTTAAATAAAGGTCTACATGAATCGAGTGAGTGCAAACCACATAGGGCTTTCAGACATGCCTTTTGTTATTCATAATTCGAATTAAACACAAATAAATTGTCTATAATTTGATATTTTTTTAAATACTAAACAAATATAATAAAAATTTATTGACTTTACATATTATTAAAAAAAATTAATTACAAGTATATTACCCAAATTCAATCAACATTTTTCTTTGCCATTCTTCAGATTTTCTTCGTTCTTAAGTCTATCCTTTTTGTGTTGAAAGTAGAGCCATCTGATAATTCAAAAAAAATACATATATTTAAGTTTCGTAAATATTTGACCATTAAGCTAAAAAATTTTTAATAAAAAATTAAACGCACTGAAAAGTAAAAACTAAATGCGTCATTTAGTTGTTTTAATTTACTTAACCATCTATCTATAAACTCGGTACCATACAAGTTGAAGGAAAGATTATTCAACAAAGCAGCAAAGCACTTTGTGTGAATTAGATATCGTCGTACATAGCTTACAAGTGGCACCGACTTCATAGATATATTAAGTAAATTAAAGTAACTTTTAAATGATTAAATTTATTATTAAAAACATTTGTTAAAATTTTTAAATATTTATTTTTTAACCTACTCGTTCTAAACTATGAGTACCAATATTCGCCAGCCGCTTATAAAATATTAAAATCGATTAAATTTATTATTTATATATAATATTTTTTTTCATATTTTAACCGTTAAAATAGTACAACAAAAAAATAATTATATCGGACTTGTAGTTACGTAGATATACGAACACAAACATAAATACAGTAAATACAATACACATACAAAAAGATACTAGGAGCATAAGCAAAGTGTCTTACGCAAATACAGCAATAGCCGGTAGAGTCAGCAGAGCTCCCATCAGGAACACAGCGCCAGGCAGAAAGCTCAGTGTGGCGATGTACACCCTGGAGTACAGAGGGCCGTACAGAAGAGGAGTCATAGCCTCTGCGAGACCAAACAGGGAGTTCACTTTACCTGAACACATTAAGAGCGTGTTGATTAGACAAAAGAATAATACAAGAAGTTACAGTTACGTACAAAAAGGATAATATCCGTTTCCTCTCCAAACTACTATTGATATGGTGGTAACATGCTAACATGCTGGTGGCAACCTTACTTCATGGATATTCATGTCACTTGAACAAAATGTTTTGCATTTCTATTTCAAATTTGTACAGTGAAGAGAGGAACGCCTTTTCGACGTGTTTACTTTGAAACACCTATTAGGCAAGTGCGATTCAACTTGTATGTATGTGTTTCAATTACATTAATACGGCTAAACGGATGTAGATGCCGGCACGTAGGAAGACGGATTATAGTTCGGATGAGGAGATAAGTTCTTATTACGAAATTCCTACAAGAATGGACATTTTATACGGGTACGCAGCTAGTAACACTAAATAATAACAAAAGAATATGCCAAGAGTTGCAAATATACCTCAACTTTCATACCTTTTCATGTTTTCGAGTAGACTTACCAAATTCTTCTCCGCTAACCAACTTCGTTGCAATAGATCGCATGGCTATGAATGACGTGCCGTTTAAAATTTCCAACAGTGGTGCTGAAACATGTAAAATAGTGGTCAAGGAATAATAAGAACATTTTTGAAGGCTCATTGTGACCGGAATATTTTGGAAAAGTCTGTAAAAATTCCTAATTTTTTCGACAGATTTTGGAAAGAGACGCCACGCAAATGATCGCATGATGATCGACCGGTCGTCGAGAAGAAGAGAGAGTATTTTTTTCTGAAGATTTGCTATATGTCAAAAAGAAGGCGCAAGGTATTTAAAATTTGTTTTGGTAAAAATATTGTCGTTTTCTTTTTACCATACGATACGAAATTGTCTGAACCTCATGCTCGTGAAAGTGAATTAGCGGGCTTATAATATAGCCCGGCGATATTTGAAGCTCGTGGTCTGCGCTTGTGAGTGACACCCAAAAATTTATAAACACCCGACTCAAAATCCCAAGTTTCCTTTAAAAGGAAAAACAAGTTTCCAGCACATTAAAAAATATGTTTTGTTTTCAAAATTAATAATTTAGTGAACAAACACACACACACACACACATACATACACACACACACACACACACACACATACATACACACACACACACACACACACACACGTTGTTTTTGCGTCGGCTGCTAAAGAGAAGACAAGACCGCAGCGTGGCCCAGCACATTTATTGTTTTCTTTACAAAATGATACCGCAGCCGATAACACCTATTGCTATTGCCGATAACAATTTTATTATTAGAGATTTGTAACGTATTTACACGTGATTTTACCCTCGGAACGTGTTTTTTTTAATAATTATTCCTATTACACATCTAATGATAAAACGTTCTGCTATCCAAAATAGGTTTCCTAGAGCTCTAGGTTTTTATTTACATAATTTGTCTAATGGTAAAAGGTTTAGGTATACAGTACTACATAATAAAAAATAATTTTTAAACTTTTCTAAACTCTTTCTTTTGAAAAAAATATTTTATTAAGCAATTTGGTCGGTTTTAATATTAATAAATATAATAATTATTTAGTATTTCAAAAATTCGCACAGTATTCTTAACCCCCGTTTTTATCGTGATGTAAATAAGAAAGAAATTTATATGCCAGTGTGGCTAGTGTAAGATTTTACCGCGTCGATATCGAGAACGGTAAACGCAAATTTTATATGACACTGACACTCACCCATTTGAGTTTTCTCGATACTACCAGGGGTGCTGTTTCAATTCCATATAAAATTTACCTTCACGCGAATGTGAAGTTTTCGATTTGTTTTGGTGAAAGCTCACACTAGGTACTCTGGACGTTTGTCGCGACACCTACCACGCTCAATGTACTATTAGCCCAATGGTCACATCCGCGCAGATCAAGTTCCCTTGGGAGTATTGTTGCTACATTTCAAGTCAATCGGGTGTATAGTTTTACATCTCGTGGTGAACTATCGTTTCGTAAGGAAGTAATTCACTTATGTATAATTTTTCTGCATGTAAGTTTTGTGACTAGGATTTGGTCAACACCTATTAATAGGACATAAATAAAAAGTTAGTTTGTGCACACAAATCTACCGAGATTATATTCCTAAGAAAACCACCCACTAATGTTCAGCGCCATTCAGCACCCCCGGCTGGATGGTGGGGAATGCTACCGTGTGCAACACGCAGACGCACCTCTATGACACTCTTCAAACCGCCGGTAACAGGAGAAGATGGCGTAACATCGTAAGAAAGGTCATAAATGGAGGTGGTCACGACTCTCAAATATGAGGAAAATGACTCACGGAGGATTAACAGTGCAAGTTAAAAATTAAAACTTTGTTAAATAAAATATTACAGCAACCTAACTCTCGTCGTGCCACACTTAGTCTAACTTGCTCTAACTTAGCCGACCAAGACTTAAACTCAACTTAGCAGATGCACACTTCAACGACGGTTATTGCATAGTTACTAAGTTCTGTAATCATTATTTAAGCGAGTTAAGACTTATCGTCGTTAACTCTAATTATTGAACAGAACCACGGGTAGCTTGTATCTGTCATTAACAAAAATGCAGCGCGCGCGAACGGCTGGACCGATTTAAAATATATGGCATAGATACAAATTGTAGTCTGGGATAGATCAAAGGCATATTACATCCCGATAATAACATCAGGAAAGGGATCATCGCGAGTGAAACCAAAGGTTTCAGCTAGTGGTATAAAAGTAACAACTGTGATGATAGATGTTCGCTACTTTGTCCGCGTGATATAAAACTTAAAAAAAAATTTTAAAAGTAGTTCAATTTATTCCTTATAATATTAGCGGTCGGTCCAGCTTATTAGTTAGCTTAGTTATTTTAGAGATAAGCCGTAACAAACAGACAGTCGGGCAAAAATTTCAGTTTAAAGTAGTAATAACGTATGTCGTCTTATAATTATAGTAATTTTAAATTGAATAATAACAGTGTACCAAAAAAAATACATCTCTTTTTAGAATAAATTTCATTAAAACGTTAGCAAATATTAGGGTTAGATATTTAACAGGCGAATGATATGATAATTATGTTTTATGATATTGGTGAGTTTTTCTTATCTATATTAATATTATAAAGAGGAAAACTTTGTTTGTTTGTTTGTAATGAATATGCTCAAAAACTACTGGACCGTTTTTAAAAATTCTTTCACCATTATTCGAAAGCTACATTATCCACGAATATCATAGGCTAAATTTTATTTTGGAAAAAAATAGGGTTCCGTAAAATATTTGGGTTTTTCGGACACAAGGTGTAAAAAATCAACCAGAAAAGTTACTTATTTTGCGTACGCTGCCTAAACTATAAAAGATAGAACCATAAAATGTTCTAACTAATTGGAGATCTTATAAATATCTACAAAAAAGTCCGCGACACACTATACCTATCTATGTCGAGTGAGGCACAACAACCATTTTTTTAGTTTAAATGTAGTCCAAAAAATTTTTTTTTGGACTACATTTAAACGCATTTATTTTACTCATGCTATTAATCCTTATCAAAAAAAATTATTTCATCACTAAGTACAGTTTATGTAGATAATATTAGGTATTTAAAAGATTAAAATTGGACTTTTGGTTTTGAAGTTATGGCGAAATTAAAATATTACTATTTCTGCGTTGCGAAGTGAGCGTCACCAAGGCGGGGGCGCGCGTGCGGGAGGGGAGTTAGATCTATGTTATATATACGATGATGAATTAAGAATTCGATCTTTGTTCAAATATCTATTTAGTACACGGGAGAGTTTGTTCGTTTGTTTAAACGGGCTGATCTCTATCTGCGTGTCAGATTGTAAAATTATTTTTGTTTATTCTGAAGGCTAGACTCAAGAGTGAAATATACTATTTAATATCAATTTATACCCATCAGCTAGCCATAAATATATATTTTTAATGTTAATGTACTGAAATGTCATACAATGTTTAACAAAAATGTAGACCTTTAGTACACGGGACGGGACGGAGAATAATTGCTTCACGGGAAACTATAAAAAAATTAAATTGAGAGGGGGAGCGGGGAATTAGCACACTATATGTGCCTTTACACATTTTGTATGAAAGTCTGTCTTTAAAATTAGAAGGGTACCTAAGAGGTTTTCACGCGGACGAAGTCGCGGGCGACTGCTATTAAATAAATATAATAAATACCTTAAGTTGGTATATAATAAACAACCTGTTTATGAGATGATTTCCTTCAGGTACATCCAAGAAAATAAAAAAAATATTTCTAATTGTCAATCTCTATAAATTCTTAAGGGTGCGAGTTCGTAGTCGTCTGTAGGCAAATGCAGTAAGCGTCGCCGCGGCACTACTATGTTCTATGTATTGTATAGAAACGTGCAGTGTCGCTAGCCACGTAACGTATTTCATAGACATACATTATATTTACAAACTTGTAGTGTCGCTACGACATGTCGCCTGCAGTTGTCGGTTGCGGTCGTTACGAAGCGGCACCCTAACTTACCCAAATATATTTCGATGTCATTCCTGGCGAACGCGTAGGCGAATGACGCGATGATTTTGCTCATGTTCGAGATGATTCCCAGTAGAGTGTCATCCAACTTAAGATAATTACTGAAAAGGCTTATCGAGAAAGCCGTGCCTGAAAGAAAATTATAAAGTACACTTAGATCATAAATTTTTAATGATTAAATAAATAATGTCACATAATGAGCGTGCGTCATATTATTAAATTGCGACGAGGAAAATAGTAAGTATATTGCAGCCTTCCAAGAACACCAAAAACATTTGAACGTTAACCTTTTTTGTTTTCAAAGAAAGATAGTGTGTAGTGTTGAACCAATTTACACTAAACCTTAACAAATGTTAGTGTACCTCAAATCTGACCGACGGCTTAACGTGCTCTCCGAGGCACAGGGATGTAACACCACTAACTTCCAGATTATGTACTGAACATTTCATAGAAGAATGAAAAAGCTCAGAATTATTCCGTGACCCGACCCAGGGATCGAACCCAGATCCTCGTGATCGAAGCCACATAGACTAACCACTAGACCAACGAGGCAGTCACTCATCAGTGTCACATGCTAGTGCAACATGTGAAGATCCGCTAAGTAGAGTATGAGTTTGTCGCGAAGAGACAAAGGCTGTGGGGGAGTTTAATTTATATAACATGGTGATAGTGGTTGTGGTAGTATTTATACTAAGGCGTCAACTTTTGGAAGCTCTTACCGAGTAAGTTAGTAACGATGCTGTAAGTGGACCACATGCTGAACTTGACTTCGTCCCAGTTGAACCTGTACCTTGTGAACAGGTACAGTATTGAAAATTCACCTGCAACACAGTAACCGTTACTAAAACCTATTTATTGTTCTATTGTTATTATGGTTTCGTAGTAACAAACTAGTACTGTACATTGCTTTTCTTTTTTTATGAAAATTCTTTGTACAAGACCGAGGTTGAGAAGTGGTGGTATAAAGTAAAAAATAGAATAAAACTTACGGTGAAAATAAAATTATAACCTGAGAAACATATCCAAAGTTACAAGTGATTAAAATTGTGGAGTAGGAGTCTACTGTCCCTTTCTCGCAAAATGAACATTTTTGTTACTATGACGTCATAGTACGGCTGTCTCAATCGAATATTTGATGACATGTTACTTTTCTTTTTTAATCAGTTTTTTTTAATATCTTTATTTCTTATTGAATCTAATTAAAAAAAATATTTAAAACACCAGTATTTTGATACCAGTCATCTTCCCTATTATAGGCATATGAATAACCAACCTTAGGAACAAGGGGGTAGGGCAGCGCATTGTAACTGCTACGTTTAACCAACCTTGTGAATAATCAACCTTAGGAACAAGGGGTTAACCAACCTTGTGAATAACAAACCTTAGGAACAAGGGAGTAGGGCAGCGTATTGTGACTGCTACGTTTAACCAACCTTGTGAATAACCAATCTTAGGGACAAGGGGGTAGGGCAGCGCATTGTAGCTGCTACGTTTAACCAACCTTATGAATAATCAACCTTAGGAACAAGGGGGTAGGGCAGCGCATTGTAACTGCTACGTTTAACCAACCTTGTGAATAACCAACCTTAGGAACAAGGGGGTAGGGCAGCGCATTGTAACTGCTACGTTTAACCAACCTTGTGAATACGTGTAACCAACCTTGTGAATAACCAACCTTAGGAACAAGGGGGTAGGGCAGCGTATTGTGACTGCTACGTTTAACCAACCTTGTGAATAACCAACCTTAGGAACAAGGGGGTAGGGCAGCGCATTGTAATTACTACGTTTTTTTATAGTCTATCGTACGTAACTATACTTATAGTATTAAAATGCATTTTAATAAATTAAAAAACTTACCCTGCAAGGGTCCAAAGACTACGAACACAACTATAAGTAACAAACACACACGCGTCCTCCGGTTGCCTTCGCCTTTCCTGAAAGCTACTTTGAAAGTCTCTATCACAAGACCAAAATCGAAAAATTCCCTGAAGAAACCAAAAATTCCTTGGTATTTCTGAAAATATTCAAAAATCAATAGTTTTATTTTCATCGATAAATTAATTGAACTCAAAATTTTCTTATTGAAAAATTTGCTTTTGTTTGTACCAGAGTTCAAAAGCCTCCCGCTTACATTGTGTCACAAGGATAATATCTAAGTTGACACAACACTTAGTATTCCAGTCCCCATATATAGATATGCCTACTTATTTTGACTCTATCTGATATATTTTTTGCTTTTTGTTACCATCCATATAGCATAACATAAACCTTACCTCATCTCTTGGTTTCGGGCTGGGATCTTCCAAACAGGTGTATCCATAAACAATACTGAATAAATACAGACTAGCTGATAGAGAAAATATACCATAGTAACCTATCCAAGTTAGCAACACTCCACTTAACGCACTGCCCAGTGGGTAACCCAGGGACATGCATAAATTCACTATTCCGATTCTGTAGGTTCGATCCTCATTGGTGGTGATATCACCAATATAACTAAACACACCAATAAAGTGAGTAAACCAGCCACCAAGTACAGCCGGAAATATGGATTCAGTCAAAGCAGTAACTTCGGCGGGTAATTCTTTCAAAAAGTATGTATTGACAATGAAGCCCATACAAGTGAGAAATTCGCCGACTATCGGCATGAGAATGCAAGCTTTTCTTTTCCCAGTTTTATCGCTCCAAGCGCCGACGAACAATATAATTAAAACCGGGATCGTTGTTTGAACGACGTTCTTCCACGCCTGAATTCCAGCAATTAATGTTTGAACTTTCTCCTCGTATTCTGTATAATTTTCCGTCTGTCTAGATTTCAAAGCGTCACAAATTTCGCCACTATAGTTGAGGTTCACGAGACAGGCCTTCTCTAGGTTTAAATTTTGCGTTGCCAGCGATGCCAGAACACTTGGCATTATGTAACAGGCCAGGATAGGTTCAACTGTTGTGTTCGCTTTAATTATTTTAAGCCTTTCTACAAACGATATTTTTTCTTTCTTTTCTTTCTTTTCAACATTTTCATGCTCAGGTTTTAGTGGTGAACTCTCGTTTATTTCTTCTTTATTCACATCATCTAACTCTTTGTCTTCTTTTGTCTTTTCCTGCATCTTCGCCATTTTGGAATAAAGGTACGCGGAAACTTCACACTCAATAACTCTACATCACGCTGCGAATATTACGCCGTCTGTCTCTGTACAATAAATCGACAATGCTACTAAGTTAAATAATAGAATTACCTGTATTACAGTGCTTGTTTACGAATATTTATATAACAATCAAATCCAATATTTGCAATGTTATACGAGCCAGATAAGAAACCTTTAAACGTCTGGAAGGTTAAACAGGGACACTTTGATGTGTGTATGTGTGTAGGATTACTTATAGATAATATCTTCATCAACATTACAAGGGATTAACAATACAATTATTTATTTTATTTATTTTTATAGTTATACTGTTATTATAATTATTTCACAATATTATGAGATTGCAATTTGTGTCAGAGCTTGAGGAAGTTGCCATTCCTTTTTCTGCCATCAAACATAATGCTAAAAATTCCGGTAAATGCTTAACGTCTACGCGTCTGGCTTTCGGGAGCAGGACAGCGCACTTGTCACTTGCATGTGCGCATGCAGTTCTCCGACAAAGTTCTTTTCACATTTGACGGAAGGTAGTCGAAAGTATCAACGGTTACATCAATTCGAACGCTCGATGGTTTAATGAATCTTCGGTTGAGTGTAAAAGGTTTGAATGTTTTGTTCATATTTACCAATAATACGTGACGTATCTTCCGTTAGATGTCCAAAGATCCTTAATATCAGTGAGCCATCTCAAACAACTATTACTTTTTAAAATCCTTGAGAAGTTGTAGAGCAGCAATGTACCAAATTGTTTTGCAGTTTTTTGTCAGCACAATTAAGAAATGTTTTATTTTGTTTACTTCTAACTTTTTTTAACAATAATGTCAAAATAAAACACTATTGACAATTTAAAAAACCGGTTCTCCCGCTGCGGGGCTGCGGGGTCCAAGGAACTTATCAGGGCCTTAGAGTAAGGTAATATATATTTTTATCATAATAAAGTAAATAATGTTGGCAGCATTGTATACTCTGTTTGAAAAGACTATAGACAATATAGTGGCCTTATTTGCTGTATTGTGGTACCGCGTTTAAACTATAGATGGGCGACTATGACTAGGGGCGGTATTCGTCGAACAAAAATGGCTGGCGGTAGGCTATAAAATATGCCCGTATGGAATATTGTGGTCATTCACGTTAGTGTCCGAGTCTTGTGCAGTCATGCTGCTTAACTATTGTAAGAATCTGTGCGCGTAATGTTTAATTAAGTAATTATTGTAAGAATGCTTTATTTTGATCATATTTGATGTCTTTGTAAATAAATTGTTATTAAGTTTGTCTTTTGGTGTTTTAAGTTTTATTCCCTTCTGGCTGTTTGTTAACAATAATCAGCAGAACATTTATTTGCGATGCATCAAGCTGTAAAACACGCCTAAACTCGTCCACTTATTCAAATTTAGTCTGAAGAGATTTGTTCCACATCGGCGGGGCTCGTCCCCTATTGTGGCATTTGTGTTCAGCAAAATAATTCAACCTTCATCTTTTGTCAGATAACTTAAATCTTATCTATTTTTAATCGCCGACGCAAAAATGACGGGGTGTTATAAATTTGACGTGTGTGTGTGTCTTTATGTAGCATTGCAGCTCCCGAAACTTGAACGGATGAACTGGTTTAGATTGCGTTCCTTTTGTTTGAAAAATGAATTAGTCGGGAGTATTCTCAGTTATGTTTAATATAAAACGGATCCGAAATGGCCGCTGCACCAAAAAGACGTACCTATTACATGTTGTTATTTTTGATAACTGTTTTTATTAAATGAAAGGGTTTAATTAGTAGAATCCTGTGATTTTCAACTCGAAGTAGGCCGCCACCACAGAAGAGCGACTATCACTGAGAATGAGTATTTCCTTCCCAGTGATCTTCTGGTTTTGGACCTCCTGAACACTAGCATTTATAGCATACAGTTCCGACAGGAAAACTGTAGTGTATTGCCCTAAGCTACAACTACCCTTAAAACCTTCACAGTAGACCCCAGCTGTGGTACCTGATTTTGGAGCCATAAGTATACCAGATCAGATTGTCTTTCCCCGGCGGCCGTAGACCTTTCTTCCATTCCTCCCTCGTCAGGACATAAATGTCATAATTCTTCCTTCATACCAGTACAGGTGTGATTTTATCACATTTCATACCTAGTTTCCTATCTAAGTCTGTATTTATAACCCTCTGAAGGGTTACAAGGAGCGGTTAAATGCAGGCAGTTCGAGACCTTGGTGTTTAACAGTTCTAACAAGAGTCGATTCCCGGCAAGGCCGGTTTGGCCGGTTACCCGGTTACTTTATTAGTCTAGGTTTGGCTGGTGGGAGGTGACAACTACAGCTATCCACATCACACCTTTCTACCAGGAAAAATGCGATGTGGTGATTTAGCGTACCGGTACGAAATGGAAACCAAATGAAGTGTGCATATTATCCTGCTCCTAACAAGCTGACTCGCTTCCATCTTAGAAATATTGATCATACACTTACGTCATCGTTACAGAGTCATATATTCTGTCGGGTCTGGCTGGTGGGTGGCGTCGGCCGTGGCTAGTTGCCACCCTACTGACAAAGACGTAGTTCGTTCCGGTACGCAAGCAGGCCCACTTTCATCTAAGATCGCATCATTGCAATCAAGGGGTAATTTGAATGAAAAGAAAATCATGACGATGGAGTTATAAAAATATTTTTTATTTTAAAACCTATTAGTAAAATAATAATAACAATAATTTGAAACAAAGATCAGCAAGTATGCGATTTACGTATTTTTTGCTATTTATTAAATAGTTTTATTATATATTCGGGAGGGGGTCGCACAGACCCGTTTGTTGATCTTTAATTAGCATTTGCAATTTGCAAGCAATTGGCATTCTCATAACATGCTATTGTTCCTTTAATTCAATATTATTTTGTTCTTTTAATCGCTTCTGGTTTCTTCTGTGTTCCCAAAACAGATATCTGAAAAAAAAAGAAAAAAATGTAAGATTTTGCTCTCAGACTTATTATCTGCTTTTTTATATTTTAATTTGGAACTAGTTTTTAAAGTTACCATTAGTAGGTGGTAATATTCTAACGTTCTGGTTAGTTTCTGTGGGCCGTGTATGAAAAATATTCTCTTTAAAATTTTTAGTCTCTCGGAAGTAAAGGGAAGAAATCAAAATTTTCGTCAGCCATTTCAAAATAAGTTCAAAATAACATCTATCATTATTAGGGGAATATGTCGAAATTTTAAAATTATTGTAACTGGCAGTTTTTGTTATTTTTGAAATGTAAAAAATATTTGTAATATTTTCCGTAATTCTTTGTCTACAGACAACTACAGGTATTATTAATTCCTGCAATAAATGGGAACTGTAGGTAGAGTCACTAATAACAGACGAAATGTAATTTCAAAAGTTCCTGTAAAATATTATTTCTTTAATTAGCGATAAAATCTCTTACATGAAAACTATAACGGCTGGTATCGTCATGGCGGCGCCCATAAGGAACACAAATCCCGGCAACACTTCCATGGTGGCCACATACACCTGCGTGTAGAGCGGCACGTACACCAGGGGCATGAGGTTCTCCGTCAGGGCGAATATCGAGTTCACTTTACCTGGAATAAAACATGATTGACAGTTCATACATACAGGTTCTATATGAAACAGCAAATTTGCGAGTCATTTTGTGAATTGTTAGCCCAGCAAAATTAGTACTGAATATCGCAAATTTTTAATGAAACTTGTAAGTACCTTTTTCCAGTAAATGCTACAAGACATTTTTAAGTTCGTTTCTTCAGGTTTTATTGTACTACTACTACTGCTGCTACTACTACAGTACTAAGTAAAGCCACAAAGCAGCAAAAGAATACCGAAATCGTTTAAAGTGTGCTGATAAAATTTGAAGAGTTCAATTTATTTTCCCAAGATCTAAAAATCAGATTCTTACATATTGACTATGAGACTATTTCGGAAGTATATATACCCTTTGTAATAAAAAAAGGATTATCAAAATCGGATAATAAAATGTTTGCGAGGTCATACCTACATAATTTTTTTTTGTCGGTTGAAAATGAATGACTAAGAATACAAATAGTCTAACGTTTAAAGTGTACTGATAAACTAAGCCTACTTAAATGAACGTATTCGAATTTAAAAGCAATTTTAAAATCACATTCTTGTTAAAAAGATTTTTGACTTTATCTTATTTTTTGTGTTCATTTGTCTTCACTTATATGTCAATTTTTAATGTCAATATGCTAATTCTCGTGGTATCGTGCGTCCTTCCTTGGTTCTGGTAGCCTTTTTGGCTCTTTCCGAAATTGAACTCGGATTCCCCGTATTTATAATATTTATAAATAATTATTTTATTCTCACTAATATATAAATTACAAGCGACTGTGTGGCCGAGCGGTTTAAGTGCTAAACTGCCCGTACAGTCGCTCAGGCGTGGGTTCGAGCCCTGGCAGTCGCAGTTTTTCTGCGACTTCCAAGGCTCGCTCCCGTGCCGACTGTACTCTGGCCAGGTTTCTGTGGTTTCCTTGGTCACTGTGCTAAGGGTGGGGCACAGACAAATGCGGGTACAGATTGTAAGTCGGCCACAGCCGCTATAGAGGTAATGAGAGTATAAATAGTCAAAATAAGGAGGAATTCAATAATCCCACGTGTCTAGGCCAAAATAGGCTGATGCGTAAGTTCCAAAAAAATTAAATAAATTACTTACTGAAAATTTAATTTAATTTCATAAAAATAATAATTTAATTAACTAATAATTTAATAATTCAATAAAAATAATAATTAAAAAGTTATTAAAGTTTTAATTTTTTTACACGCTTTTTATTAGCTTCACTTGTATGTATGTTTGTATGTTTGTAACCGACTTTTTTGGGCGCGATTTTGACCAACTTTAAACGGCCAGATTTCGTTTAATCTTTGTGGATTTATCGAGGACCGATGACAATACACTTATTTGATAAAATTATTCCATTTTTCAATTTACAAAATATGATTTTTGTTAATTTATATAATTTTCATCTATAGTCGATAAGGTAGAAGCTTAATTTCAATTTTTATAATTTTTCTCTACAGTCGATAAGGTAGAAACTTAATTTCAATTTTTTATAATTTTTCTCTGCAGTCGATAAGGTAGAAACTTAATTTCAATTTTTCATAATTTTTCTCTACAGTCGATAAGACAGGACTTGATGTTAATTTTAATTTCCAATAATTATCTTTAGCCGATTTCTCTAATATTGACAAATTTTCGAATACTAAGGAGATTTTTAACTCTACAAAACAAATAATAGTTAAAAAAAACTAAAAACACGCTTTTTATAGAAACCCAAACTAAAAAATAGAAAATAAATTTTAATAAATTTAAATTAAGAATAGTGTTAAAAATTTCTTTAACTATAAATTAATAATAGTGTAAATAAAAAAAAAATATTTTATTTTAAAAAAAGGTGGGGTGCTTTTTAAGATATTATCAAAATGATAATCACTCTACTCATATCTGTCAATAAAATATTTATAACTATATTGACACCATGCACCCCACGCTTTTTTTTAAATAAATTAATTTTTTTAATTTACACTATTATTAATTTATAGTTAATGAAATTTTTAACACTATTCTTAATTTAAATTTATTAAAATTTATTTTCTATTTTTTAGTTTGGGTTTCTATAAAAAGCGTGTTTTTAGTTTTTTTAAACTATTATTTATTGTGTTCATTTGTATGTCACTAATATTTTTTAATGCCAATATTGCTATTTCGTCATGTAATAGTCAATCTATTCGAAGCTAATATTCGGAACTACTGATCCGATTTTAAAAATTTTTTCACCAGTAGATTGGATATAATTGAAAATGTTGTATGAAAACTTTATGCATTTTAAAAAGTTCTACAAAAAAGTCCGCGATAGCATATATCTATCTTTCATATTTTGGTAGATATATAACTTTTTGTGTTTTAAAAAATCATTTAATTCATATGCTTACGTTTACGTCATTATTTATACAACTAAACTTAAATCCTTATCAAAATAAATTATTTAATATTCACAAGGATATTATAGAGAAAATATTTGCCTTTTACAGTATATTAATTAGTTATATAGTTTCGGAGATATTACAAAATTTCTAAAAACAACTCTGAAATAATTGATTTTGATTTTATAAATTTATATTTTAAATTTATAATAAATATATTAATTTTTAATTTAAAACTAATATATTTAATAATTATATTTAATAGACGGATGTCGAACGCTGCCGAACGCAAAGGCCGATTGTGCTTCTTTGTCGCTCGTTCTGCGCTCTCGCTTACACTTCAAGCCTTATATGGAAAGCCTCAAAGCGAGGTAACGCCGCATGAGTCATGTTTTTTCGTGCGTGCAGCCAGCTCTATCGAATTATAAGGCGTTTTCACGTCAAAAATTGAATTGAGAGGGGTAGCGGGGAAAGAGCACACTTTATATAAAAGTCTGTCTTTAAAATTAAAAAGGTACCTAAGAGATTTCACGCGGACGAAGTCGCGGGCGACTGCTAGTATAATATATGTATGTGTAATGTAAAAAACCTTTAACTGAGTCTAAACTTACCAAATTCAGTCGCCAGAACTAATTTAGAGACAATAGATCTCATAGCTAGCAGCGATGTTCCATTTAAAATGTCAACCAGTGGAGCTGAAAAAGAGACAGAACCGTGATGTCATATCCTGCTCATGATAGCATGATAGCTTAAAACAGAACTTTTTGTTTTATATAGTGGACATTATGTGGACATGTTTTTAACTGAAATGAATTTCTAGGCAAAAGAAAAAAACGGGAGCCTTGAACGATCAGATCATTGTCGGTCTATCTGTCAAGTTTTTATCAAAAACGAGAAGTTTAAGTACTTTTGAAATTTGAGTACTTTAAAATACTCACATTAGAAACATTTCAGGTTATTTTAGAAAAACATAGAAATAGGATTTTATAACAGAACAGACAAGTTTGCTAGTTAAGTAAAAAAAAAAATAGCAAACCTATGAAAAAAATCCGTTCGTTTGGCGCAAAACAGTATATGAATGAGGCGGAGATTTTACTGACAGTCGAGATAATGCCAAGCACGGAGTCATGCCACTGCAGGTATTTACTGAACACCGTTATTGAGAAGATTGTACCTGAAACATTTACAATTATCATTATCCAATCAACATTAAGTTAGCCTGCTTCCATCTTAGATTGCATCATCACCTAACATCAGGTGTGACAGCAGTTAAGGGCCAACTTGTAGTAGATTAAACAAAAACAACATAAATTATGAACAGGATGTCCTCTGCTGGACATAACCTCTTGATGTCATCACCATTATTAGCCTATTAACTGGCCGCTATAGGGCCAGGTCTCCCTCTTTATAGTAGGAGAGGAATTTTTATAAAATATTCTCCGTATAGAAGGAATAAGTCGTAAGAATTTCTAAACACCATGGTATTGAGCACCATGCTTGGCAGGCGATCGCCATAGGATATTTTACTCACACCAAAAAAAAAATACCAATTAAAATACCAGTATAATTTAAATACTTTTTTGAAACTTGATTTGATACCAAATAAAATTACAGAAAAACTAAATTTACTAAATAGATAGAGACAGTAACCGGACAGAGACGGCCTCACATCATTATAACGTTATAATGGCTCTAACGCCATAGTACCTCAGTACAAGTTCTCATTTTGCCAGAAAGGGATAGAAGATCCCTAATCCAAGAATTAAAGTGCCTGGTAACTTTGGATATTTTATTGGAATTCAATTTTGTTTTCTGTGTACCTTATTATTTTTATCGTTCGAAACAATGTAATAACTTTTTTAACCAAATTTTATTAATTAACTAACACCTTAGGACACTTCAGCTTTGTCTCTGATTGAGCTATGTCAGTAACTCCGTTCTTTTGCGGATCTCTTAATTTCTGATTCGATCATGCAGAGATACTTCGAGCATATTTTTTGCATTACTTTTCTTTATACGTAAACTAGCAGTCGCCCGCGACTTCGTCCGCGTGAAAACCTCTTAGGTAATCTTTCAATTTAAAAGACAGATTTTCATATTATAAAGTGTGCTCTTTTCCCGCTACCCCTCTCAATTTAATTTTTTTATAGTTTCCCGTGAAGCAATATCCTCCATCCCGTCCTGTGTACTAAAGATCTAAATTTTTGTAAAACATTGTACTATATATCAGTACCAAAATGTTGACCCCTATTCAGTACGTATAACATAACACGGAGGAGGTTAACTTAATTTGGACGAAATAGCGGCATTGTCATATTTGTTAGAAATTTTGTAATATCTCCGAAACTATATAACTAATTAACATACTGTAAAAGGCAAATATTATCTCTATAATATGCTTGTGATTGTTAAATAATTTATTTTGATGAGGATTTAAGTTTAGTTTTATAAATAATGACGTAAACTAAATTTTGTAATACCTCCGAAACTATACAACTTATTAACATATTGTAAAAGGCAAATCTTATTTCTATAATATCCTTGTGATAAATAAATAATTTTTTTTTGATAAGGATTTAACTTTAGTTCTATAAATAATGACGTAAACGTAAGCATATGAATTAAATGTTTTTTTAAAACACAAAAAGTTATATATCTGCCAAAATATAAAAGATAGATATATAATATCGCGGACTTTTTTGGTTATTTTTTCAATTATATCCAATAATTAAGGCAGCGTACATGGATAAAGCTAAATTTAATAAATTTCACGGTCCGACTCGCGTGACAAAAACTGTGATAACTCGGGTAACATATAAAATACAAATATAAAATATAGACACTCACCAATAACGTAGCATTCTACTGGTGAAAGAATTTTTGAAATCGGATCAGTAGTATTAGTATAGATTAAAATCATGAAGAGAAGATACGTACATTAATTTAATTATATTAAATGTATACAATTTTTGTGTTCATAAATATTGTTGGCTTGTCTTTAAATAAATAAATAAATAAAGCTTTAACTTACCAATAGTGTGGGTAACGAAGTTGTAAGCTTGAAATATACTGAACCTAACTTCATCCCAATTAAATCTGTATCTAGTAGATATGTACATTACGGACAGTTCACCTGAAATATAATCAAATAAAAGAATATAGTAACTAATACACTTTTATTATTATGAAATGAAACATATAATTAGCGCAAATGAACATTTTGACTTAGGTCTTAGGGATTTTGAATAGATTTTACGTAATTTTTAGGAATGTGCTGAGCTCTGACAAGCCGGCGAGTGGTTATGCACATGACTCAAACGAGGTTGAAATATAAGTCATTGTAAAAGTTAAAAATAATAAGAAAATATTGCAAGGAATTAGAAATTCATTATTACCATGCATGGGCCCAAAAAGAATGCTGACTACAAGAAGCATGACACATATCCTCGTGCGTCGGTTGTTGGGTCCCTGTTTGAACACAACTGCGAAGGTTTCCTTGATGTTTTTCAAGTCGAAAAATATGCGGAAAAAGTGTAGTATTCCCTTTTTGTCGTGCTAGAGAGAGAACAAGTGTTATTAGATATTATAAGGCTTTAAACAATTAATCAACAATGAATGCCACTGTACGGACAATTTAATCGAGATTTAGTTAATATTTTAAAATTGTCTTGTAAACTCTTTGTTTATTGTATTGTAAACTTAATAATTTTATACAATAAACATTACTGTTTCAAAGAATTATTAACAGCTGTTACTTTCTATATAATATAAGCAAATGTTAATTTCTTGCCAGTTCTTTCAACAGAATATTCTATCCAAACTACTGGTCAAAGAAGCTTAATTGAAATATATGAAAAGTTGGATTCGCATCTTCGGTTGTAGATCGATTAGAGGCAAAATTATATAAAAATAATTTTAATGTGTTAGTAAAGTTCTTTGTTTTTTATTTTTATCTGTCGATTTAACGATTCCATCGAAATTTTACTGTCTTCTTTCGATAGAATAATTATAATATAAGTAGTATTCTTTACCCCAATATTGAGGTTACTTATGATATAGTAATGTCACCATTGGACCTATGTAAGCTGTAAGCTTCTGCTAGTTATGAGTATGGCAAATAGAAGTTTAACAGTTTGAATTTAAAGCAGCTGTGTACGGTTCCGTTGAGCTATTCAGATTCTGTATGATCAAAATATAATATTTAATACAACTCAGCATGAGTAGGACACTATTTTATTGCATTATAATCTTCTGAAATAAACGCAATCAATATATTATATTGATAACACTTCGTCAGATATGATGAAAGATGCTGATAATAAAACTTGAATGATTTTTCTAGCTTAATAGGAAACCTGATTGCTGAAGTTTTATTACATGTAAACAATAACATGAAAATATCTTAAGAAACCATGTACAATAAAATATCATTAATTTGAAAATCTAATGGTAGGTTTTCTTAAAAGGTAATTATTATAAGATTGTGGTTTTTGTAACCGCAATCACAGAAAATTAACGTAATTATCTGTCTACTACTAAAACAAGATCAAGATAAAATACTGTTATCGATAAATTTGAAGGCAATTATAATTAAATGATTAACTGGCGCTATCAAAAAAATGTCTACGAATAGAGATTAAGAATTTTTTCACTGGCCCTAAAAATCATTATTTACAAAAAAAAATAAGTAACATATAAAATGAAAAGGTTTTGTTTATATATTACAAAAAGTGCGAGACGGAGACGAGCTCCGAAGGTTCCGTAAATTTTAAGGTTTTCGGAGTTATTCCTAAACATTGCTTGTGGCTTATTCTATATCTTTTGGCTGTGTTGACTTAGAAGTTTTATTTAGTTATAGCTTAAAGGTGTTATAGAGCCAAGTATTTGATATAAATTTCAGCTTGATACTTCCACGCATTTATGAGAAAAAGGGTCTTGACAGACAGACGGACGGGTAACGAAGTGGTCCTATAAGGGTTCCGGTTTTTCTTTTTTAGGTACGGAACCCTAAAAAGTACTTTAATTACCATGAACAAAATTATTATTGTTTACAATTTAATTTTTATTACTTACCATTTTTTGTTCTGGAGTGCGTTTAGGATCTTTGAGGTATAAAATTACGTATAGTAAATTAATAATATGCAATCCAGCAGCAAGGCTGTAGCACCCGTAGTAACCTATCGTTTTCAAGAGTATCCCACTGGCCCCCATCCCTATAGGAAATCCTACCGTTAGACTAAAATTGGCTAGTCCCATTCGAAAAGTCCTATCTTTGTCCGAAGTAATGGCCGAAATATAGGAATACACAGTAAGAAACGTCACGCACCAAGAACCCGAAAGTCCATCGAGGATAGCCTCGCTAACAACAAACGCCTCCAGGCTGGTTTGTTTCAGAAAGTACGTATTCAAGATTCCATTGACACATATCAGACACTGACCAGTCACAGCGTAGCCGATGAAGAAGATTCTATGGCCAGTTTTGTCTGACCACGATCCTATGAAGAGTGCTAGCATGCAAGGAATGGACGCTGTAATGTAAGTTCTCCAACTTAAAGCTTGGGCGACGAGATGCTGGACAGCTCTCTCATATTCATTTTGTTCTCCTAAAGTTTGAGCTCTGAGAGCATCACATATTTCTGAGGTGAAATTCAAATTTACGCGACACGCTTTCTCTAGGTTTAGATTTTGAGATGTTAATATGGATATGATGATTCCGAGTACAAATAAGAACATGATCGGCTCCACAGTTATATTTTTAAGCACATAGAGGCAATTTTCTTTACACGTTCTCTTTGGTTCTTCTTCATTTTCTTCATTTCCTTGTAATGGTTCTGTTTCTACGAATTCATCTCTTCGACTTTCTTTATTCGTGTGACTATTTCTTTCTGAAGTCATTTTTTTTATTTCTATTATTTCATTAAATTTTAAGGCTTAGCAAATCAGCTCCAATAGGAACATTAAATTTTAATTATTTGACCATTTCAAATAATATTAAAAAGTAATCCGGTGGTGTCCACTCACTTACTTAACGTAAATGAATAATGAATTAATGTAGGTGGTGCCCAATTACTATTGATAACAGTGATTTTATCATTAGTCGGTGTAGTATTTGAGTATTAACAGTTAACGAATTAGATAAAAAATTGTGTTATAAGACACTATTGCTAAATATTTTTTGGTGCACTGAATTTATTTATTGTTAACGTGCGAACTCTTGTAAAGTTTTAACAGTTTGTTAAATGTATTTTCACTGTTGTGTGGAAGAGGAAGGAATTAATAAAATTTTTAGAATATTTGAACACATTTTCCTTATATGCCCATAACGGACTGACCACGGGACAGCAATGCAAAATATTGCGCGGTGTGAGCAGTGCGCGTAACAGGGCAAAAAATCGCGCGGTGCGACCGGTGCGTGTAACAGGGCAAAATATCGCGCGGTGCAACCGGTGCGTGTAGCAGGGCAAAATATCGCGCGGTGCAACCGGTGCGTGTAGCAGGGCAAAATATCGCGCGGTGTGAGCAGTCCGTGTAACAGGGCAAAATATCGCGCGGTGTGAGCAGTGCGTGTAACAGGGCAAAATATCGCGCGGTGTGAGCAGTCCGTGTAACAGGGCAAAATATCGCGCGGTGTGACCAGTCCGTGTAACAGGGCAAAATATCGCGCGGTGTGACCAGTCCGTGTAACAGGGCAAAAGTTGTGATGACTATTTTTAACAAAGAAATTCGCGAAATATATCAAAATTAACTTGTAATTTGTATGTCATCATAATTATGTAGTCAAATAGAATAATGTTAAAAAATAAAAGAAACTTTTGTCTAATATTGTATCTAAGGTAATAATATTATTAACTCTTGAGCAACTTATCTAATTTCGCCTATAATGCCTATATAAAACAACCGATAACAAACTGAAATAAATGTTAGATAACCTGATTCAAGAACTGATAAGACTACTATTTTAATTACCGAATTGTTTAGAACGCATTTATAATATATCTACGCATAGGTAAAATTTAAGGAATGCTTTGTATAGAATTTTAGCAATAATAAGTTAGTTTTAGAATACATATAGACAAAGTCGGCCAAAGTCAATGTCTTTATTCAATAGATGAAGGTATGGAACATAAAATAAAGCTACGAGGGTTGAAAACGCGCCTTAGTACGGGAAGATCCTACAATAAATTCAGCTATTCAGTCAGCCATTTTTTTATTAACACCATCCATTAAGTATATTAAAACAACTTATTGACACAGTTATTTTTTATTTTTTAGTGCGTTTTGAGTCGGTTCTATTTTTTGTTAAAAATTTTCATTTCTTACTTTTTAGTGATTTATCGCCACGTAACGTACTCGTACTATACTCTCATAGTGTATTATACGGCACTAGTAATCAAAAAGCTACCGATACTTACACAAAAACCCGAAATCGCTGCAAGTGTGCCTATAAAGTTTGAAGAGTTCCTTCAATTTCCCCAGGAAATCATCATCACATCATAACATGAAGACAATGGGACCATCTTGGAAGTGTGCCCTTTCTAATAAAAAAAGAATTATCAAAATCGGACAACGATTATGCGTGGTTATACATAAAAAAAATATACGTGTTGAATTGAGAACCTCCTCCGTTTTTTTTCTTCGGTTAAAAATATGCCCATTTACACTGAAACGCCTTTTTATCGTTTATAAATTCTTTTAAATTATAATAAGGCTTTTTCGGAAAAACTTACGTTTATCAAAATAAACCTTGAACTCATAAGCGGTACAAGTTGGTTTTACAATTGTGATTATATTACATAAATATATAATTAAATATATATAATTAAATAATGTTGAATAATAATTTCCTTATTCTATCACTATCAGCCTATTAACGAACCTTTACTGGGTCAGGCATCCCTTTTACAGGAGAGGGGATATTGAGCCACCACGCTGCCCCAATGCGGGTTGTCGGGATTTCCTTACTTACTTGTAGTTAAATGCTCATAGACCAACATACATTTAAATTATTGGTTTATGGGTATAAATAAATATACTAATGGTTCTTGTCTTGGTTTAAGCAGTAATAAATAATTAATTATTAGGTATACATAAAATAAGACATGGATTATTAAGTGTAAATTACTTACTATCTTCTGCTCGTCGCTGCGCTTTGGATCCTTTAAAATGAAAATAGTGTACAGCAAATTCATAAAGTGAAAGCCGCTACTTAGACCATAACATCCATAAAATCCAACTTTTCTTATCAATATGCCACTAATGCCCATTCCTATAGGAAATCCCACGGTTAAGCTAAAAACAACCAGTCCCATACGATACGTCCTATTGGCATCAGTTGTGGCTGCGCTTATATATGCGAATAGAGTCAGGAGACAAACACAGAAGGATCCAGATAATCCTTCGAGTATAGCTTCAGGAAATACCAATGTTTCTAAATTGAGTTGTGTGAAGAAGTAAGTATTTATAATACCGTTGAGGCACACCAAAATCTGACCGGTAATTGGTAGCATGATGAAACATTTTCGGCGACCGGTTATGTCAGACCACGACCCGATAAAAAGGGACAGGATGCATGGTAAAGTTGCGGTGATATAAGTCTTCCACGACAAAGCTTTAGCCACTAGATGCTGTACGTCTCTTTCGTATTCGTTTTGCTCACCTAGAGTTTGCTTTCTAAGAGCGTCACAGATTTCTGAGGAAAAGTTTAAGTTCACGCGACAGGCTTTTTCTATATTCAAGTTTTGAGATGTTAGAACTGTTATAATACTCGGAATTATGTAAGCAATCATCGTAACCTCCACTGTTACATTCTTCAATACGTAATAGCAAGACTCTTTAAATGTCCTTTGAACTTTATCTTCCTTTCGTTCATCGTCTCCGCGTAAAGGGTCGGTTTCTCTATATTCTCTTTTGTTATCATGTTTTTCTAAAGCAGTATTCACTGAAGGTCTTTCATTTTCTATAAGATCTCTATCTTTTACTGTAGTCATTTTTTTATATAATGTTTTTTTTGTATTTCCGAGCTTTTTATTCAAATAACTGATCAACAGTTATCATGATTTTAATGCACTCCACTTCTGTACACACCAATTTCACTGAACTTTACCTATGTAGTACAAAACAATAGTAACAATAGAATTGAGTATCATTAATCTTTTTATGATTTTATTACTGTGATATAAAGTAGTGAAATATAAGGATTAAGGTATGTGATAAAACAAAGTGTGTCATGCCTAACGTGTTGCTAATGTTATACAGACTATGTCAAACAATAGAATATTGATAGCACATTACAAATATTTGTTTTGTTGCAATTTACGGTTGAGTGATTGCTCGGCTTCAATAGCTGAAATACTGAAATTAGTAGGAATGTGAGAGTTATTTTTTTTAATTATCTGAGGTAAGTTATACAGATGGTAGATCTCCCGTAAATTTCACCCCGAGTTCAAGTTTTTACCTGATATTCTTAAATTTTTAAAAATTTCAAAAGAATTTTTGCGCGTGAAAACGTATTGGTAGCTCTTTAGAAAAAGTATAAATAAATGCATGTTGTCAGTACGTTTACCATTCATTACATGGAAATACAATCATTATGAGTTTTATACAGAAGTTTCTTATAATTTCTAAACGACTGCAAACATTTTAACAATAGGATATGCATATATAGGTCTGTATCTGGATGGCAATTTTAGGATTATTACTTATATAATATAAGAGAGGAATAAAATAAGAGCAGGGGGTAAAAAAAACAAATCTTGAATTAACAAACTACTTTAATACTTTTCAATTAAACTTTAATATTTCTTTATCACGAAATGACAAAATGGCTCACGAAGTCAGATTGGTTTGTTTTCATTAAGTATTTAAAAATATTATGAACAAATAGAAGTTAATAGACAATACATGTTAGTGGCCAAGTTAGCTCTTTATTGATGACTAAAATAGAACCAAAGTAGATTAGAACGTCGTTGCAGTTTACGACAAACAATCAGCAATCATTTAAATTTCAATACACGTAGTAATTTTACGACAATAAGTCGTATCCAAATAAGGAACTCTCGAAATAACAAATTGTAAGTGTAACCAATCTTTCACATAATTAATAAATGAAATTGATTTGCAATCAAGCTACACCATTGATACTTACAGACTATTATAACAATTAAACTATAATGTTTATTAAATAACCTTAATTTACTGTTATTGAAAAATTAGCTTAACAACTACTCGAGATATACAAATTAAACCTTCTACAAGCAATGATACAAAAGCTACCAAAACGTTTTATTGGTAACTCATAGTAGAAGAAGATGTCCATATCCAATTTTTGATGGTATGTATTTTATTAAATTAAGATTTGAATATTCAGTCCAAACCTAGATAAAGAATCACTCTCATAGTGTCTCGAGGCGTCGTTACGCCTTCGGTCCCGGTGTGTAACAGTAGCAACTGATAATGATGCTAACAATTATCCATATCCTCTCTGCTGAGAGGGGAAGGCCTGGCCTGGTTGGACGTACAAATAGTAATGATGATGTTTACGATGACTATATAACCAACCCTATATATCATACAATATGCTATTTACAATGAACATACACAATAAGTAGAAATTATTAATCTGGTACAGGAATTCATTTAGTCTAATAAAACAAAACGTTAAAAATTGGTCGTGCTTTAATAAGTTTGAAGGCCATAGCTCATGAGAGTCACTGGCATATATGACAGTGCAACGTACAGTTAGTTTTCTTTTTAATTATTATTTACTAGCATGGAAAGATGCTAACTCTATCAACTACGTAACGTCAACGGATCTCACCCGTAAGTCGTTTATGCGTGTAATTGTGTTAACAACGCATTTGTCCAAGTACGTAATAAATAAGTTATGGACATGGATAATCCCTAGTCGCTGTTGACTAATCGATGTTCACTAGTTTCCTCGAGTATCTGCTCGTGGAGTTATCGCATTATGATAAATTGATGTCAAATAGCTCTAGTGAGCTAAGACTCTTAAGTATAAAGTCCGTTCATACACCCCGGTGTCTCAAGGTCTACACAATACGCAAGCTCAGGACAATATAAAGCCGGTCCTTAAAAACAGACCTACCTAATTGTAAATGAGATAAATTAGTAAAATATTTATTTAGGTTTCATTTGGAATTTTCCGAGGTTTATATGAATAAATAAGCTTGTTGATATCAAATTATGCAAGAAAAACGAATTTACTTTTGTAACAGTAAATCTTATATAGAATTCCAATGATATAACCTTGAACCAAAAACTCATTTTGATGCCGATCTTAAAATAAAAACTAACCTATCTCCAGGCTGGTTTTAAACATATATAATAATGACACTGATTTATATATAATAATGACACTTATATAATAATGACATATATAATAATGACACTGATTTATTATAAAAGCCAAATATAGTATGTTTCCATGTTTATTACTTTGTCATGTCTTAAGCATTGAACTAATTTAGCTAAATTTTGCAAAGGAGGTAGTTTGTACTCATTTGATAATCTTGGGTTCTATGTTCATAATATTGATATACATAATGATGATAATCTCGACACTTCCTGTGATTAGGAGCTTGAAGATTTTTAAAGGAATCTTCTAAATAATATCAAATTATTGTATGAATTTATTCATCTTGACGTTTCAGTCTTTTGTTTAGCTATCTCATTACAAATGTGTTGAATCAAATCTAGCGTTATTTTCTGGTAGAGGCGGCTTCTCTGGAACCTTTGCTGCGTCGTTTTCTTTCTTTCCTTCAGCTTCTAAAGCTTTCTTTCTTGCCTGCCTTAAGCTTATTCGGTGAATTGTGAAAAAGTATCTGGAAATCATAAAATCGAATCATTATCATACCAAGAAAATAAAAGAATCTGTGAAGTTCTACACAAAATATGCATTGCACTTTATAATTTTTAAAAAAAAGTAGAAAACTTTGATCATTTTTTTCTTTAATAGCCTACGACCGCAAGTCCCAGCGGAATTAATATAAAAATAAAAGGTTGAAAATTATTAATTTGAAATTATAGACATTTAAATTTTAATTATTTGTAAAACAATATCATCCACGGAGCAGATGCTTAGCTTAGTCCAAGTGCAAGACGCCTATGTCCTGCAGAGGACAATGATGATGAAGTTAATGAAAACTGTAACTAATTGTCTACGTTTACTCACATTAGTATGACGGAAGCGGGTATGATCAAAACGGCACTGGTGAGGAACACAGCACCAGGAAGAACATCCAGTGTGTTCTTATACATCCAGGCGTAGATGGGGTGAAAGATCAGGGAGGCAAGCGTCTCCGTCAGGGAGAATAGGGAGTTCACTTTAGCTGGAATCAATAACAAGGAAATTTGTGAAAATTATTCTTTAATACGTTCGCAGCAGTGGAAACCAATCGTGGGGTCACACCAAAATTATTCACAGCTGTACTAGAAGAAATTTTCCGTAACCTAAATTGGGATCAATACGGGCTGAACATAAATGGTGAAAAACTATCTCATCTACGATTTGCTGACGACATAGTATTATTTGCTACAACTACAGACCACCTACAAAACATGCTTGCGGACCTCGAAAGAGAGAGTGGCACGGCAGGTCTTACTGTAAACATCTCAAAAACCAAAGCCATGACAAATGTATCCGAGAACAACATCACCATTAACGGCGAGCCGGTTGAGTACGTAAAAGAGTATACTTATTTAGGCCAACTTATTTCAACCACAGACATAATGTCAAAGGAAATCGATACCAGAATTGGGAATGCTTGGAAATGCTACTGGCGGTTCAAGAAAGTGATGAAGAATACAGAGATCAAGTTGTCTATCAAATCAAAATTGTACAACACTTGTGTATTACCGGTTCTGACTTATGGCTGCCAAACCTGGGCACTCACCAAAGCTCTAAACAAAAAATTAGAGACATGTCAGTCAGCAATGGAGAGAAGCATGCTGAATATAAAGAGATCAGATAGAATCAGCAACAATTAGAAACCGACTAAAATAGAATATGTAACAAAAAGGAAAGAAAATCAAGTGAAATGGACAGGTCATATAATAAGAGGAATTGAGAAGTGGAACAAAAACATTGTATACTGGTATCCTAGAAATAAAAAAAGAAAACGTGGTAGATTGTTTGGAAAGAAATGGAGGAGGCCTTTGCCTAAGTTGGGCAAAAAGACGAAGTTGTCGGTGTCACTGACTCAATCGAGTCGTTGATTTCATAGTTTGTTACTTGTATTTCATGTAAATGTACAAAAATTTTATGTCTGAATAAAGGCTATTATTATTACGTTCGCAGTCCAGTGAGCCCAACGTGGGGTCACACCAAGTTTTCCTCATAAGTATGCGAGACCCGTGGGGCTCATAATCTTACCTCAAATTGGACTTGTGGGGTGATAAGATAACTTTGCATAGGGATTGTAAAAAAATTTAACAAAAAAATGCCACTCAAACACTAAAAAAATAGAACCATCCTTAAAATTAAAAAACCCCAGTGTTATTTTAGCTTTAATTTACTTAAGCATATCTAGAATGACAATGGGACCACCTTGGAAGTATGCCCTTTGTAATAAAAAAAGAATTATCAAAATCGGACATCTGTGTAAAAAATTATGCGTGGTCATACATAAAAAAAATAATAATATACGTGTCGAATTGAGAACCTCCTCCGTTTTTTCCGTCGATTAAAAACTTGTAGAGACTGGCTTGTCTTTCTTACTGCGTACTATGAGAGAGTGCCAAGCGCTATGTGATTTATAGAGGAGCGGCACTTGGTACTTCAAGATAGCAGCTGCTTTTAAAATTTTAGGTGCCTCATTATCTTGGTGTACCCGGACAGAAAGAGATCAGTAGTTTTGTGTAATGTTTATGGCGATGCTAGAGGTGCAGACAGAAAGTGTTTAGGAGATTTGAGCTCTGTGTTGTACGCATAGATTGTAACTTTATGCCTTCGCGTAGATATCACGCAATTAAACCACGTTGCCTGTTGCTTGGACGTTGTTAAATAGTAACAAACATTACAACATTACAGAAGGCAGAATGCAGAAGTCAGAATTTCTAAACTCTTTCAGTCCGTACACGTTCTCATAGTTGACAATGAAATCACTTGGCTCTTTGATCTTAACGTAAGCCTATTTTCAAGAAGAATATGAGCATCGCACACCCTTGCTAGAAACATGTCCTATAAAGCACTGTCCTGAAGTATTGTTATTTATATAATTTTACAAGTAACTGCTATCATTCTCATTTCTGTTATAATAACACAGTTACTCATGTCGATGTTCGTGGGATTGATGGCTGGCGATTTGTATATATGTATGCAATGGATAGTCGCCTTTCTCTTTTTAAATCTTTAGTATTTATGACAGTATAGAAAGTGGTCAACTTACCGGTTTCTTGTTTGTCGACCAACTTGGATAAGATTGACCGTAGTGAAGTAAATATGGTTCCTGTTAATAACTCCACCACGGGTACTGTAATTATAAAAGAAAAAAAAGTAAATGAATACTGAAAATAACAGGGTTTTGTAAAAACGCTCTAACGTGTAATGAGACCAACGTATAACGTACAACCAGAATATTTTCCAAAACTGATAGGTTTGATAAACGACGAGCCCAAACTATTAGATGGTTTTAGCTTAGACGATGGGTTCAAACTGTACTAAAGCCAAACTCGATGGAGAATGCTTATCAACAAACAAATTAAAAATGAAGGTAGAAGTCACTAGTCATTTTGCGCCTAATTTTTTTTATTTAAGTTGTTAATGACGAATTAATGACAATAAATTAGATTAGTAACTTTAAAACTAATTGATATATTCAATATATTTTTTTAATTTTTTTTATCGACTACAAATTGGCCCTTGACTAAAAGAAATGATAGATCACAGAACAAAAAAGAAGCGCTGGCAGTCCCTTTTTATTGTGTGATGGATAAGGATTAGTAGGAAGCTACAACTGAAGAAAAAATACGTACTGATATACATTTCCATGTCAGACATTACAAAGGCTGTCCAGATGGAGCCCAAGAATTTGCTGAAAACAGACACGAGGCACAGCATGGAGTCGTCAATTTGCAGCTTCTTGCTTAAAACGGTGATTGAGAACATTGTTCCTGGAACAAAGTCAAAGTTTATTTCAAGTAGTATTTTTTAAATATCATGTTTATGAAAACAAACATAAAACACGAAATTGCGAAGCCGGTGGGTGGGCGGGATTCAAACCCACGTCTCTTTGGATATCGCAGCCAGAGTCTTCTAACGCTGGACCATGGATTCTGTAATGCCAGTTCAGAACTATACATAATATTACGTTTAATTTCTACCACAGGTAAGGCCTGTAATGCCACCTTGCATGTGTAAGACTATCCAACAACAATAAAAGAATGTCAAATTTAACAATTTATTATATGCTGTATATTTTATAATATCGGTAAAAATCATTCAAATTCCGAAAATATTAAGAAAATCTTTTATATTATTGCCTTACCAAGAATCCCTTAATTCGTAGTAAACTAACTAAAGATTATTGTATTCCATTCAACCCTAACTTGATACCGAAGTCTCATCAATGAGGTGGAATATTTGCCATTAAGGTTACCACTACTATTTCTTTAAATTCTACTTATCGTGATCACCTCAATTGACATGCCCAAGACATGGCGATAGACGTTCATTGCTTTATTGAGGACTCAGTCTTCTAAACACCACGGCCCTGTGGTCTAACTAATGACTCTTATTTATTTATTTATTTAAATAACTTTATTGCAAAACAAACAGAAGGTACAATATAACTTAGAGCTAAGATAAAAGTGATAAGGTCGCCCTTTTTATATTGTAAGTTCAAGACATCTTTGTCACAACGGAAAATTATATCACCTGTTTAAAAAGCATTTTTGCCATGTAGTGAGAGATAGTAAGAATTAAATTCCAATTTTTGAACTAAAATTCGTCAATCCATAACAATGATCAGCTAAAAATCATTTGATTAAAGTACTCGTCTGTTATAATAATGTTTGCTGAGAAGACATTTTATTCACTACAGAACTCTGGACTCAAAGATCGTCTAAATAGTATTGACGATGATTTAATGTTAAAAATGATATTTGTACAATATTTTATGAATACAGATAAAACAAAACAGCAAACGAGCGTGTAAGAAGCCGGGCGCACGTCACATTCGAGTCGGCGGCGCATTGCTCACGTGCGCCGAGCGGATAATCGCCTGCTTTACTGTGCCGAGTATTGGGTCGGACGGCCCATTGTTTATTTGCGTTCTGTGGGAGTTTTTTTTACCAAATATTACAAAATAACTTAATCTTATTAGATAATAGAAGATTGAAAAGTTATCGAAGATGGCCTCGTGTAGTCTTTAGTGGTTAGCCTGTGTTGACTCGATCACGAGGTCCTACGTTTGAACACTGTGTTGGACCGTTGAACATTTTCTTTAAACGGAGATCCTGGGATCGATTCCCACCCGGGCCGATCGAGGTTTTCTAAACGCTTGAGCGTTCTAGTACGATGTCGTGCAGGGAACTAAAGGGGTAGAATTCTATGTAACTCCTAACAAGGTAGCCCGCTTCCTTACCACCAAGTGCACTGTAGTCAAGGGCTAGCTTGTATTGAATAAAACAACTGAAGAGGTCTGAAAATTGTTGAAAGCATTAAAACATCCATAAATAGATATGTAAACCTGCTCAGCTAGAAGTTTCCTACATAAACTTTGCGCTTAGTGAAAAAAACGAACAACTTCCTCAGACACAAAAGTTATTCGGAGAAATCCCCTTGCTTATAATATATTCAAATATTTTCACCCGAGTTTTTCTTTTCAGTTTAAAAGGCCTTTGAATACTTGTTTGGTGAAATAAATTGTATTTTGTTACAAAGAAGAATGAAGTGGCTACCAATGTTTACAATTCAGATCCAAATATAAATAAAAGTGAAGTTCTTACAATACTACGAATATAGAGGTGACAATTTAGTTTGGAAAATTAATGTGATAATTCGTCTATTTTATGCTGTACGACATTTATTACTTATTAAGTAATCAACGTAATATGGAAATTTAATGTACTTCAAACAAATTTTAGAACTGAATATTATCAATCCACCTAGTGAGGGGGGAGGGGGGGATGTTATGTTGAACATATGTTTGGTGGTATGTTTACCGACAGAGTGAAGAATGATTGAGTAGCTGGTGAAGAAAGAATACTTCGCCGGCGTCCAGTTGAGCTGGTTCCTCACGAACAGGTAGAACACGCTGTACTCCGCTAGGAAGGAAAAAAAAAATTAATAAATACATTAATTTCCAGGATTTTATATATTATCGTCATAAACGTCATCATCATCATCAAAGACCTCTTGTATCGTTTAGCTTCAAACTTTTTGCCAAACCCATCAATTACCACGATTAGATTGTTTCTAAAACATTTAAAAGGATATCGGTCAAATCGTGACCACGTTGTACCACATTGTAGAATAGTGTTTACTCAATACTCATCGAAAACTCTTTTTATGTATGGAAGCAACTTCGTAACCCATTCAAAGAGAAAGTTATTCGTCATTGAAAATTCCGAAATCTCTACAGCTAGCAAAGGACACTGCGTAATCTACCATGGAGCCATACCCGTCTTGTAGCAAAATGAGGAGTTCAGGGAATAACCGTATAACTAGCATGGTTATTAAAAATTATATTTATTTTAATGGGAGCAAATTCACTTACACTTGTCAGTAGATTCAGCGAGTGAAAAAAGCAGTAATGCGTTTGATCGCTTACAAGGTCCTCAAAGACTTACAAACATAACGATCTTGTGCCACCGGCATCCAGTGGCTCCATATCGCGTCGGTTGACCTTGTGGGGATGTGACTAACACTGCACCGGCTCAAAAGACAGTAGGTATTTCAGTCGATTCAATGAAAATTCTCTCGTCATACTAAATTTTAAGTAGTGAGTTGGTAGCCGACCGCAGGCGACAGACAACGTTCTGCAGCAACACTACATACATCGTACAAACATCTCGTCGATCATCCCACCTTCACTTCGACTGTCAGTGCAATACGACAAAATGTCATTGGAGAATCCTGATTTCTGTTACATCCGTTTTGCAACCGATGCACATCGGCATCGACGCTTTTTCAAGATCGACATACTGATTTCTTAAATGGTAATCACGAGTCACCCGCCACTAATCTTATTCATAGAAATTACATACAAGAACGTGGTGTCGCTGCGACACGTAGTCTGCAGTTGTCGTCTGTGGTCGGTTACGAACTCGCACCTTTAACAAGTGTCCGGTTGCCTAACATTTTTTAATGTAAAGAGTTACTTACACATAGATGGTCCGAACAGTATGAACACGGCGACCAGGGTGAGGATCACTTTGACCCTCCGATTTGCGGGCCTCTTCCGGAATGCCACCCTCATTGTGTCCAATACGTGAGTCACATCGAAAAACGAAACTCCTTTGCTGTCGCCCCTCACTATCTGCGGAAAATGTAAATTTTATGAGTTGCCATCTTCCTTTTTTTGTGTTTCGTTGTCCAGAATTATGCTGGGGATTTTTTGTCGTCTGGAAAAAATACAGCGTGACAAGACTATGTCACTATGTATATAAGCTGATTATGGGATTTTTCATATTTTGTTTTTTTTGGTTATGCAGGATTATAGATATCATTCACTCGTGCACACATCACGACACTGAATACTGCTGACTGACTGACTCGTTATTGACTTATTTAGCGTAAGGACTTCTCAACACTGCCAAGGGAACGGGATCTATGCGTGTAAAACCACGGGGCACAGCTGCTAGTATATGTATAATCATCATCATCATTACATAGTATAAAACAATGTCGCTTTCTTATGTCTGTCCCTATGTATGCTTAAATCTTTAAAACTACGCTTCCGTTTTTTATGCGATTTTTATTATCAGATTGATTCAAGAGGAAGGATTATGTGTATAAAATATGTATAATATAGTAAAGAAACATTGATAATTTTAGAGGTTTCTGATATCGTGTCGATATCGATATTCCGATGTCGTAAATTAACGCTTTTTTTGCGCTTACCTTGCAAACGCTGGCTAAACCTTAAGAGATATATCAAAATAATGTACTACAGTATGGTAAACCTTGAAAAGGTAAACAAAAAAGTCCGCGATGGTATATGTCTATCTCTTAGGGATAACCCACAATAAGCGTTTTTTATATTTTACTTTTAATTTCAACCAAAAACCTATTTACGAAGCGATTTTAAGTATTACTGCATTATTCGTTATCCAATTAAGTATCTTAAATACTTTATGCATTCAATATAGATTACTATTGCCCTTTACAGCATGTTATTTAAGTGAATATTTTCCAAGATATATAAGATTTAAAATGCAGGGACATAGTTTAGTACCAGCACCCATGCAAAGCCGGGGCACGCGCTAGTATAAAAATCGATAAAATAATCTCAATCCATCTTAATGTTATATGAATTGAATAAATTTTACTATGAACAATTATTTCAGAGACAAGTAACGGAAGACATGACGCTGTAAACATCAAAAACTGCAATTATTCGGTTCATCCCAGTAGTAGCCCATACCATAGGGCTGTCAAATTATATCCCAATAGTTCTATAAAGTATATATTAGAAACGTCAATATCATTTTAAAGGCCTGTCTATAAATACACGTATGAGTTTAATGATAAAAAAAAATTTGAGTTCCAGTTCTAAGTATGGGGAACCCCCAAAATATATTGTTTTTTTTTCTATTTTTGTATGAAATGTTGTGTGAAGGAATAAATGCAATTTAAGCAAAGCTGTATTCGATATAGTATGTTTAGATACTTCACCATAATGCATTTCAGTTTGCGTAGATACTCTCAAATTTAAGTGGACATTTATTATTGCAATCAAAAGAGATTCCATATCATACTATATAACTAGGTAATTTATATGTAAAGTACAAACAAGATGTTGATATTATATAGTAGTTAGTGATAGTTCTATATAGAACTAATGGGACACTAAACTCTAATAATAATGACACACCATGTCAACAGTTCTATACAACTAAAGTTAGAGGGATACACCCAATTATTTCAACTAGTCCAGGCGTAAACGTTCATTAAACCATGTAGCGGCAATGATTAAATTTTACTACCATAGTGGAATGTGACTTGCTTACTCTTTCTTTTATCTGTGGTTTTCTACTAAATATTGTTAGTAGAGATTAAAAACTTGTATTAAATTTAATTTTGTTCTAGTCTGCGTTTATTAATAGGGCAGTTAGAGTACATTACCTGACACTTGTAGCCAAAAAGATACCGACACTTACATAAATACCGAAATCGCTACAAGTGTGCCTGTATAATTTGGAGAGTTTCTTCGATTTAACCAGGATCTTATCATCAGATCCTACTATGATGACTATGGTATCATTTTTGAAGTGTACCCTTATAATAAAAAAAATAATTTTTAAAATCGGACTATAGTGTGACTGTGAAAAGTTATGTGTGGTCATTACGTAAAAAAATCTCTATCTCAAAAACTACTGAACCAATTTTGATGAAATTTGCAGTATTCCCTTAATTGAATAATATCTAGTAAAACAAAAAAGGAATTACCTAAATTGGACTCGTACTTGGAGATACGCGAACACAAACATAAAAACATAAAAATTTCTCATCTCAAAAACTACTGAACTGATTTTGATGAACTTTAAAATATACCCTAAGTTGAATAGTACTTAGTACGACAAAAAAAGAATTACCTAAATCGGACTTGTAGTTCTGGAGATATGCCTCCACAAACATAAATATATACATACACTTTTGAAATTCGGCACGTTTGATCAGACGCTGATATAGACTAAAATATGCGAAAACTGGGTAGTTCTGGAAATATTACATACGTACATACGGGTCGAATTGATAACCTCCTTTTTTGAAGTCGGTCAATAAAAATCAAGTCATGAAGACGCTACAGTATAAACAAATAAAATAAACTAAGTAGAATCTGGATGTAAGCCGCCGTACGTGTTTATAAAAAAATATAAACATTGAAACAGTAGGTGTTTAGTCGTATTTACAACTTAATTGCGTCTTTACAAAGAATGTACAGTTTAAGTCTTTTCGTTCCTTTATGCAGATGACCTTAAACTTATAAAAGTGCAAACTTATTATTGAACTGGACCTTTAACAACAACTGAGGCTTTGTATTTCTAAAAGGTTATTAGTCATATCTTTTTTTATATGATCAAGTTTCTGCTTCCCTCCTGAAGATTCTTTTCTCTATTTTATATGATCAAGTTTCTTCTTCCCTCCTGAAGATTCTTATCTCTATTTTATATGACCAAGTTTCTGCTTCCCTCCTGAAGATTCTTTTCTCTATTTTATATGATCAAGTTTCTTCTTCCCTCCTGAAGATTCTTTTCTCTATTTTATATGACCAAGTTTCTGCTTCCCTCCTGAAGATTCTTTTCTCTATTTTATATGACCAAGTTTCTGCTTCCCTCCTGAAGATTCTTTTCTCTATTTTATATGACCAAGTTTCTGCTTCCCTCCTGAAGATTCTTTTCTCTATTTTATATGATCAAGTTTCTTCTTCCCTCCTGAAGATTCTTTTCTCTATTTTATATGACCAAGTTTCTGCTTCCCTCCTGAAGATTCTTTTCTCTATTTTATATGACCAAGTTTCTGCTTCCCTCCTGAAGATTCTTTTCTCTATTTTATATGACCAAGTTTCTGCTTCCCTCCTGAAGATTCTTTTCTCTATTTTATATGACCAAGTTTCTGCTTCCCTCCTGAAGATTCTTTTCTCTATTTTATATGACCAAGTTTCTGCTTCCCTCCTGAAGATTCTTTTCTCTATTTTATATGACCAAGTTTCTGCTTCCCTCTTGAAGATTCTTTTCTCTATTTTACAAGACCAAATTTCTGCTTCCCTCCTGAAGATTCTTTTCTCTATTTTATATGACCAAGTTTCTGCTTCCCTCCTGAAGATTCTTTTCTCTATTTTATAAGACCAAATTTCTGCTTCCCTCCTGAAGATTCTTTTCTCTATTTTATAAGACCAAGATTCTGCTTCCCTCCTGAAGATTCTTTTCTCTGTTTTAGGACTACAAAAAGTTCGTGATGGCATATATCTATCTTTTGGGCATAATATGCTATACCTATATACCAGCAAAAAGAAGTAAAGTATATATTTTTAATTTGCTGTTTTGTGAAGGTTATACACACTATTTACGACGCGGGCAAAGTCGCGGGCATCCGCTAATATAGCTTAAAACAAAGTAGCTTCCTGCAGTCTATAAGATTGCTACTGAAAATTGTGCATTTCGAAATATGAGTATTTTGACAACTGCGGTCAACTATTTGACCTTAACGATCGATGAAGGAAGTGGGAATCTTGCAACTAAGGTCAAATCGTCAGGTTTTTGAAATGGATCTTTCAGTTATTAACTAATCTATAATTTTGAAGTTTTGATAAGTACGTATTTTTGATGATCGACATTTTTTAGTACTTTAACGAGTTACCCTAAACATTCCAATATAAAGGGTTTTACTTGGTGTAGGTATTCAACTATATGAATTGAATCCTTCCTTATGTTCTTATGCCGCGCTCGAGTGTATCCAAAAACCACCTCTTGTGCTCCCCTTCTATTAAGAATATTGAGCTCTAACATTTCGACGTGGACGTGCTGTTGTGGCTTTACGAGTTTTAATTTTTTTTTAGCAAATAAAAAACCTTTTTGAAACTGGCTTCCTAAATCTCAAGATATACATCTTGTATATATTTATATAAATAAGAAAAATAATCTTTAAGCTTACTACTTAATAACAGAAGAGGCGATAAGATAAACCAAACGGCGATAAATAAAACAAATTTACTAAGGCTTATTCTTCCTTCCAAGAAAAACTTTAGTAAATAGCCATTTTTATCAGAAGCAACGTAGATTCAATAAGTGAGCTGTTGTATATTTAGCGGATTGTTCTCAGAATTAACCTAGATTTAATAAGTGAACTGCTGTACATTTAGCGGGTTGTTCTCAGAAAAAACCTAGATTCAATAAGTGAGCTGCTGTACATTTAGCGTGTTGTTCTCAGAAACAACCTAGATTCAATAAGTGAGCTGCTGTACATTTAGCGGGTTGTTCTCAGAATTAACCTAGATTCAATAAGTGAACTGCTGTACATTTAGCGGGTTGTTCTCAGAAACAACCTAGATTCAATAAGTGAACTGTACATTTAGCGGGTTTTTCTCAGAAACAACCTAGATTCAATAAGCTGTACATTTAACGGGTTTTTATCAGAATCAACCTAGATTCAATAAGTGAGCTGCTGTACATTTAGCGGGTTGTTCTCAGAAACAACCTAGATTCAATAAGTGAACTGTACATTTAGCGGGTTTTTCTCAGAAACAACCTAGATTCAATAAGCTGTACATTTAACGGGTTTTTATCAGAATCAACCTAGATTCAATAAGTGAGCTGCTGTACATTTAGCGTGTTGTTCTCAGAAACAACCTAGATTCAATAAGTAAGCTGCTGTACATTTAGCGGGTTGTTCTCAGAAACAACCTAGATTCAATAAGTGAGCTGCTGTACATTTAGCGGGTTGTTCTCAGAAACAACCTAGATTCAATAAGTGAGCTGCTGTACATTTAGCGGGTTGTTCTCAGAAACAACCTAGATTCAATAAGTGAACTGTACATTTAGCGGGTTTTTCTCAGAAACAACCTAGATTCAATAAGCTGTACATTTAACGGGTTTTTATCAGAATCAACCTAGATTCAATAAGTGAGCTGCTGTACATTTAGCGGGTTGTTCTCAGAAACAACCTAGATTCAATAAGTGAACTGTACATTTAGCGGGTTTTTCTCAGAAACAACCTAGATTCAATAAGCTGTACATTTAACGGGTTTTTGTCAGAATCAACCTAGATTCAATAAGTGAGCTGCTGTACATTTAGCGGGTTTTTATCGGATATTCTTTAAAAAGTGTTCCAAGGGATTTACTATGTTGTTCCACCGTCTTGCTTCCATTTCTACCACAGAGTAATAAAGAAGCCGGGAACGGTGGCAGCTTTACATAGTTGATATCCATGCAAATTACGCAATACCTTTTAAGTCTTTTACAATTTTTAATTTTAATGCATTTCTGGCAACTGTGCTTGTGCCCTACAGTCGGCTGTAAAAAAGTTCATGATTATGACGCAATGACGTAAGTCAAGCTAATGATTCCAATCGAATTGTACTCGTGATAATAACCACGTAAGTGCTAACATAACCGCAGATTATATTTGATGAATAGTTTTGTATGTCTATGTAGAGTAACCACATTTTATTATAGTTTTTAGGACAGTGCGCATTTTTAACCGACGTAAAAAAAGGAGGAGGTTCTCAATTCGACACGTATATATATATATATATTTTTTATGTATGACCACGCATAAATTTTTACGGTGTTGTCCGATTTTTATAATTCTTTTTTTATTAGAAAGGGCACACTTCCAAGGTGGTTCCATTGTCATCATGTTAGGATCTGATGATGATATCCTGGGAAAATTGAAGGAACTTTTCAAATTGTACAGGCACATTTGCAGCGATTTCGGTTTTTGTGTAAGTATTGGTAGGTTTTTGGCTACAAGTGCTGTATAACTTCTCCACACCGACTTCATAGATATGCTTAAGTAAATTAAAGCAACTAAATGACACAGTTATTTTTTACTTTTTAGTGCGTTTTGAGTCGGTTCTATTTTTTGTTAAAAATTTTGGTCTCTTGGTTTCTGTTAAGTGTTATAACGGCTATCGAAAAGGCAGAGCTTAGACCGCGTTGTTCCAAAATTGATTAGTGGGCTTAGGAACACACTGCAATTTTAATCGGGTCAATTAACGACACGAATAAATTATCAATTAAAAATATCAATAATAATTTATCGTTAAGTAGCACTGTTAACCACAACTTTAGTTCTTGTAACTTTGTCCTTTGTCAGAATAAATGATAGCTTACAGCTTAACGTGCTTGTATTGTACAAAATCGTAGGAAATCCATTTAGTAGTCTTTGAGAATATTTTGAACAGACAGACAGATGGACGCGGTGGGGAAGGGGGAGGGGGAACTTTGTTTTATGATATGTAATGATTAAGAACTGATGTAATGATGACGATGCCTCTCTTAGGATAGTCTTTAGAATCTCTTGCCTAGTCCTACGGGAGTGAGGCGTGATCATAAACTAAGACATCAAAGAAATTATGTTAATGTTGATAATGAAGCTTGACCTTCTCAGGACCATTCCTCCAAATGTCTGATGTTTGGCGACTCTATGATATTTATTGTTACATGTTTCCTCTCGCCGCCAGCTATTGTTCGCTAAACGCATGTGACGTAGGTACATTTGCATTATTGATTTTTAATACAGAATCATATTAGTGACCCATTTCTATCCCATCTTCCTCATTTAGTTTCAATGCAGAATTTTAATCATTATTGAATGATTTTCCGATTTATATTTACAACTCTTTTATACAATTTTCAAAAATTTAAAAAAAAACCCGTGATTGCGGAGCTCTTCTGTTTTGCAAGAGCACAGAAAAGCTCGGGCTCGGTATTCCGGAGTGACGTCACAATACGCGCAGGTTCAAGGAGCACTGCCTTCTGTATCCAACCCTTGATCTAACTGTAAAGCGAAAGATTTACATATAGATAATCAACCATACAAACAACACCCGCTGTTTTATTATCGCTTTAAGTTATATACATTGTCTTGTAAGTTTTTAGCTATTAATCAAAGGATTTATTAAAAGTAATCCATAAGAATGAATATTATTATTTCAGAAGACAAAAAATAGAAATCATTATTTTTAGTGTCCGTCTGTCGGATCACCTTAATCTCTTGCTTTTGTGACTTCCAAACACAACGATCCCGAGCCGCCTGTTACCAGCGGCTCCCTGCGACACGTTTGATGTCGTCTTTCCACCTGGTTGGGGGTCGACGCTGCGCGTTCCGGTGCAGGGTCGCCAATCTACCACCTTGGGCCCCCAACGTCCGTCAGCTGTTCGAACTCAGTTCTGCGACTCGCTGAGCTATGTCGGTTACTTTGGTTCTTTTGCGGATCTCCTCATTTCTGATTCGATCACGCAGAGATACTCCGAGCATTGCTCTTTCCATCGCCCGCTGAGTGACTCTGAGCCTTCTTATGAAGCCCGCAGTCAGCGACCAAGACTCGGATCCGTAGGTCATCACTGACGACACGCACTGTTCGAAGACTCTCGTCTTCAGGCATTGAGGAATTTTGGACAAAAAGATGTCACGGAGATTCCCAAACGCTGCCCAGCCGAGATGGATTCGGCGGTTCACTTCTTTCCCGAAAGTGGACCTACCTAACTGGACCTACCTAGGGCATACCTAGGTATATATACTCGTCTACAATTTAGAGTGCAGAATTTTCAACAATAACTGGGTGGAGCGAAACGTGAGCATTGTCTTGCTCATGTTCATTTTAAGGCCCACCTGTTGAGAAACTCTGTTGAGGTATGTATGAGGTGAGCATAATATTAAGGTTATCTAGAGATTCTGCCATAATCACTACATCTTCGGCAAACCGCAGTTGAGTGAGGTACTCGCCAATGATGTTGATGCCAAGTCCGGTCCAGTTAAAGGACTGAAAGACGTCTTCCAATGCGGCGGTAAATAGCTTCGGGGAGGTAACATCTTCCTGTCGCACTCCTCGCTGTAATTGGCCTCGTAGTTTCATCCTGTATACGGACTGACATGGTGGCGTTTTCGTACAGGCACTGCAACGCTTGGATGTACCGGTAGTGATTCGGCACCTCCGCAATGACCTTAACACAGCCCATGAACTTTTACTATCACAGTTCAAATAGACGAATATTGATGTGAATACAAAATAAAAGAAATAAATTGATAACTTAGTCAAAATTAAATTTATTTAAATTGGTTAAGTCATAATAATTATATGGAGAACCAAAAAAATAAGTAATTTATAACTAATAAAGAAAAAAATATTAAGTAACGTATAGCCTTATTTGTACAATGATTAGAAGCCCTCAATCGACCCAATATTAATTGAACTTATAGGGTGTCATTGACTTCTAATTATCTCAAGAGTCATGTGCCATTAAAAGCAGTATTTTAGGGTACCGTACTTCTGATGGAAAAACAGGAACCTTATAGGATGTTTTTGTTGCCCGTCGTTTTGTCTTTCAAGACCCTTACTGGGTGACCCGCGTAACTAATAAACGCGACGCGATGCGACACGATACTACGGGACACGACACAGGTGCACATTGCGTCGCATCGCGCTGCAGAATGCAACACACACTAGCACGCTTGTTCCCTACTTGTGGCTAGCAATGCTAGGCAGACTAGGCCACAAGTAGGGAATGCCGTTGATTTAATAGCGTTTGTCGCGTTGGCCGTCCTGGATCGTGTCGTGTTCATCGTTTACACAGGACACCCCGTTACTCTCAGGAACCCTTTGAAATTTAGCAACAAAAAATAGAGCGATAATGTTTTATATTTTGCCGCTATGAGTCTACAATGTGCCTATTTTTAGGAAATATTTTTATTAATGCATCATAGGCCTACAAAGTTCCGTCTCTCGCTCATTCATATAGAAGTTAGCCGACTTTCGCGCACTTTTTGAAAGATATTTCAAGCGCGTGTAACTTTTACTGAGGCCAAATTGCACTTCGTTATCATACAATAAAATATTCTTGTAAATGATATGTAGTTAATGATTATTATATCATACAAAATGTTACAGCAAAAAAAACGTTCATTCTCCTTTCTACAGAGCCCTCGGTGGGGAGTTTGTTTCGTACTTGTTCGGTTTTTTAGGACAGTGCGTTGCTCACCCAAAAAAAAACAAAATACTTTGACACCTGTCGGACGACATTTTTATTTATAAGATAAAGGCTTAAAGGCTCGCCTTTGGAGATGTTTTTAACGTATCTGAATCAGAGGAGCTATAATTGGAGTAAGAAGAAAATAAGGTTTTAATAAGTAAACCTATAATCTTTGGTCTAGTAGTTAGCACATGTGGCTTTTATCACGAGGTTCGAGAACTAAGAAACTCAGCATTTTTAATGAAAGGAATGTTCACTATTCAGAATTGTTTTGCCAACTCTCATTAGAGCGGAGTAGTGGGTTTCATCACCAGAAAGTAAGTATTTAGAATTTGTTACAGTTGTGGTCTTTAGTGATATGACTCGCTCGACTAAGATTAGCTTGGCCCAGGCGTTTGGTATGTCTGTTGCTTCAAAGGAACATACAAACATACATAGGCTGATAAACATATTACCACTTTTTGGGTCGCGCAGTCGGATAATAATTTATAAAAAATGACAAAAATAGGCAAGGTTCAAGTTATCCAACAAAAGATGAAGGTTGAATTAATTTGTTGAACACAAATGCCACAATAGGGGACGAGCCCCGCCGATGTGGAACAAATCTCTTCAGACTGAATTTGAATAAGTGGACGAGTTTGGGCGTGTTTTACAGCTTGATGCATCGCAAATAAATGTTCTGCTGATTATTATTTACTTTATTATGATAAAAATATACAATTAAGTAACTGCGGCTGTAATCCAGATGACCTCCTCCATGGCGTAGCAGTATACGCGGTAGATATTAGCACGGAGGTCCTGGTTTCAGTTCTCTGCTGGGTGAATTGGAATTTTCTTAAATGTCGATTCTTGAAAATAAGGTCAGCATTGAAGCTAATGTACGGTTGCAAGCGGGTCTAACAAATTGAAACACTTCAATGACATCTTATCGTACTGGACTTACAGTGGAACTGAAGGTGGGATGATCGACGAGATGTTCGTGAGATCCATTTCACTGCTCGACAGTCAGGTCTGGCTGGTGAGAAGCGTCGGTCATGGCTAGTTCCTATCCAGCCGAAAAGTTGTACCGCCAAGCGACATACCATTCTAATATAATGTCGTGTGAAAATCGAAAGTGTGCGGATTTCATAAAAAAAACAAATCTTTAACGAAATTCATGAGGAGATACCTCAATCTGAAGCTTGAGCTTTGCAACTACAGTTTAAATTGCAATAGCGTTTTTAAAATTATTTTATCAACAAAAAAATAAAAATAAAAATGTATTAAATGTTTTTGGTACATACATACCACCTTACCATAAAAGAGCCACTTTTACTGTCAATTTAAAAACAAAAATAAAATAGGATGTCTTAAAAAATTATAAATAAATTACAAGACCTTGCTCATAAGATTTATGTACCGGTTGTAGCCATTCTGAAGGGTTGCAATAATAAAAAGGCTATTTTTAACAAATAAATGTCATTCGTCATTTTATACTCATTATGTGATACTCGTACTTATAAAAATCTAATATTACATTAAATATATTTTATTTTAATTTTATAATTTTTAAAAAAGCCGCTGATAATTTTTATGAAATGATTGTTTGTAACACGTGTTTGTTATAAAAAACAACACAAATAAAATGCCCCTAATCCTTAATTATTATAATTACCTTAATATACCTATATCTTAACACCTGAGCAACAATACACATACTTAGTGTTGCTAATCTAATCAAATGTTGTGCTGACTGACCCAAATTGTGACAATTTTCATGTTTGCATATGATGCAGGTATTTTTATGTCGGCTCGCGTTCAATCGCGCAATATCTTCGCACAAACTCTATCGCGCTATTTGCGTTATTGTGTCATGTGGTTTCTTGTTTACTCATTTATAATTGTGATGACTTCGTTTTCGTTAATAACGGACTTTACAGAATCAAAAAAGAGTGGTCAATGATATTTCGTTAGTTACCTACGTATCTCTGGTGGCTAAGTTAGAGAAGAGGTGGTCGTAAGTGGACCGAAGTAAATATGAGAATGCGTCGTCTTCGAAACAAGCTGTTCAACCATTGAAACTATTTTGAATTGAAAATATTAATAATTATGATATCAATTATACGAATTTACTTATGTTTAATTTTGTATATATTAGGTATGAAAGTTATCCCCTCTTCTATAAGGAGGGAGGCCTGGCCCGTTAGTAGTGGCCGTTAATAGGCTGACAATGATGATAATGAAAGTTTTAACCGTAAAATCCGTCGGAGATTTTTACAAAAATCTCTATTTCGCGGCGCGAGCGGTGGAGATACGAGGTGGCAAAGTTGAATTTCAGAAAATTACCAATCTTCAAAACTTCCGCCAAACTTTTTAAACCATTTTTTTATGACTTAAAATAACATTTATAGATTAGTTCAACTAGACTAGTCTACTCACTTTTGTCACAGTAGAATAGTTAGACTGTGCTTAGTATGCCTACAGCTTAAAGAAAGCTAACATTTCCTACCGATATTTGTTTAAACACAAATGTAAGTTATTATCAGCAATAATTTGTGTCTCTGAGGATATGCGATTGTAAATAACTCTAACAATAGTCAAAAATGACAAAGATACCCAGTTATTACGCTGTAATGTTAATGTAATGTAAAAATATGTCATTTAAGTAATAGCACCTGCAATGACCGTTTTCGATGTGAAATGTGGAATCTACCAAAAACTACTTATTTAAATAGTTAATAATTTATTTAATTCGCTTTTTCGCGAAGTTTCTACATCTCCTGAGGAAGCTGCGGTTTCGGAGAAAAAGGCTCGAATTCGTCGGTTTCTCGCGATAAATACCAAAATAAAGAAATAATAAACTCCATAGTGACCAATCGTTGACAAATAAATTAAATAGAAAATTTAACAGATTCACAAACCGTGGATAACTTAGTTAAGGAAAAAGATTATAAAATTACTAGTAACTTATTAATTAAATAAAGATACGCGAACTAGAATTAGATTATTATTGATAAATACATATAATAAGGTGCAAACAATCGTGTTATAATTCTAGTAACAGCCTAAGCGTATTTATTGTTCTATTGTTATTATATACACGTGATCTATTGTTTTACATGATTTAAGATAATAGGTATGAGAATAGTCAAATATAGGCGTCAAAACAATTATAATACAAATAATTAGGTATCGCAACATTGTTTACGAGAAAGAATAAAACCAGTGTCAGAAAGCAACAACCAGTAAAAGAAGTAGATAATATTGAGATAAGTACAGAAATTGGTAAAATAAGTAATCATTGTTTACTTACAGCAGGTCTCCTTCGCTCTTCTAACCATTGCTCTGGTTCCTTTAAGCAAGTGCATCCATAAAGAAGTGCAGCAACAAACAGAATAGCAGACAAAGCAAATATGCTATAATACCCTAACTCAATTTTTAAAAGGTATCCACCAAAAGCAATTCCAATTGGATATCCTACGGTCATACCGATTTGGACTAGACCTACTCTGAAGGTGCGAGATTTCTCTGCCGTTATATCAGAGATGTAGCTAAATACACCTAGGTACATCGTAACCCACCCTCCTGTCATAGCCGGAATAAAAGTCTCTAGAAACACCGTGACGTGGACTGGTATTTCATAAAAGAAATAAACGTTCACCAAGTTATTTACAGATGTCAACAATTCACCAAAAATCGGAAGCATAATGCAAAGTTTTCTTTTCCCAGTTCGGTCACTCCATGCACCCAAAAACATTATGATAATGAAAGGTAACCCAGTATGTAATACACTTTTCCAGATGTCAATAGAGCTTATTAACATTTGCACTTCTTTTTCATATGACGAGTAGTTATTGCTGTTTCTCTTGATTAGGGCATCACAAATATGGTCTTCAAATTCGAAATATACTCTGCAAATTTTATTCAAATTGAAGTTTGTCATTGCAAAACGTGATATCACACTGGGTATGATGGTTCCAGCCATTAGAGGCTCAACGGTAATGTTATCCTTAATATGCCATAATTTGTCTGTAAAACTTTTATCTTTGTATTTCAGCTCTCTTGCTTTATTTAAAGGCTCTTCTTCCGTTTTATCTACAAGTTCTCTTTCCGCCATGATTTCATAGTCAATAGATTGGATTTATTATTTTATTCTGTTATGGATTTCTTGAGACGCGAACACTCGAGTTCACAACTTTCAATTCACACAATGAAAGACAATGTGGCAGATATTATAATTGCTTTTATTATTTGCTCCTCCGATATGTTTGTTTAATATTATTTATATGTAGATAATAATAAAATGCAGTCACAGGCTTTTGCTGCTGGTTGGATCTACATTGATTTATTATTGCTGTAGATAGTAAACGTTATGATATCATACTTTGATTTCTATTCAACTGGCTAACACATGTAACTCTATTATAGCATTTGATACATTGACATATTAATACTATGGACTTCGGGTCAGCGCTAAAAAGTGTCCGAACCAAAAGAAAGCTAAAACGCGAAAAAGAATTCTAATTGCATTCAGTTTCATATTAGCTGACTGACAGAATACACGTCAATAGTGCCGTAATGTGTTATAAAAAACTTGTAAGAACTACCCGAGTAAGGTGAGAAAAGAAGACGGTGTACCATATTTTCAGTAAGTAAATATTTACTGATGATTTTAAAGTATTATTTTGCTTAGAAACAGGCTATTTTATTAAAATTTTAATAAACTATAGAAACGAATTGCATAACCAATCAAAATGAACAAAATACGCTACCCGCATATAGGATAGAAGGAGTGCAATATGTTTATCTAATTAATCGCATTTAGTTCGGATCTGCCATGAGCAATAGAATGTTTTAGAACAACGACTGTATGGAGTTATTTTGTTGTTTAACATTTGAATTATTTAATTACTTAATTTTTGAATGAAAATAATCTAATTATTATGTCAACTTTTATTTTTTATGTCATGAATATTAATCAAATAACTTTTACCATAATGGTATATTATTTTGATAACTATAAGAATTATCTACATGAAATTAGGAACAGTTATTTAAAATAGAATAGTGACCTAAAAAATTTGAAGTAAAAAAAAATATTTTCAGTTTAATTAAAAAGAGGAAAATATCGAGAACTTGAAATTTCAAAGTAAAGAACTATATCGAGTGGCATATCATTTTGTACATTTGTGGATTTTGTTTGTAATTAATTATTATTATAACTAATTAATATTTTATACAAGATAAATACAACAATTATTATTTGGTACAAGATTTATCACAGCATATAGAGGTCACGGATATGTAAATATAAATTAAAGTTTGCTGTAAATATAATATATAGGTTAAAGATGCCAAAAAAAATTCAAAGCTACCTACTCCACACCATTTATGTTGTCCTATTTTCACGAGAAGCTGTCATGTCAAAAAAAGGCTGCCATGGCAACCGTCAGTCGAAGCTGATTACTTATTGCATGTGATAGATTCTTAGTTAAATTATAGTAGTCATGAATATCAAATAAGAATATAATTATTTGAAAGTTCTTGTTTTGAGTAAAGGTAAATACAACGATTGTATTTCATTATTAATTGTATAATAATTAAAGCTAATCAAGTTATAGTGTGTTGTAAAATATGGGCAAATAATATAACTAATTAAAATTATATTAACTTATTTTAGATGTATCTTATTATCTAGTCATATGTATGATTTCTCCCTTAAATTTTTAAAAGCCTTTCAACTGACTCTCCCAGATCAGAGTACCCTATAAAAGGGCCGGACAATAAACAGTCGGGCGGCATTTGCAATTCAGTCGCCGACCAGTGCGGAGCTACGCAAACTAGTGAGTAAGAACATACGTGAACTATTTTGGTTTCTAGAGCATGTCAATTTATGTTTAATTGTAAAGTAACATAATTTTGTACCAGCAAGCCTTATTGCTATTATTCCCAGCTTGAGACCAGTGTTTTGGCACGTTTCTAAATAAGACTTAACACAAGATGTCGTACGTATCATTTTTAAAAATAAACGCATAATTTGCCAGTAGTAGGAAACAAACATCCCTAAACCATGTATTCACAGTTAATTAAGTTGCTTTAATTAATTATTTCACTTATCTATTTGTGGTTTAGTCTCTCTACAACTTAAAGACTTGGCTTAATACAAAGGAATAACCCTATTATTTATTCACTATGTCCAATTCTCTTTCGATAGGGGAGAATAACTTGAACAGAGGAGGTGAGTGTTGACGGCCGTCACCAGGGTACCCTTAAACCTACACCCGTGTCACAAGTCTCGGGCTCTGTTCGAAGTTATTCTCTCAGCCACGCGATGGACCTCCGAGTGAATATATCTGTATTGTCTCTTTGTATATAATTATTTTGTGTGATCTCTTTTGTGCAGTTATGCTGTCTGTTAATTTTATTAAAAGTTAAAGTGTTAAATTAAATAATGTAATGCTAGTTAAGTAAATTATGTGATTACAAACACGTGCCATATTTCAGCTCTAGTAGTTTCGGATTTTGATTAGTATTTAAGAAAGTTTGTTAATTAAAATGTGTTATTATGTTGGTACAAGATTTATCACAGCATATTGTTTTAAATATAAATTAAAGTTTGCTGTAAATATAATATATAGGTATAAAGATGCCAAAAAAAATTCAAAGCTACCTGCTCGTGCCTTTTAACCCCTTCTGATGATGTTTCTAATACATGCAATTAGACTGTATAACAGTACGATAACACATACATTACAATGTTATTTTGTTTATAAAAACATAAATACAACCTAGTGTGTATAAAATATCTTGGGACACTTTTGACGTAAATTTTGCATTAGACCCGAAGTCCATAGTACTAACTTTTAATATGTCAATGATTTGATATGTAAAAGTGACTTTTATCTTTCTTTTCTAATTCTTGGTTTTATTTTACTTAATTAAAAAATAAATTAATAATATTGATTTGTGGAAGCTATAGATGTTTTGTAAAGCAATATTACATTGTTTCATTTGTAAATAGCGGTACCCTACGGTCAAACCTGCATTGATACCGGTACTAACAGCTTGTGATCAGTGAATAATCTATCCCTATGCTAAATTTTTGTTCAAATCTGTTCACCGAGTGAGTCGTGATTAAGCAACAAACAAAAAAATGAAATTTGTGAAACGTTCTGTAACTACGACACCTAGCGATTTCGATAGCATAAAGATGGAAACGCACTCGGTATAAATACGTATTAAAAAGGAGTAATGTCGACTGGCGGATCGCGAGAACAGCTTCCGTAAGAACCCTGCGGTGTCACCCGCCGTAGATCCCGCTCTAGTGAGAGTATCGGAAAATCCGTTCTTATAGATCGCAAAGTGAGAGACTATGATTATGTGCTATGTCCAGCGAATGTTTAGTTTTCTGTTAGTAGTGGTATTTCGCTTATTATTTAATATGTACATTGTAGATAATAAATCAACATGTGTAATTATTTGTCTCCAGATTTTTCTCAAAAATCGCTAATACGACTTTAAATTTGCTACCGATATTTGTTTAAACACAATCGTAATTTATTATCAGCAATAAATTGTGTATCTGAGGATTTGCGATTGTAAATAACTCTATCGGTACAATCAAAAATGACAAACAAAGATACCTAGTTATTACACTGTAATGTTTATCTTTGTAAAAATATGTCATTTAAATAATTTATTTTCATAACACCTGCGATGTCCGACTAATATGATAAATATAGAAAAAAAATGTCTTAAAACCGATATATTTATTGTGTACCTAGGGTATACCAGTAACAGACAACAGACAAACCAGTGTGGATGCCCCAGTCTTAAGCCATTTAGAGAAATTTTGGACTTTAAAAAGTTTTCTTATAAAATTGGTTTAACAATTACTGTTGTTCTATATTTCATATGTTTTGTTGTTTAATTTAAAGCCACAATTAAAATTATTTCATATTGAATCCTAAAAACTGGAAAATACCTGTAGTTGGCCACTAGGTCCTAGTTGTTGATCTGATTTGTGCTAGCAGCTGACCACTTTTTAAAACAAAGTAAAACTATAACTAAGTTTGAAGTTTTTTTCTTATTAAAACATTTAAAATTATATTTCGATCATTAAAGTAAACATATAATTATAAGTTATACACAAATTAAGCTCATGAAAAATAAAATTGTATTAACGGTCGAAACAGGTTGCTTGTAACAACGGCGGTACAATGGTAAAACGACCTAGCCGAGATAAAATTTAGTTATAGGCTATTTTAGTTTGTAACATTGTAACAAAATGTGATTAGTTGATCGGTATTAGTTGCTACCACAGAGAATCAGCAAAAAGAAACATTAACTGTAATGTGGCGGGAGATTCATTTAATCCTGCAATTGATCAACTACTGGTACGTGGTCAACAGCTGGAACACCCATCCTAGACTAGGTTAATGACACGTGGTTAGTTTCTAAAATTTCACAATGTCTATAAAAGTTAGTGCCATCCACGTTGAAGAAACGTTTTTTAACGTTTTGAAGTCGGTTCAATTTTTTTTTTTAATTTTTAGTGATTTATCGACAGTGAATGTAGGAAAACCTACTCGTACTAAACTATAAAAGTGCCACTATACGGCACTTGTAGCCAAAAAAGTACCGCCACATAAAAATACCGGAATCGCTGCAATTGTGCTTATAAAATAATAGTATTCCTGTTATAGAAAAAAGGTTACGGTCAATTTTTTATTTTATGGTGTGTATTTGGATATTATATTTGGTGAATATAATATCCAAGATATGGATTAAAATCTTAAGAACCAGTTATTGTTGGTGTTTACAAATATTTTAAATTAATCTTTATTTTCTATATCATGTATGAATATAGAAAAAACAAATGTTCGATGTTTTATTTAAACGGCAGGTGTAATTCTGTCAAATTATTTATCCTATCAGCTTATGCAGCGACTACAGCTAATACTAGCAGGCATCTATGACTTTGCCCACGGATTTTCTTACAATATTCAAAACTCATCTCTTCACTTAGGAGGTCAGTATTCAAAACTATTTTTAGAATTTAAGTATAGTCTATAAATGGAACGTTATGATTTATAGTGTCAGTGTCATGGGCGTAAATTATTATTAGGGTATTAGTATTGGGTATTGAGGTTTGGAATCCCTTAGCACAGAACTTGCTTTGCTCGTTCGACTTGCTTCGCCTGTGCTTGTGAATATTCTGATGTAAGTGTTTTTACCCAAGCACGTGATCTATTACTATACAGGCTGAGATAATACGTACATGAATAGACGAATGTTGGGTGTTAGAACAGTTGTAATATACATGAGTAGGCAGGTATCAGAACAATGTTAAATGATCGACGAGAGGTAATAAAACCTGTATCAGTAACATAACAAGATAAGTAAAAAATAAAATCATTGTATACTTACAGTAGGTCTTCCTCGTTCTTCTAGCCACTGGTCTGGTTCCTTTAAGCAAGTGCATCCATAAAGAAGTACAGCAGCAAATAGGACAGTAGTCAAAGCAAATATGCTGTAATATCCCAACTCAATTTTCAACAGGTATCCGCTGAAACCAATTCCAATAGGCAGTCCAACGGTTAAACCAATGTTGACAAGACCAACTCTGAAGGTGCGAGTTTTCTCTGAAGTTATATCTGTGATGTAACTAAACACTCCAAGGAACATCGTTACCCATCCTCCCGTTATAGCCGTAAAAAAAGTCTCTAAAAACACTGTGACGTGGACTGGTATTTCATAGAAGAAATAAACATTCACCAAGTTATTTAACGATGTCAACAATTCACCAAAAATCGGAAGCATAATGCAAAGTTTTCTTTTCCCAGTTCGGTCACTCCATGCACCCAAAAACATTATCATTATAAAAGGTAACCCAGTATGTAAAACACTTTTCCAGATGTCAATAGAGCTTATTAACATTTGCACTTCCTTTTCATATGACGAATAGTTATTGCTGTTTTTCTTGATTAAGGCATCACAAATGTGGTCTTCAAATTCGAAATATACTCTGCAGGCTTTATCCAAATTCAAGTTTGTCATCGCAAACCGGGATATCACACTAGGTATGATCATTCCTGCTAGAAAAGGCTCAACAGTAATGTTATCTTTTATATGCCATAATTTGTCAGCAAAACTTTTGTCTTTGTATTTCAGCTCATCTTCCTTATTTAAGGGCTTTTCTTCTGTTTTATCCACATGTTCTTGTTTTTCCGTCATGATGTCACAGTTAATTGGTAGCTTTTTTTCTCTTTCATTCACGTATGACTTTATATTTTCATTTTGTATTGGATCAATTGCGACGCGAACACTCGGGCTTGCAACTTTCAACACAACACAATGAACGACAATGTGGCAGACATTATAATTGCCTTTATTATTTACCTCTCCGATATATTTGTTTGATATCAATTAAGTGTAGATAATGATAAAACGTAGGCACAGATAATTGGCTTTTGTTGTGCATTGGATGGATCAACGCTCGTTTTATTATTACTGTAGATAGTAAACGTTATGTTATCATAGTTGGAATTCTATTCACTAGGCTATTGCATGTATATAAAAAATAATAAAGATTACATATGTGGTATATTGTGTATAATATACCAAAGTGACTTTCTGACATATCATGGATTTGATGAACTTGTAAGTTGTAATATTAAGATATGTTAGAAAGTTCTTATCCAGAGGTGATTAAATAATATTGAGAAACAATGCCTAGAAATGTCATTTATTATATTTTAATAGTTGAAAACGAAGATAGCCCACGTTAAGCGGAAAACTATCGGTCCATACAACGCAATTCTTTGTATAGCGTGCTTGCTAAGGCCACGTACGTACTGCTTGATATGCGTGGCTTTGTGTAACCTGAGACTTTGGTGTTAAATCTTAGGTTCCTGTAATAAATATATACCGGCAACCGTTGCGTTCAAACCGGAAAACAGCATTATACTGTTTATTTGCATAAATCATTGTGGCGGAACTTCCTACTACCAAAAAACTATTTGATTGAAGGTTCTTATCCTGGTGCTGGAAAGTTGGTCGTAAGAACGCCGTGCATCGAATAGCACGTAAAGTTATCGGTCCCAGTAATTAGCATTGACATCTGATAAAGATAATAGTAAAAACATAAAGCTAAGTCCTCTTACTCGCCTCGGAGTAGCGTGGTGAGCTCTGTGTCCCTGGCAATGTAACTGTTAAAATGTGCTGATAATATATTATTTATACAGTGCTCGGAAAAGCTGACAAGAGTACGAAGAATGTATTTTACTTTAATGAAATAAACAAATAAATAAATTACATTATTAAAGAGCACTAAGCGAGTAATCCTAATTAGTGTGGAAACCCACGTTTTTACTATTCTTATCTTGGTTTTTATTTTAATTAATTAGTATTTTAATGACATTCATTTAGGGAAGCTATTTATGTCTCAAAGCAATTGGACATTGTTTTATTTCTAATTGTGTATTTATTTATTTTTTGTTTATGTCCCAATCTGCTTCCAACAGCGTAAGCGAGTGGTGTTCTTGTATAGCCTTCTATCTTTTGATAATATTGATATAGCCACATGCTGTATTTGAACGATGTCTATGAATAATGTTGTACTATGCCGTTGCATATTTGATGTAGAGTTTAAATTTTTATTTCTAGTTGCAAAATTGGAGAATGACAAGGACTGATGGTTAACTAGCTCTTCGAGGACCAGGAGTGGGATATCACCAAGTTCCTAAGTAAGAGCTGTGAGAACTTCTTGGATGAAAGAAAAGCTCAATATTTTACAACTTAACCCAGAAGTTGATTTTAGCCCACATGTGGTAACCACTCTATTAACGAGGCGCTTAAGCCTTTATATGTTTAGTCTACGTGGTATTGTTACTGTTGGTCCCGCTTCTATCACATACATAACACCTTAAAGTTGATGCAATCACTAAAGATGAATAGAGAGATCTATTCAGGTGCTGTACCCGAACATTGGATCGCTTTGCGATACGTCTTTGCCGGCAGGGTGGTAACTAGCTCCAGCCAAAGCTTACAGAAGCCAGACCTGGAGCAATCAAGAAAATCGCGCTCAACCACGACTTGTATCCAGGGTCTTCGTCTTATATCCACCGCACATACCTGCCACTGCACCGCATATAACTACAAAGGCCGTTAAATTTTAGTTTAATAAAGTTTTGTTGTAATAAATGTTATTCTATAAACGTCGTAGAGATTTTGATCAGAAGTCGCCTTCGTCCTGATGAATAAATTATTGTCACATTGCATTTTACGGTAGAGCGAACTCACAACGCCGTCGCTTGTTCACGGCTGTAGTTATGAAATTGTGATTGTCGTTGTTAATTGCGTGATGTGACGCTATTATCATTGATTGTGTGCAATTTTGCACAATTTACACGTTTCATATTTTAGGCCGGACATTGGACACGATGCCTTATAGCTCCATAATTAAGGGATTAAATTTATAACTGACCGATATTATGTTTTCCCTTTAACTATAGTCACGTTTTGCAAAAAAACGTTTAATCTCGTTAAGGTGTGAAGCGGCACCCGTATGCCGCTTTCACGTATATTCCAGCCACGCCTGATCCTTGAGTGGTCAAGTTTTTATTCAATGTTTTAATTGCTTTTATTAAAGTCTCGAATAAGATAAAATTCAAAACACAAGGTGTAATTTAGTTTTATTCGTGTTTTTGATTGTATGAATGTTTAGTTTTTTGACCGCCGAAATTAGAAATCACTACCAGTCGGCCGCTTTGCGATGCTTTCTGCATCTAAGGGCGTGGCATCGATTCGCATAAATAAAACATGTTTGTGATGAATAGGGATGATTTCCAGTGTTTTGTTGCGAATTTGAATATTTATCAATTATCTTATTGCCCGTGACATAAACTACTCTTACTTTGGGGCTGGGCTATGTGAATATTATCTTGTAATATTTACCTATCTATTTTGTATTTATCAGTCACTATTACTTAAGTGGTTCCTTTGCTATCGACACCTAATATCTGATAATTACAAAATCAAACATAATAAGATTATTATTTCTCTAACCGACCCACATTTTAACAGAGCCTTTCAATTTCTTTTTCAGAGAACTCAGCAGAAGATTATCATTTTTTAAAATTTTGTACACTTTTTACTTCTTTAGTGCGTTGTTAATAAAACAGCCTCTTCAAGCCTTGCTTAATTAATCTATTTGCACCTGAAATAACCGAAGTAAAATGTGCTCATTAGTTTTTTAGATTCTGCTTTAATAAACAAATAATGAAAAGATAATAATAGAAGCTGCTTTAAAACAATGTAAAGGAACCTAGAGATTTGACTATCACCTACCACGTTATCTTTGACGTATCTTAATATTTTAATTTATTTAGGTGACAATATGATAACAAGTGAGTATGAGTTAGATCGATCTTTTATAGGCAATCTGTCAAATGTTGATTCGAATATGTAGGTCTAATACAAATAATGAATAATTATTAAAATCTAGATTGAAATATCGATACGAAATACTGTTACGGGTCATTGGCATCGCTAACAGGTTCTAAAGATATACTTAAGTACATAATATTATAGTTAGTTATATCCATTTCGTTCTTTATATTATTAGTTGCCAGAATAAGTACAAGTAGCTCAATCTGATGTTTAGTATTGTCTATAACGGAACATTCTGCTCTAATTTCGGCAATCCGGGGCAGCATGGTGGGTTTATGCTAATAAGAGGGATGATGATTTTGATGATACGGAAATAATGTTACAGTCGGATACTTATTTCTATGACGGGTTTAGGGTGATAATGTTTAACTCTTTAACGATCACTATCAGATGTTGATGACAGCGACCATGAGCGACGGTTTGACGTGCTCTCCATGGCACAGGAGGAACACCATCAACTTTCCGACTCAAACCTTAAATTGTAGGAGGTTTAATTTTAAAGCCCAATATTTTATTGATCTTGATGAGAAAACGTATTAACTAATTTGTTTCCTAATTGAACGACTCGATAAAAAATCCATGCATCACTAAATTTTGATGTATCTGATACAGTTGGTGATTCATTGGTTCTACGTTCCTCTTCCTCTCCTCCTCCAATTCTCTTTAAGATTGATTTTGGATTTTATATTTTCTTATCTGTTTTAGGCTTTGGCTATAGCTAATAACTATCTTAACAGCAAATACGAAAGCAATGTGATGTCGCCAGTTGGAGGGGTGAAATAGGGGTTGCAATTTTGTTTGGGAAGTCCTTAATTTTTCAAGTCTATCCATCTATTACTAGTTTTTAAAAACATGTAATAATGGATTTTTGGATATTTTATATCGAATATAATGTGATGCAGAGATATTTCAATGTTTATTTTTTTTTATTTATTCATATGGGGTTGACTTGGGTTTCATTTGGGATTGAAATATTTTATGGAAAATCATGTTATATTCATGGAAATTTATCCTTCACCTAACGTTAAAATGTTATTTTGAATAGCAAAAAAGCAAATGTAGGCCTTCACATAAATTCTCACGGACTAAGAAGAAATTATATTAAAATTCGAAATTATATTAAACTAATGAATATTTTTTAACTGTTAAAATAAAATAAAACTTAACAATTAAAATGTTAATCCATCCAAGAAAGCCAATAAAAACAAACCGCTTATAAAAAAAGCACTTAAACAAAACAATCAAACAATTTTCCGAAAACGCACTGTCACAAAAACTATTGTGAGATAATTTAAACCAGTTTTCTCACGTATCACAAAAACTGTTGTTATTGTTCTTATTACAACATCACTTGGTCACGGAAATATACGGAATAATATAAAAGAAGTGTTATCTTTATCAAAGTTGCAGTGGTAGTAGTCAACACGAGAGTGGTCAGATACGTAAATATTCTGGCGGCGGTCATCCAACATGTAGTCGAGGAGCCTCTGAACGATTGCACGATTAGACAAAACGCATTCGCCCTCGGCTTGATAATAATAGATGTATGCTAAACAAAGTACTCTATGTACCAATATGCGTTATGTAACTTTGTGGTAGAGCTAGGCGATAGACAGAATTCTTATAGGAAACAGAGTTCCTTAATTAACTGTTCCATTATGACATTAAAATTTGTAGTTGTTATTTGTTATAAAATGAAAGATTACTTGAGAGTTAACGGAAAGCGCAGGCTCAGGTAGCATGTTGGTAGATTTGTTAATAACCGTGATAATACCATTTGTATACGCGTATCAATTCTATTTTAAAGTAAATAAACACTAGATAAAACAGAAATCAACACAGCTTTATACAAATCTACAGACGAATACTAGCATAGCAACCTTATTATTTTATTTTAAAATAATATTTTTTTAAATCATAATTTTTAATATGTAATATGAGCCTTCAACAGTATTGTAACATGTTCAGTTCATACTCTAGATGTCATTACAGGCCTGTCATTATATACCTGGACATCAAAAACATTATATCAAAACCACAATTTCGGTACCGATGTCATCGGGATCGTGGCCTAGCGGTAAAGCGCTCTAAGTGCCCGGATTGCCAGAGAGACGCGGGTTCGAATCCCGTCGGTTCCGCAATTTTTGGTATTATGTTTATTCTTAAATATTAAAAAAAAATATATAAAACTATATAACTGAATTTGTATTTACGCTGTTGTATTATATATTAATAAGCAGAAATATATTATATGTAGTACGTAAGTATCACTCATCACTGTGCTGTTTTCTGTTTTTTTTACTTTTCTTGTTACATTATTGTGTTCCATTTTTCAGTCAGTTTCGTTGTCTGGAAGAAATTGCATTAAGTGATAAGACCGCCTCTCTGTCCATCCTTATATTATAAATGTTTCTTATTGTAATGTGCGGTATTGTAACTCATTCTTCAATACTTTTTATTTGTTAGTGACTAGACATTTGTTTAAACACTTTTTTCGTACAAAACGGGAAAATAACTCGCTTCATTGCCCAACTCATTCAGTGTTACTGCATTGACCTTGCATCACTGTAGTTAAAACGTTTTAAATAGAGTTAACAACGTTTTCATTTTATTTTGTTCAAGCAAAATTTCCTTAAATATTTTCTTACAGTAATTTATTTTAGAACGATAGTATTTTTGTTTCTATATCATTACATTTTTGCTTTAATGAGCTCAGAACATTAACTCAAATAAAAGTTGATTGAAAAAATCATAAATAATAGTTATTCTTCAGCTCTTGGTCTATAAAATTCATGTACAACAGACCACATATTACATACTCGGATAAGGTAAAATAGTCTTTATTACAACGTTATAGAATTAAGAGCTATACACCCACAATAACTTTATGTAAGAGCAACTAAATGTAAACATCCTATCCACACCAACTTCGTCTTTATATCTACTAGGAGTAGGAACTGTAATACGGTGGTATCACGTTGGTCAACAACATGAAATGCTTGGGTTCACGTGTTCAATTACTTACTTAACCAACTTCCTTCGGCCGCTCATACAAGGTACAAGGTAGTCCGTAAATAAGTGTCATCAATACCTTGCAACGACATGCCTGTTGTCGTTTAGGACTTAATCAGTGTAATCTAAAGGATAATTGCAGATATTGAACCATTTAAAATGGCTTGGTTTACCGGTCAACCTTGTAAATAATTTGTTTAGATGTTAAATTAATTGGCTGAGTCGTGATGATCTTTTTCTTTAAGTATCTCTCCATTCCTGAAGGTCGCGGTCAGTTTTGTAAACTTCTACTTGTCCATGGCTAGACGAAATAGTTCTTCAATGGTCTGTATGCCAGTCCACTGCCTTATGTTTCGCAGCATCTTTCTTCTTCCTAATGTTTTTTCTACGACTTTACCCATCACGATGGTCTGGAGCAAGCGGTACCTATCGTGTTGTAAAATATGTCCCAGGGAAGAGGTCTGCTTATTGGTTTAAACCATTTCAGTTCTCTTTTACATTTCATAAGAAATTCAGTCCAGATTATGCGGATCATCCAACAGAGCCTCCACATTACACTTGTTACGTAGATCTTCCACTAGGCTCCATACTTCACAACCATGTAGAAGTACGGGCCATATGTAGCCGGCCGAGTGGCGCAGTGCGTAGAGACCCTGCGTCCTAGGCTGTGGGTCCGAATCCCACATCTGGACAAATGTTTGTGTGATGAGCATGGAAGTTTTCAGTGTCTGTCTACGCGGTATATAATTATATCGTTTCGGTTTACAGGTCATTTAATCTATTGGTGAAAACAGCATGAAAATTCTTCCATAAGTTTTTGAGTTTATCGCGACAGACAGACAGACACGGTAGAGGACTTTGTTTTGTAGTATACACCTAGTGATACAGTGATAGTGATATTATTTAATAAAAAGTTAAAACGTGTATTGATATTCAGCTTTCTGTTGAAGAAGCAACAAAAGCCGTGTACCGCGGTTTCACTCGTATTATTTCCTCCTGTGGGAACACACTGTCGAGTAACAAAAACATCGTCCTAGAATAGTGCTTCTATTATAGTCAGAGAACAAATAAGAGGAGCTCGCTGACGCCGCTTTCTTTATTTCATTCCAAACTGGGTCTATTGAGATTTTATTTATTAGTCCAGATCTGGTCGGCCGTGGGTTTCACGTTCCCAGCAAAGACATACAACCAAGCGATTTAGTGTTCTAGTACGATGTCGTTCAGAAACCAAAACGGATGTGGATTTTATAACATTCCTAATAAGTTAGCCTGATTCCATCTTAGATATCATCACTTACATTGTAATTGCAGCCAAGAACTAACGTGTAGTTAGTAAAAAATAGGGCAATTATACATTAAATATAGCAGAGTAGGTATTTACATTCGTTTAGTTGTTTTGTTTCAAATTTTTTGGTAGTTTCTAAAGATAATTTTTCCTTGTAACACAAGATTATTACTTTTCCATTTAGGTAGGTAACTACAACAATGTTGACCTTTCTTTATCAAAGAGGTCACAAACACAGAGTTTTCCATGTATACACTAGTTACCTACCGATTACCAAAAAATTAGCGGACGGCAAAACCCAAAGCAAACAAGATCTTAGAACATACATGGTGTAAATATTGAATTACGTCTATTTGATCATAAGTACGTATTCAGTTTGACACAAGTTCGTAACAACCAGTCGATTACAAGTTATTGTCGACTTTACATGGACAGAGTTTGCAATGCCCTTACTAATATTATAAATGCGAAAGAACAATGCATGTATGGGTGCTTGTTACTCTATCACGCAATAACTACTGAATAGATTTTGATGAACATTCACAATAATACAGTCTACATGTCACATAGGTTACATTTTATCCCGGAATTTCCACAAGAAGCGGAGGCGCAAGCGAAACCGCGGGCGTTCTCTAGTCTATCATAAACCAACCGACGGTCGATCACTGCTGACGGCGAAGTTATATTATTTCCAAACATCTGGTTCTCAAGACACCAGTTTTCAGCAGCTTCCTACAACCTGCTACGCAGCGTCTGACGGTACGAACTCTATTTATTTTGCACTATGAGTCCATTACTCTTCGATTTTTATGTTTGTTAAGTGTTTATAGGTCCTGGTTGGCTAGACAGACCTCAATGAAATTTGGCAAGTTGTAAGTCTAGAACAGCACTCAGATCGAATTCAAATCGCCACGTGAAAAACCATGGGGTTGAGCTAGTAATTTTAAGTAATAAAACCTCAATAACTCCAAAGGTTTAACTTAAAATTACATATCCGCCTTTATCTTATCCAGTTTTAAGATAGTTTGCGTGGAAAATTGAATGGAAAAGGGAACATTAGTAATAATTCAGAAATATGAAAAATATTGTTTTGGATGTTGCTAATCATGTAAATAATCGTCTGAACATAAAAGTGTAAGTTTTATTAAAGATTTTTAACTCTGATCTCAACAAAACAATGTTCAGTAGGTACAAATATTGCTTCAAGCCTACAAGTAGATCAAGGTTCGCCTGAAGCAACATAAATATGATTGTTTTCAATTTATTTTATTGTATTCGAAGATAATTAAAGTTATAATAAAAATGTAATAGGTCTAATATATATATATATACATGGAAGATATTTTTAAAATTTTATTGGCGGATTTAAATTTTTATATATAGTACGTACGGCAAGCGGTGACAAACGTATTAAAGTTTTGGCAGATCTTTCTTTGCCCACAGGCAACAAATTATTGTTTGTCCTTGCCTGCAGCAGCATAACGTATTTAGAATTTTATGATATAGTGACACTTATTTTTCTCTTTTCATTTCATTACGTCTAAGTAGTCGGTTTTTTGTTTTTATAATAATATTTTTTTACAGACGATAGTTTACCACTTACCATTAGGAGAGCCATCTACTTTCTCAATCAGTTATCACTTTCAAACTGATTTTTATTCTTTACGCAGGTACCACCTAGCAATTTAACGTTCCGCTTAGATGTCGCCTAGAAATGCAAACGGGTGTTGATATCATCATACTCCTTACAAGTTTGTCCGCTTCTCTCTTAAGTTGCAGCATCACATACTATCAGGAGTGATAGCACTAGCAGTGAAGTACTAACTTGTACGGAATTAAAAAAAAGAAAGATAGGCCCAGTACTGTTTGAGAGTGTACGTAAAAGTAAAACAACATTTCTCCATCGGCAAAGTTTCGTTTCTTGACAACGTTGTATGAAGAGGCACCTGGGAGCAGAAACTTTGTAACTGTATTTATAAACTTTTGCTATGTCGAGGAAAAAATATAGCGCTCTCAATACTGTTTACAGCATTTGTAGTAGAAAAAATGCATCGTACGAACATCTTGTCGATGATTCCACATTCAGTACAACTGTCGTTACGCCAAAATGTCATTGGAGAATTCCGATTTCTGTAACATCCTCTTTGCAACTGTTGTAAATTTCTATTGTAAATTGGCTGCAATACTGTTTTTTTTCAACACTCAACGTACGGGTTGGTTCTTAGAATCGTAATTGCGTAAAGCATAGGTATACAGGATTGCATAACTCAATTAGCTTTTAGGTTTAGGTAGAACAAGGAGGACACTGGAATAAAATGAAATTATAAATATATTCATAAAAATTATTCACCGAAAACTACATAGCTAAATTATCTCGGAAATTCTTGCCATCGTAATAGAATTATAGGCGATAACTTTGGATTGTCTTATTGGCTTCGAACTATTCGGACCACGTTAGATTTTAGACATATAAACTGTATCATAATCGATTTATTCTAAATAAAGCTACAATGTCACACAAATACATGTCTATCACGTCTACGAACCTGCGTCTCTGACTAAGTCACAGGGACGCGGGTTCCATACCCGTGGGTTACGGAATTTTTGATATTACTTTTATTTTCATAAAGTAAATAAAAATATACATTCATATGTTTAATATACACGTCAAACTTAAAACATTTTTACGTACTAGGGATTTGTTACTTCTAAACAATTTATAATTGCATTGTGCAGAATATCCTATAAAGGAAAGTTGTTGTTAATAAATAAATAAATAAAAATAATTACCTGTATTGTGCAGAAGGAAATGGATCGTTTTCATGAAGCCCAACAAATAACTACTACTATCAATTTTGAAGATACATTTCCAGAAGTGTTTCTTCTAAGGTTTGCTGTTGCATTTGGAATTGCTTACAAAAAACAGAAAAATCACCCATGTCCTACATTTTTGGAACATACATCAGTCACCGAATTTAAAAATGCAAAATGAAAGTAAAGCCGATATTTTTAGTGTGTTTTTATTTCAAACATAAATTCTTTTGATACGTCAAAAACGTTTTTACAAAACCTTTCGGGATGTGTATAAAAACACATTCTGCTTGGTACTGTTTTGTTGTTCAGTTGGTATATATTTTTTTGTAAAATCATTTTGACACACGCGTCATTTGAGAGGATATCCTCAATGTGGTTTCGAACTTGTCATGTTTGTAATTATGATTTTTAATAAGATTTCGCATTACATGACATGGATGAAATTTAAAAAAAAAGTAAAAACAAAAAATGTCATTAGTCGAGCTCTTAGATGCTCTCCTAACCCGCTAACCAACATAAGACAAGTGTAGTGGTCATCTTCTTATTCTTCTCGAGGGTAGGGACCTGACTCTATAATGGTCTGATATGCCGGCTTATACTAAATATCTAAGTACTATCGTTGTATTTAGTTCTGAAAGCTCTGGTTGTCTTAGGTACCTATAAGCACCCGAACCGTAGGTACCTATAACACCTTGTTTGATAAGATGCAATACAGGGCTACTAAGAGCTATATTCTTAAATTTGTAGAGAGCATCTGAAATATATAAAAAATTCTAATACACATCATTGTTTATGTGTACCTTTACCTACGTGCTATTTTATGTACCTACCTTCATAAAATAAATATAATTAAAGTCTCTCTTCTATTTGCTATATAATATAAAAGTTCTTTCATATTTAGCGATCACTAGCTTATACGAACTCTCCCACCTTTTTGTTTCGACAGTTTCACCTCTGTATAGACTCACTAGCACTATTACAAGAACAGTGAGAATTGCCTAGGTAGAAGTCTTCATCTGTAGTCTAGACAAGGTTTCTACATAATCTACATTATGACAAGATTTTTAAAACTATACATATGGTTGACTTGATATTTAGAATTGTTATTCATTTCGCGATGTAATTACTCATTTGTAGACGTTCACTAACGTGATACCGCTGGGCACAGCTAGTATTTATTATACTTTATTAAAATCGGTTGAGAAGTTTAAGCGTTAAAGCCAAACAAAGAAAAAGCTCACTTTCGCATTAGTAATAGAAATGTACAGTTCACCAGATTATATAACAAACATATATCTCAACAAATTGTATTACGTGCAAATAGAAAACACCTGAGGAGGAAAAAGAAAACAATTCGTTTGTTAACAATATTTTATTAAATCTACTTACAAAAGAAAAGAAAAGCACCGTAAAAGTTTCTTTACAAGAGTTATTCCTTTATCACCTCCCGCTTCCGAAGTTGAGTCTCCCGCCGGTGTTGCACAAACAGCCACCTGGGGAAAGTTCCCAACTGTATTTATAAATATCGACAATAAAATGGAAACAGGGAGTTTCCGAACTGTACTAATAAATATCGGCAATTAAACGAAATGAATGCTTTTGTATTTTGACGTTGTATAAACGATATTTTAGCAAAGATGCTTTAGGTACTAGACTTGGTAATTATAGCCAATTAATAAATACTGAAATTGCAACGACATCGAAATCTTTTGTTTGTAGCCCAAATAAATGCGTAAATCTTATAAACAAATTTTCATGTATTATTAATAGACTAACTAGTTATTTAATCGTATAATATATAATATAATAAAAGTATTTTTCAGGATAGGTTTTAATATAATTTAAAGGAGGGCAAATTGATTAGGATAATTATTTAAACCTCAACCGCTTAGTTAGTTAGTATCAAGTTATTTATAATAACTGTAGTATTTGCAAACTTGCATAAAATCTTGAATTATGAGTCTTTCATTCTTTTATGAAATTTTCAGTACATTCTAAGCCCGGAGTCGGGAAGTTGGTGGTGCTCGGGGAGCACGTTGAGCCGTCGGTCCCGGTCACTATCATCAACATCTGATGGTGATCGTTAGTAAATGAAACATTATCACCCTAAGTTCGCCAACCCGTACTCGAGCAGCATGGTGAGTCTACGCTCCATATCGTCTCTCTTACACGGAGGGAGGCCTGGCCCTGTAGTGGGCTGTTAATAGGCTAATAATGATGATGATGATGATACCTAGAGACAAAGTTCTTTATAAAGTCTGTTATCAATCTTTACTAATATTATAAAGAGGAAAACTTTGTTTGTTTGTTTGTTTGTAATGAATAGACTCAAAAACTACTGGACCGTTTTTAAAAATTCTTTCATCATTCGAAAGCTACATTATCCACGAGTAACATAGGCTAAATTTTATTTTGGAAAAAAATAGGGTTCCGTAAAATATTTGGGTTTTTCGGACACAAGGTGTAAAAAATCAACCAGAAAAGTTACTTATTTTGCGTACGCTGCCTAAACTATAAAAGATAGAACCATAAAATGTTCTAATTAATTGGAGATCTTATAAATATCTACAAAAAAGTCCGCGACACACTATACCTATCTATGTCGAGTGAGGCACAACAACCATTTTTTTATTTAAAAATCTTAATTTTTTTTTGGACTACATTTAAACGCATTTATTTTACTCATGCTATGCTTTTATATCAAAATAAATTATTTCATCACTAAGTACAGTTTATGTAGATAATATTAGGTATTTAAAAGATTAAAATTGGACTTTTGGTTTTGAAGTTATGGCGAAATTAAAATATTACTATTTCTGCGTTGCGAAGTGAGCGTCACCAAGGCGGGGGTGCGCGTGCGGGAGGGGAGTTTAGATCTATGTTATATATACGATGATGAATTAAGAATTCGATCTTTGTTCAAATATCTATTTAGTACATGGAAGAGTTTGTTCGTTTGTTTAAACGGGCTAATCTCTATCTGCGTGTCAGATTGTAAAACTATTTTTGTTTATTCTGAAGGCTAGACTCAAGAGTGAAATATACTATTTAATATCAATTTATACCCATCAGCTTGCCATAAATATATATTTTTAATGTTAATGTACTGAAATGTCATACAATGTTTAACAAAAATGTAGACCTTTAGTACACGGGACGGGACGGAAAATATTGCTTCACGGGAAACTATAAAAAAATTAAATTGAGAGGGGGAGCGGGGAATGAGCACACTATATGTGCCTTTACACATTTTGTATGAAAGTCTGTCTTTAAAATTAGAAGGGTACCTAAGAGGTTTTCACGCGGACGAAGTCGCGGGCGACTGCTAGTATTCTATAATGCGAACTGTAACACTATTTTAGAATTTAAAGAAATGTAAAAGAGTTCTTACACCAGAACGGTGATAGCCGGTAAAGTCATACTCGCACTGAATATGAAGACGGCCCCGGTGAACACGGGTATAGTACGGGCATACAACGCGGAGTACGTCGGGTCGAACACCAGCGCCGCCAGCGTCTCCACCAGACTGAACAGGGAGTTCATTTTGCCTAGAAAAAATTTTTAATAAAAAATAGAACCGACTCAAAACGCATTAAAAAGTATAACAAAAATTTTAACAAAAAATAGAATCGACTCAAAACGCACTTAAAAGTAAAATTTTAAGTAAATTTTTTAGTTTTAGTAATTTACATCACTACAAATCCAACATTCATGGGAGTATCAAGAATAGAGTTGAGTTTTTTTTGCTCATCTACTCTAATACACGCTCCCCTATCTATATATACAGCTGGCCTTTCTCTATCTTAGCATAAAAACACGAACATGCTAACTAGCTTTCGTTAGCAATTTATACCGCTGGCCTATTCTCTATCTTAGCATAAAACACGAACATGCTAACTAGCTTTCGTTAGCAATTTATACCGCTGGCCTATTCTCTATCTTAGCATAAAACACGAACATGCTAACTAGCTTTCGTTAGCAATTTATACAGCTGGCCTATTCTCTATCTTAGCATAAAAACACGAACATGCTAACTAGCTTTCGTTAGCAATTTATACAGCTGGCCTATTCTCTATCTTAGCATAAAAACACGAACATGCTAACTAGCTTTCGTTAGCAATTTATACAGCTGGCCTATTCTCTATCTTAGCATAAAAACACGAACATGCTAACTAGCTTTCGTTAGCAATTTATACAGCTGGCCTATTCTCTATCTTAGCATAAAAACACGAACATGCTAACTAGCTTTCGTTAGCAATTTATACAGCTGGCCTATTCTCTATCTTAGCATAAAACACGAACATGCTAACTAGCTTTCGTTAGCAATTTATACCGCTGGCCTATTCTCTATCTTAGCATAAAACACGAACATGCTAACTAGCTTTCGTTAGCAATTTATACAGCTGGCCTATTCTCTATCTTAGCATAAAAACACGAACATGCTAACTAGCTTTCGTTAGTAATTTATACAGCTGGCCTATTCTCTATCTTAGCATAAAAACACGAACATGCTAACTAGCTTTCGTTAGCAATTTATACAGCTGGCCTATTCTCTATCTTAGCATAAAAACACGAACATGCTAACTAGCTTTCGTTAGCAATTTATACAGCTGGCCTATTCTCTATCTTAGCATAAAACACGAACATGCTAACTAGCTTTCGTTAGCAATTTATACCGCTGGCCTATTCTCTATCTTAGCATAAAACACGAACATGCTAACTAGCTTTCGTTAGCAATTTATACAGCTGGCCTATTCTCTATCTTAGCATAAAAACACGAACATGCTAACTAGCTTTCGTTAGCAATTTATACAGCTGGCCTATTCTCTATCTTAGCATAAAAACACGAACATGCTAACTAGCTTTCGTTAGCAATTTATACAGCTGGCCTATTCTCTATCTTAGCATAAAAACACGAACATGCTAACTAGCTTTCGTTAGCAATTTATACAGCTGGCCTATTCTCTATCTTAGCATAAAAACACGAACATGCTAACTAGCTTTCGTTAGCAATTTATACAGCTGGCCTATTCTCTATCTTAGCATAAAAACACGAACATACTAACTAGCTTTCGTTACCAATTTATACAGCTGGCCTATTCTCTATCTTAGCATAAAAACACGAACATAGTAACTAGCTTTCGTTACCAATTTATACAGCTGGCCTATTCTCTATCTTAGCATAAAAACACGAACATACTAACTAGCTTTCGTTACCAATTTATACAGCTGGCCTATTCTCTATCTTAGCATAAAAACACGAACATACTAACTAGCTTTCGTTAGCAATTTATACAGCTGGCCTATTCTCTATCTTAGCATAAAAACACGAACATACTAACTAGCTTTCGTTACCAATTTATACAGCTGGCCTATTCTCTATCTTAGCATAAAAACACGAATATACTAACTAGCTTTCGTTACCAATTTATACAGCTGGCCTATTCTCTATCTTAGCATAAAAACACGAATATACTAACTAGCTTTCGTTAGCAATTTTGATGTGACATGAGCTCATGTTCACTGACTTGTTATAGTGATGACTTCGTTTTTATTAATACCGGGTATTACAGAATATGTAAAGTGTTATTCTCATAGATATTTCGTTAACTACATATTAGGTATTAGATTGCTAAGAGAATAGGTCTACTGACCCGTCTACTATAATTTCATACGCATTTTTTTATTCGTATAGATAAAGGTTTACCCATTTCTTCAGCAAGGACCAGCTTAGAAGCCATCGACCTCAGGGACGTGAACGTGGTCGCGTTCAGAATCTCAATGATCGGCACTGAAAAGTTTTATCACTTTTGATTACGAGATACATGTCTGAAGTTTTAATTATTTTTATACTCATTTTTCTCATAAAAGAGAGATTTATCAATATTTGTTGCATTAGATGTGTTTAATATAGTAAGTATTGTATAAATGTTTTTTGTATAGATCATGCCTATTTAAAAAATTATTGAAATTAAAAAAAATCATAAAGTCAGCGTTAAATATTTTTGATTGGTTAGTAAATTACCTTTCAGTTCAAATGTTGCCGATTTACTGCAAAATAAATGACACTGCAAAGTTAAAATTAAAGCATTCAATGATAATTATACTTGGTTCGATTGTTAATCCACGCTAAAAAATTATATTTAATAATAAACAATTTTTTACTATCTAGTATTCTTCAGAAGCTCAGAATTACGGGTAAGTCTCTTTTTACTTTACTCGGTTGCTTATTACATCATTTCACTCTCAAGATTTTTTATCATTTATACAATCCTTTGCTACGATAGACTTTTTCTATAAACTTGCGTAAGCAAAGACCTTGATCGTGTAGATTACTTGCAGAAGCCCGCGACTTTGTTCGCATGGCAACCTTGAACCGTAAAAATCTTTATTTCCTACGTACATGCTTTCCTCTTGAATCGGTCTATCTGTTAGTGGAAACTGCATCAAAATCCGTTGGGTAATTTAAAGGACTAAGCGTAAAAACGGCGGGAAGCGACCATGTTTTATTGTATAAATATTATATTTATGTTGAGACTAGAGAAATGTTAGCTATTTACCATTATACTATTTTGTAAAATTTTCTCTAAAAAGTAGCCGATGTTCTTTACCAAAGATACATTATATTTCTTTATCAAAAATCATCTAAATAGGTTTAAAAGTAAGTCGTCAAAAGGTAAATAGACCTACTGGCGCGTACTTTCAAAAATATAGATATTAAATAAATAAATATTATAGGACATCACACATCGCTATATACCCCAAAGTAAGCGTAGGTAGCTTGTGTTATGTGTACTATGATAACTGATGAAGATTTTATATATATTATACATAAATACTTATAATATATAGATAAACACCCAGGCACTGAATAATATCCATGCTCGTCACACAAACATTTTTCCAAACGTGGGAATCGAACCCACAGCCTGGGACGCAGAAGCAGAGTCACTACCCACTGCGCCACTAGATATTGAAAGTATAGTAATTTAAGCATAAGCGTGTTGAAGCAAAATTTACCCATAAACATTTGAAAGTCCGTATACACGAAGGCGATGTATACTGAGCCGATCAGTTTGCTGGTGATCGAGATGAGGCACAGCATGGAGTCGTGGAAACCCCAGTGTTTGCTGAACATGCTGATGGAAAATAATGCACCTGGAAACGCAAATGCTAACCATTACTATAGATCAGTTAAGTCAAAAAAAATTTCTTTCAATTTATCATATAATATTATACATGGTTTCCTAATCCTAGATATTTAAACAACCAATTTCTTTATAAAATTCCTTATTTCAGAAGCGGTTCCGACGATTTGGATAACATTTTGTTTAACAAAGGTTACGCAAAATGCAGGACTCAAAACTTCTGATAGCTTTTTAGGATTTAGTAAATATTTCGAATTAGCTGGACTTTTCAAAACATTAAGCATTTATGAAGATTACCAAAGAGGTCGTCAAAACCCATCGCTGTATGTCAAGATGGTACAGCGTTTACAGCAAAAGACTGTTTGAATATTTTGCATTATATGATGTGGCGTATTCATTCACTTACCTAGGGAATGCGTTATAATACTGTAAGTGGAGTAGATACTGTATTTCAAAGCATCCCATTTAAGTCGATATCTCACAAACATGTATGTGATTATCCTCTCGCCTGGAACAGGGAAAATGAACTTTAATTCGAGAGACATAAGATTGATAATGAAAGATTGTGTGAGAAGAGCTACAGAGTTCAGTTTTCCAGCTAACAGTGCATATTTAGCTTAAGTACTATAGCTTTTTCCATAATGTTTTAGTATAGGTCGATATTGACCCAAGAATAGTCTTTGTTTGAGTCAAAGTAGGTGCCATCATAGAGATAGAACGCTAATGTTCAAATCGGCAAGTTCCCGATATACTAATATAAAAAAAGATGAAAACATTTTCATTATAATATGAGAAACTATATATAAATAAATAAATAAATATTGTAGGACAAAGCACATATAGCCTCAAAGTAGGTAAGCGTACTTAGTTTGTGTTATGGGTACTATGATAGCTGACGAATATTTTATATATACTATATTATATATATAAACACCCAGACACTGGAAAACATCCATGCTCATCATATATTAGTCAATCAGATTTCGGGTTTACCAAAACAAACAACGATTCTTTTTTTATACTGGAGTAGAAGAAAATATGAGATCTAAAACAAGATATATTCGCCAATTTTATATTAATTAGGTAAATCTCTTAATAAATCATAAACATTAGAACATTGAACTGGTATTTCAGACGATAAGATAGATTGTTGATAACAAAATAAGCTATTTTACACTTCATAAGGTTTACTAGATGTAACTGTTATAAGCATGTCATAAATAATTCGACTAATGCTTTATAAACTAAATTACGTTTTGTTTGAGAAATTATTTATAGCTAGGTCATACAAAATTTCCATCAAATCCTTAAACTATGTGTGTAAATAAATAATTAATAGTTAAAACAAATAATATTTAAAATGAAACAAGATATTTACAAAAAGAGTAAGCAATCTAACGGCAACGGCTTGCGACAAATGTGATTCATTATTGTAGGACATTTATTATTAATCTTTTTAAGTAATTCAAGTTTCATTTGTTGTTATGTAGCCCGCCACTCTACATCGAAACATCGTGGTCGGTCTGAGCCCCATCCACACTTTAACTGTATCGAATAATTTTCAAAAGGTCTATTCCTTTTCAAAATTTTCTTCAGATTTAAAAGCATACGTTAAAACTTACCATGATTTGGTCCGTATATGATAGCCACAACAAATAGGGTTAGAATTATTTTCTTTCTGATATTTCCATCCCTCTTCTTGAAAGCCAAACCAACTGTCTCTCTAACCATCGACACTAAGTCAGAAAGAACGACTGGCTTTGACTGAAATAAAAAAAACAACAATCAATAAAGTAAACAATTTTGCGCTTAAAGGTAAAAAGGATTGCAGTGGCTCATTGTTTTGAGCCTTCCAGTGCTTTCACAAAATGTTGATGTATTTAAAAGTAGCAAAGTAAATTTTTAAGGCATTTAAGTCTAAAATTAAATAAAATAAATTCAATTAAGTCTACTGTTAAGAATACCAAGGCTTGAGTTTCATATCAAAGTTTTAGGTAAATATTGTGGAAGATCATTTACGTCACAGTAAAAAAATAAATTCCGTTATTAAATTGGAACTAAGCTTTCCATTAGAAATAAATTAGAAAGTATTTTTTAACTCACCGTTTCGCCCTCTATACCGGGTTTGGTTTTCGTTTTTAAACAGACATATCCGTAGGTGAAGGTTATCAGATATATGAGCAACGACAGTGTGAATATACCGTAGTAACCCCACAAAGTCAACAATATTCCACTCAAAGCTGTCCCAATAGGAATGCCGGCTGTCAAACACAAGTTCACCAGACCAACGCGGAAAGTTCTAGACTTCTCATCAGTGATATCACCTATGTAGCTAAAAACACCCAAGTACACCAAAACCCAGCCTCCAGTAATAGCTGGAAATAAAGCTTCCAAGAACATGGTAACTTCAACAGAGATCTGGTAGAAGAATACTGTACTTAAAATGTTGCTTACGCACACCATGCATTCACCTACAATCGGTAATAGAATACATAGCTTTCTGTTGCCCGTACGGTCGCTCCATGCGCCCATGAAGATCACAAACAAAGTCGGTACGGCAGTTTGTATGACACTCTTCCATGTCTCGATAGCTGATATTACTTTTTGGACCTCACCTTCGTAGAACGTGAGGTTACCTTCTCTAAGAATCAGAGAATCGCATATGCTGTCATTATACTGTAACTTGACTCTGCACGCCTTATCCAAGTTGAGATTCTGTATCGCTATCCTTGCTAGCATCGATGGAATGATAAGCCCAGCAAGGATTGGCTCCACGGTGATATTTGATTTTATGTCCCATAGTTTTTGAAAAAAGTTCCTGTTGTCAAAGTCCTCTTTTTCTACTTTTGGTTTTTCATCCAATGGTTCTTCTTCTGGGATCGGTTTCTTTGCTTCTGACATAACTTTATAGTTATCAGCGTGGATGATAATGTTGAACTAACAAGTATCTTCAAATTATCTATTCGGCACAGAGTCGATCATTTATCTTTGTAATAAATGTGTATACAGTAATTATAACATTTTTGTATTAACTATCTAGTGGTTGACTCTTTTATTTTAGCAAATTAGATAAAATACATATTAAATCCTACATAGGTATAGTTAAAATAATAACCTTTCCCGTAATCAGTTATGACGCAGTTAATACGGCTACCACGCCGGTGGTAGAGTCACTACAAATAGTCCAATTTGACGTTTCAAAAGTGCTTGTAATAAGCCTACTTGAAATAAACGATTTTGAATTTGAATTTGAATTTAATATCCATTTAACGTTGCGCTTACGTCAAAAATATTGATATATATATTTTTGGCAATATTGCTTATTCATGACGTCACGACTACGTAAAAAAACGTGTAAACATCGAATACGTGTAAACATCGAAGCTATTCCGTTACCTCTACAGCTTATTTAGACGCATAATATAAATATATAATAGTTTAACACAAGTAGGGAATACATTTACACATATGCAATTCAATCGTTTTTACTTTTCCCTATCATATCTAGTTGGTTGATTCGTTTTGATCTATCTTGATCACTTTGGTGCTTCATGTGAGATTCAGAATGTAGGAGAATAATTTTTTATTAAAATTGCTCTATGTGCAAAATATTCCCGCGTGATTCCATTTTTAGAGATCCCTATTTGCTGATTGAGGTTCCTGGTTTAGATTAGACCAACGTATCTACGGAAGTAGAGTCGTCTCTAAAGCCCCCGTAGAAACTATTGTCATCACATTTAAAGAAAAATTAATAGTTTAAATTTACATTTAAAATAAAATCAATATTTTAATACAGTTCATTAGCGTCGAAAATGTACGCAACATAACAATATGTCACAGTCACAAATATTCAGTTAATTGAAAATAATAATTGCATTCACTACAAATTCATACAGACACCACACAAATAACACAAAAGTAGCGTAAATTTTATAATTAATTTTCTATATACTCAATTATCACAATATGATATTGTGTCACGGTGGAAACGGAGCACACTGTATATAACATTTTATCATTATTTTAACAATTCAACTAATTACTATTTACACAGGGTGATTATTTTCCTACTATATCGACCATGAGCTGATAACGCCACAATAATGCAATTGTCACATTTGCGGTGTTTGTAAATTGATTGTGTGAGCTCTTTGTTGTGTGTTTGTGTTTGTGTTTGTGTTTGTCTGGTAAGGGGTCAATGAGCTATAAATAGAGAAACTTCACAAGACGAACGTGTATATGTGAACTCCGATTGACCCAATTTCGAGATTCGTAATTATTTCTTTGAAGTAGTACTATAAAAATTCACGACACCGACTTCTCTGATACATTTTGTTTGAATTACTATATACCTTTTGACGACCTCCGTGGCGCAGTGGTATGCCCGGTGGATTTATAAGACGGAGGTCCTGGGTTCGATTCCCGGCGGGGCAGATTGAGATTTTTCTTAATTTGTCTTGGTCTGGCTGGTGGGAGGCTTTCGCCGTGGCTAGTTATCACCCTACCGACAAAGACGTACCGCCAAGCGATTTAGCGTTCCGGTACGATGTCGTGTAGAAACCGAAAGGGGTGTGGATTTTCGTCCCACTCCTAACAAGTAAGCCCGCTTCCACCTTAGATTGCATCATCACTTAACATCAGGTGTGATAGCAGTCAAGGGCCAACTTGTAGTCGATAAAAAAAATAAAAAAAAAACCTACCAAGAAGGTTCTATGTTTGATTTGTAGCTCAAGTCAATTTAGGATTTTATATTTTATAATTGGTTAAGGTTTATTCTGGTGGCTGAAGGCTGTGAGTGTCACGCTTGTCTATCAGGTTATAGGGAACTAGCAGCTGGATGCAGTCGGCTTAAGATCATAGTGTTTGAATATCCTTATCCTTATGTTAAAGAGATCTACTCGTATATACATGAGTGGATGTTCATCGGATGACAATGATAATAATCGATTATAATCTCTGGGATGATTAACCTCTTACAAAATATAGTGCTTGGGGTTTCAGTTGATTCAATTTTCCGCTGATCCTTTAACAATTTTTCTTTTTTTATACTATATTGTAGAGGCGAGCGCTCGGCTATGGTCATACCAGTATGTCGATTCTTGAAATAAATACAACGTACAAACATCTCGCTTGCATCTCGTCGATTATGTCACCTTCAGTTCGACTGTCAGTCTAATATGGCAAAATGTGATTCCTACCGAAATACCGATTTCTGTTACATCCGCTTTGCAAGCGTTGTACATCGGCTTCAAAACTGACGTTTTTTTTCAAGAATCGACGTACTGATGGCAAGCGAAGATTTATAATTGCATTTCTTTTCTTCATTAACCACTTTAAAATAAACAAAATATTCATGCTTTGAACAGTCAATGCCTTGGCCTTTTAAATGGAAATACTCCGCAAAGTGCTCTTAAAGTGGTTAATGCTGTAATTATAGGTAGGTAGTCCCTATTTCACCCATTGCACTAAATGACACAAGTGCACGTGCATACTATGCATACAAGCCGTGCGTCACCCGCAGTTTTACCTTCGCGGCACCTTTAAATGTGCCTGGACTGTAATTTACCTCTGTGCCAAATTTTGTCCAATTCAGTTCAGCTTCTTGGCAGCACCACTTTCATCATTATCATTATTATAAATCTATTGCCGACCCACTACAGGGCCAGACCTCCTTCTTGTAGGAGAGGGGATATGGAGCGTAGACCCACCACGCTGCTCCAATGCGGGTTGGTGGGCTTAGGATGATAATGTTTTATTAATTTAACGATCACTAACAGGTGTTGAAGATAGCGACCGGGACCGACGCTCTTCGAGGCCCGGGGTGAAACAACATCAACTTCCCGATTCTGCTCATGCTTAGAATGTACTGATAATTTAATACAAGACTGAAAAACTCAGAATCATTCCGCGACCTGGCCCAGGATCTCGTGATGGAAGCCACACCGCTGACCACTGCGTCGAGGTTTACCACATTAGGTACTGACTATAAATGCCGACTTTGTAGATATATATATATATACAAAATTTGTAATAGGTACATAAAATATACTAATAACTTTTTGTTAAGGATGGTTGGTATGGTATGGTTATATGAATAGGCTTTTCTATTTTAAAGAGCAAAAAACTTGTATATTTTGAAGTTCTTAATTCTAAGCTAAGTAGATTGAATTTTCTGTTTGTTTATTGATGGTTTTAATCATCAAAAACAAACTTGTTTAATAAGGTAATGAAATAAACATGTAAATAGTATAATAATATAAAATGAAAATATAAGTTATACTTGCGTTATACAATCCTGTGTTGTCGATAGACAAACTTCGAACAATAGAGACGAAGGTGTCAGTAAACTTGAGAGTTCGCGCCTGTCGTCATATTTGTAGCAAAGTTTCGCGTCGCCGGGAAGATCTGAATTTGTCACATTGTATGCGAAATCTTTACAATACAGAACAAAAAGATTTTATCTTTTTATACAATACTAGCGGTCGCCGGCGATTTCGTCTGCGAGAAAATCAGTGTATTGTAATTTTCTAACAATATACCTAAAGAATACGTTAGGTACCATTTTTTTTGTACAATAGAATTGTTATATTAAGCTAACCTTAAAATAAAGATTATGTCATCGCAGACGTTCTGGTAGTCCTAATAAACAAAAACAATACATTATATTGTAACATTTGAAAGGAATTAGACAGCGTTGTCGATTAAAGCTCGCATGCGGCTGGAGATTTTAGACACTTCTAATAATATTATCATCAAATTTTAGCTAATTTTCACCGAACCTTAAACTTATACTCTTAAATCTTCTTCAAGAATTAATCTGTCGAGCGATTTAACGTTCCGGCACGATTTCGTGTCGAAAACGAAAGAGGTGCGATTGCACCATCACTTACCTTTAGTCTAGAGCGAAATAGTAGGTGAAAATCTCATGATAATCCGTTCAGTAATCATAAAGTTCGTAGGACGTTAATTTATAAGTGCTGATAAAATTAATAATAGTTACTCGGATAGGTAAAGTTAGGAGTAATTAAATAAAATAGGTTAACTATCGATTACCTATTATTATATACTCAAGATATTTTCGATCTAGTTTTCGAATAAAGTTATAAACTTGGCAAATAAAAGATCTATATGCAATTCATTTTTGTCCTAGACTCATTCGTCGTACAATTACAGATAAGTACCTTAGTATACTAATTCAGATATTATTACTGCATTCAGATATATTTATTAGAGCCTCAAGGTGCAACTAGGTCGTAAATTTAGAATAGGTACTATCGTTGAAGCCATTCTATAATTCATGATACCTCTATATATATAATTTACAATTTCAATCTATAGCCTGAAGACCTTTGGTTTAAGCTTTGCTTGGTAGTGTATTGTATACGGAGTCGGGTTACGGTAGAGTTGTCATCCACATACTCTTACGAGAGCAGAATGTACACAGGTGAAACCATCGGACATTAATCAGTCAGATTAATGAATTCATTGAAATCAAAACAAACGCATCTGTCAGGCAAAGATGAAAATGTACCGCATATGTTTGTAGGGTGCCGGATGCCGTACCCAAAGGGTAAGAACGGGACCCTATTACTAACATTTCGCTCTTTCTGTCCGCCTGATTGTCATTGAGGCTGTACTTGAAGAACCGCGATAACTAGACAGTTCTATAGCAAATACTAACAACCAAATAAACTAAATTTTTAAAGGGAGCCATGCTACAAACCTGATTTTTTTAACCTTTTTGCACGATATCAATAAATGGTAACAGGCACTTCACAGAATACTGTTAATTAAGTCAGTACGTGCGTGAGTCCGACTCGCACTTGGCCGGTTTTGTTGAAAAAGTGAAATTAATAGCTAATGATTGCTTCCTAAGAGTAACGTAGGTGTCATGAAACAAAATAATTTTGAAACTCATCGTACATTTATTCAACAAAATACAGGCCATCGTTCAAATCAATACTTGTCGTTAAATGTTCTTCTTTGGGTTTAGACTCTTCATTTTTATCTAAGTCTTTTATGTTTTCCTTTTTATTTTCCGTCATTTCCTTTTTATTTTGCTTGTAAAACCATCTGAAAGTATTAAAATGTTTCAATTGATTAAATATAATAAATAAATGAGGAATATAATTGTATTTTTATTAAAGCTAACACCATAACCTTGGAATGTCACAGCTGGACACACGGCTGTAAGGAATTCCATGCACCATAGTCTTGATCCTGAAGCCTCTCCGCAATCAGCAGCTCTTTACGATTTCCGGCAAATGGTCGCCATTTCAATACCTTGGGACACTTACGCTCATCGGCTCTTCACTACTGCCAATTATGCCCATTGGCATTTTAGTTTTACGAATCGTTTGTCTATGTCGGTATCTCTCGACATCTCAGATTGTTATCATCACTGTTGCGTCAAGTTTTTCAAGTACCAATTTAATTATTCATCTCTATTTTAAAATTATTAAAATATTAAGGGCTTAAACTCTCGTCCCTGTTGTCGGGGTATGCCCGACTATTTACGAACCTATACGGGCTCCTTAGTCATAAGATAGCATGTCCTTGTAATGCGGCATGAAGTTAATAACTGCGGACGGCGCGCACAACACAACAGACAACAGTAAGGTGAGTTGCAGCTGTTTATATGTTAACTAGCAGTCGCCCGCGACTTCGTCCGCGTGCAAACCTCTGGTACCCTTTTAATTTTTTAATTTTAAAGACAGACTTTCTTATAAAGTGTGCTCTTCCCTCTCAATTTAATTTTTTTTAAACGTTGTACGATATTACAGTACAGTAACATTAACAATATATATTTATGGCAAGCTGATGTGTATAGCTTGTATTAAATAGTCTATTTCACTTGTGAGACACTCTAGCTTTCATAATAAACAAAATAATTTACAATCCGACATGCAGATTTAGAGATTATCCCGTTTAAACAAACGAACAAACTTTTTCGTTTATTATATAAATATGGTCTGCCATGCCCATGCCAAATAAATTGAAAGAAAAGATCAAAGATCGAATTCTCTAAAGAATATCAGTACCAAAATGTTGACCCCTATTCAGTACGTATAACATAACACGGAGGATGTCAACTTAATTTGGACGATATAGCGGCATCGTTATGTTTTTTAGAAATTTTGTAATATCTCCGAAACTATATAACTAATTAACATACTGTAAAAGGCAAATCTTATCTCTATAATATTTTTGTGATTATTAAATAATTTATTTTGATAAGGATTTAAGTTTGGTTGTATAAATAATGGCGTACGTAAGCATATGAATTAAATGATTTTTAAAACAAAAAAGTTATATATCTGCCAAAATATACAAGATAGATATATGCTATCGCGGACTTTTTGTAGAACTTTGTAAGATGCATAAAGTTTTCATACAATGTTTTCAATTATATCCAATAGTTAACGCAGCGTACGCGCAGAAAACCGATTTAATAAATTTCACGGTCTGACTCGCGCGACAAAAACTGTGATAACTCGTTTAATATATACAATACAAATATAAAATATAGTCTATAACATTCATCGATAACGTAGCATTCTACTGGTGAAAGAATTTTAAAAATCGGTTTAGTAGTTCCGAAGATTAGCCCCGACAGAACTTTATTTACAAATTTACAAACTTTACCTCTTTATTAGGCGGCGCGCACAACACAACAGACAACAGTAAGGTGAGTTGCAGCTGTTTATATTTTAATAACATGAAAAATACTCGCGATAGTTTAAATTCTAATATTTTAATTATGGTACAAATTTGTATAACAAATATCGGCAACTAATAAAAAGTACAAAAGTAACGCGCTGCGACACGCTTCACTCCATTCTTGATACAATTTTGTACTTTAGTTAAGGGAAAATAGAGATAAATTATGCGACGAGACGCTTCGGTTCTGATCAGCTTGAGTGCAGGTATAAAGTGATTTTTACTATCCATAAAATAATTAAAAATAATCTTACACAAATATAAGAATCGGCGGTACGGTGAGTACGGTGCTGCAGTAGTAAATAATTCCTGAATCAATTTTGAGCGATACCATGTATATCCAAGAATAAATTGGTCCAAATATCATCGACGTTAATACTTCAGTCAAATTAAATACTGAAGTGATTTTTCCTAAAAGTATGTATAAAATTATTATAATATAAAAAAGCGTAACAATCGGATATTTCAATGTTTTTTTTTTATTTTATAAGATCAGTGATATTCGTGGCTGCTGTTTTAACGGCATCGTTATAAGGAATTGGGTCTCTACTGTAATGAAAAATAAAAATACCGTTTGAATAGTAACCTACCTAGTTCATCGGTAGAAGCAAGTTTAGATGATATAGATCTTAAAGCTGTGAATGAAGTGGCGTTAAAGGTTTCTATGAGTACAGCTGAAAAAACAAAAACACTACATTAATTTTATATACATACATTTGCTCTGCCCAATACTACCCTTCCTATTAATTATTAATTGTAAAAATTGTGTTGAGGACAGATTTGAACCTAAGGCTTCTCGGTATTAAGTTCGCCCTGTTAACCATCTAACTACTTCTTCTGCTAATAATTTTTTCACTAAAGACAGGAAGTTAGTGGTGTTAGACAGCAAGTTAAGCCTTCGGTCTCGATTTTTATCATCAACATATGGAGATCATTATCTAATTCAGCAGCATGGTGCGTGTAAGCTTATATCCTTTCTCTTACAAGCAGGGACGCCTGACCCTGCAGTGGACCGGTAATAGGCTAATACTCATAGCGTTGTGCATTATATTTTATGTAAATCAAATGTTTATATTAAACGATTACCAATATACATATCCGTAGAGTTTCTAGAGAGGCCTGTTGCTAAGCCACCGACAATTTTGCTGCAACTAGATATGAGACCCAGTGTTGCGTCTCCCCATTTCCATTTCCTGCTAAATATGCTGATTGAGATCAGAGCACCTGCAATAACAAAATAGATACTTTAGATTTATCATTAAGCAATGATGATGCTTGATAGTTCACAATTGGAAGGGCAAGATTATCCATAACAAAAATCACGTTAAGCCCCAATTCATGTCATTGCATTAGCAACCATACTTTTTGTTATAAAAATAGTGATGATATTTGTCAGCAGAAATAACAACGGCGGCAGTACTACTTCCATGGTTAGTATGTATATTCGGTCATTGTCGTTGTCATCTAACAGTGTTCGGTACAGAGTGAAACATTATCACTTCATACACGCCATCCTGCATTGTGGTAGAGTAATGGATTTACGCTCTGTGGCTCTGTTTTTTTTTCAATTTGTAGACAAAGTTTTGTGCTAGTTCAAGCTAGTTTTAGCACAAATAAATAAAGAGGATAACAAACTTTTCTATTCAAACGTTACAATATATTCAAGTACAAATAAAACTGCACTCACCGAGCGCGTGTATGCAGATGTAGAAAGTATTATAAAAGCTGTATTTGAGAGCATCCCAGTTAAAGCGGTACCGGGTGAAGAGATACCGCACCGTGTATTCCCCTGGAAAAGTTTTAATTCATTTTGTATTTACCATTATTATATAACTAAGGGCTACACCATAGTTTAATTTCTTTGGCTGCAGGCAGTCTACGAGTATGTTAAATTATAGTGCTCTGACTGGAATTAATGTCTTATCTCTAAAAATAATTGCCACATGAGTGATAAGTGATAAGTGGTTTATACAGTCTCTGGATTATTATTTTTAGAATTTTTGTAAATATAAGTGGAATGTGTTTTGTATAATAACGATTGTTACTATTATATCGAATTTGGAATAGACAAATTTTAACACTTCTTGTTGCGCAAAATCTTTATACAGTATAGAGTTTATTATACAAAAATTAATTTTATACATATGGGTTATTAACTAAAAAACTGAAATGTTTTAAGTTTTTAATTTGATCCTTCCCATTAATTATAATAGGTTTTACGATAATATGAATGTATATAATGTTGGTTACTGTTTTCAGTTACTTACCTAATGTAACGAGAATTGAATTTACCTTTAAATATATATGAAAATATTCCTTTCCTTTTCCGGTATTTTAAGTTAACTTACCCATTAGAGGCATGTGTATAAAAGAGACACAAGCTAATACTAAAACGGACTTCATCCTGCGATTGTAAGGACCTTTTTTAAACGTAACGCTTATAGTGTCTTTGACATGGTTAATATCAAAGAAAGACTTTATTAATCCGCAAGTACTTTGTGCATCCTAAAATAATTGTTTTTTTAATAGTTTCCTCCGGTAAAACTTTTTTAAATAGATAATCAATATTTCTTGTGATTGAATAAAATTGTTGGTAAACATTTGTAAGATAATCAGGATTAAAATATCGTCTACCTTCGTAGTGGCACTGTTTGGTCGTTCTGGATCTTTGATGTAATAGTATCCATGAAAGAGACTGAAGCAAAATAAAAGCGAACTTATCGTAAACACGCCATAATAACCAGTTTTATTCAACAATATGCCACTAAGAGCTGTTCCGATAGGACCCCCGGCTGTTAAGCAAAGGTTTCCAATACCAACTCTAAATGTTCTTGTTTCTTCACTAGATATTTCACTAATATAACTGAAAGCTCCCATATAAATGGTTGTCCATCCACCAGTCACTGCTGGAAATAATGCTTCTGAGAACATTGCCACTTGCACTGGCAACTCGTAGAAATAGAATGCGTTGAGAATGTTGCACAAACACGACAATAATTCTCCAAATATTGGTAGTAGAATACATATCTTTCTACATCCAGTTCTATCACTCCAAGATCCTATGAATAATATTAATAAACACGGTATCGCAGATAGGACAAAGCTTTTCCATGCTTCCATCGAGGCAATAAGTTGTTGAACAAGCAATTCTTCTTGTTGGTATTTTGTTCCTTCCTTTGCAATAAGTGCATCACATATTTCATCGTTATACTTTAAGTTCACTCGACAAGCTTTATCAAGATTCAAGTTTTGTGTTGCTAATCTCGCTAAGATACTTGGTACAACGTAGGATACCAAAACAGGTTCTACTGTCAAATTATTTTTGATTCCTATTAATTTGTCCTTTAGCGTTTTCTTTTTAAATTCTCCGTTTGGCTTTTTCAAAAGTTCCTCTTCTTTTGTTGCCATACTGTGTGGAAACGTTTTGTAAATGTTTCTCGTATTAGAAGATTTCATAATTGTTGCTTATCAAGTTTATTGTAGAGGTTGACTTTGATTGCATAACGTTATCATTAAATAAATATTCTAAGGTTTACTTGATAAGAATAAGTTAAATAACTATAACAATACATTGACGTACCTTACAGTGCTGAATTGGTCGCTTTGTCTTTCTGAATTAAAACTGAGCTGCATCATAATATGTATTAACACGATAGAAGTAAAGCAAAGTAGATTATAATGAAAGGAAAAATATTTGTTTTCTTTCAATATGATCAGTCCATTTAGTACCTAAGTCTTCTGCCTACCATTTGGTACGTTGCATCATTATTATTTATTTCTTGTCATGCGGCTTAGTGCTTAAATACGAATGCAAAATATGATACCTAATACAGATATAGATATATTTATTAAATGGGCTTTATATTGTTTTTAATATCGCGGCATATTTACTTACCGTAAGCTGGTCCATATATAAAAGCAATAGAAGATAAAACTAAAATATATTTCAGTCGGCGTCGATTTGGGCCTTGTTTGAATGCCGCTGCCAGTGTATCTCTGACATGTTGTATATCGAAAAATGATTTAAGAAATCCACGCATACCCTCTTCTACCTAAAATCATAATATTATACCAAAAAAATAAACTGACAAATTTCTGGATAACTACTTAAATTATTTTACTACTTACCTTGGCTTTTTCACTCTTCGGTCGTTTTGGATCTTTGATATAGAAGAAACCATGACAAATACTGAAGCAAAATAAAAGTGAGCTTATTGTGAATACTCCATAGTATCCAATATGTTTCAGTAATATTCCACTAAGAGCAGTTCCGATCGGTCCACCGGCAGTCAAACAAAGATTTGCAACGCCGACTCTAAAAGTTCTGGTTTCTTCACTAGACATTTCACTAATGTAACTAAAAGCTCCCATGTATGTCGTAATCCACCCACCAGTTATTGCTGGAAAAAAAGCCTCAAGAAACATGGTCACTTCTACTGGTATTTCATAAAAATAGTAAGCGTTGAGTATGTTACTCAAACACATTAACAAGTCTCCAACAATCGGCAAAAGTACACAAATTTTTCTGTTGCCAGTTCTATCACTCCAAGCTCCAATAAATAAAATCAGTAAACTTGGTATCGCAGTCAGAATAAAATTCTTCCATGCTTCCATAGATGCAATAAGTTCTTGTACACGCAATTCTTCTTTCTGGTACATTGTTCCTTTCTTAGCAATAAGAGCATCACACACTTTATCACCATATTTTAAGTTGACTCGACAAGCTTTATCGAGATTTAAATTTTGAGTTGCTAATCTCGCTAGAACGCCAGGAACCACATAAGTCATCAAAACTGGTTCAATTGTTATATTATCTTTGATGTATGCTATTTTTTCTTTGAATGTCTTCTTTTCTGGTTTCCCTTTTTGGTTTTTTAAAGGTTCCTCTTCTTTTGCTGCCATTTTGTACGTGAGGCTGCATCAAATGTTGAAATATCTATGATATTCAAATTTATTGGAATTGCTTTCATCATTTCTACTTATCAAATTGCACATTGCAAGTACTCGATCTATTTCTGTAATTTTATCAAAAGCCAAATATTATTTAACAATCTGCATACAGTTGATATGTTTACCTGCATATTATAGAGTCATCAGTGTACTATCTATCATTTACTATGTATTAAATTTATAACTGGAAAATTGTTTTAGAATGGGTTTCTCGATGTGATGTGAAGCTATCTTGAATATATAATTTGAAATGTGTTTAAATTGCTAAGGTTCGTCATGATTGGTTCAAATAAACTGTTTAGTTTTCAGTTCTATTAATGACGACTATGAAAACTTATATTTCTTAGTTTATATTTATTCATCATACATATTGTTGATGTAGTGGAGCCCGCCAAAACAAATGCTTATCGTCCCTTTTGGATCTTGTGTTTCTAAGTTACTGTTACTGTGTACATTACAAACGGTTCCATTATTATTTATGTAGTGGCAAGTGATTACGACGTTAGTCAAACTTATGAATTCCGACTTATAAATAGGCGTATGATGTTCAAACTTATTTTTCTATAGTAAATTTCATTTAATTAATTAGAAATATACTAATTTACTATTTTTATGTATCATAGCATGAATAAAAAACAATATTACAACTGTTCTACTATTATGATTGATACGGTTGTGCTTTACTGAAAGACATGGTTGCCAGTGTAACTGCAGGCATAAGGGGCTTAATATTTTGATCTCATATTAATAGACACAAGGTCGGGCTTGCAAAAATAATACAATAAGGCTTATTTTAGTTACAAAATCTTTTAATTTCTGTGAACGGTGTTGATTACACTAATCGGAGATAACAGATTAGCAAACCTTCATTTGTGTGGTAAGTTGTCTTTACCGTCCAAACTATAGCCACTGGTCGGATATCCGCCCTTGTACACCTGGTTATTCGGCAGTAATACCTGTAATTTCACCGTAATTCCGGTAATTCAGTCGGCAAACGGACGAAACGTCAAATTTTGTGCGCTCTGTTATCAGAGCTTTTATTATGACTATTCTTGTTTTAATGTAAGACTAAACGTGGACACTTATTTTTATCATCTACTTACTAGAGATCGCAGTGTCACTTACAACAATTTATATTTTGACAATAAATTACAGTAGAATGTTTGCTGTTTTCCATCTAAAAGTTTTATTGTAGATGTAATTATATAATAATTAGTAACAAATAATTTATAGTAAATAAAAACTGTTTATTTTTATTTAATTTATTTGTACGTTTACTCTAGTCTGGTTTTGTTTATATTTATTATGGTTTGCTAGGAATGCGTAGCGTCAAAGGAATTCATGGAACCAGGAGCCAGGGAGACCCAAGGCTCCAAAATAGGCTTTAAATAATTTAATCAAAATTCTGAGCCGTTTTAATCAATCAAGCTTTAATATACAATGAAATGAGGAATAAAACAAGCTTTCATTTTCAATAGTTTATTAACTTCTTAAAAAGAAATCGCATTATTATTGAGCAAAACAATATAGAGCAAGAAACGACTCCGTATAAAATTTATTTTTTAAACAACACAATTTCTATACTAACAGCTATAGTAACACAATTACACAGAAATAAACACATTAGAGATGATCTCTAACAATAAATAGATTACAATTATAATATATTCATAACTATTCTTCTTATAATTAATCACAATATTATGATAAATTATAATTATTTTTTTTATCTATTTAACATTAATTATTTTTTAACATACTTCAATGTATTTATTCATTAAAAATAATATATTTTACCGGTTATGAATAATTGAACTGTTGACTTTATAAATATGCCTGTCTATTATTTAAATGGAGCTCTGATCAATTCAATAATTTCACTTTAAGATAATGTAATTTTATATTAACGAGATCACAATTAAACATAATGTTCCATTTGTGTTTACAGTCTTCTGAGTATATTTCTGTACATAAGTTAAGAATTTTGCTTTTTTCTGTTTTGTTATCATCATTTACCATCAACAAAGAGCTTCGAGCGTTTGACCTGTCAACCTGTCAACCTGTCAACCTGTCAACCTGTCAACCTGTCAACCTGTCAACAACCACTATCAAGTTAGCAACATGTCTTAAGCTCGACTTAGTACGAGTTATTTAATATAATTTCTGATGCAAAATATAGCTTACTTCTGAATTCCGGTTAGCTTTCAAATACTTACAAAACGATTTTTAAATTTTATTCCAGAATCATTTTACTTATAAAGTAAAAGGTAATAATGTTAAATGTTAAAAATAATTATAATTTATGCTGTAGAACTTTCAATAGATTACTTACACAAATATTGTCTACTTCATCGTACGTACAGTAATAGTTTCAAAAGGATGCCTTTCACATTTGGCATGGTTACATTCAATATTAAATCTTACTTCAGCATTAAATGCTATAACTTTGTACAAGATTTAACATATAATTACGTGCAATATTAATTATTTGAAGATTTAACGTAAAATGTATTTTTATTCTGTTATAAATCTGTATTTTTTTATACTAAGTGTTTATAAATAATATTAAAAGAATATGACAAAATATTTTAATAATATAGTGAAATGGACGAGGCATTGTCAGAGGTTTCACTTCACAACGGCAGGGCAGGACGGCGTTGCGAGCGTTGTGTTGTAATGTAGAAATCATAGAATAAGTTACAAAGAGATGTCACGTGCGTGTCTGACATTTTATATTATATCAACTAGAACAATATAACGCTCAAGACGCTACATAATTATCGCGTTCCATCGTCGTGTCGCCGTCGTGCCCCGTCACTATTTGACCAAACCTCAAAGGAGCATATTGGAATTTAATATTTTTTATAAAATGTGATTTCAGGATCTTTAACCTCGATTTTTTAAAAGTATTATTACTGTCTTCTGTTATAGATTACCATTTTTGCATAGATAATATTTTCTCTAAAATTTGCATTTCTTTTCTATTATTATTTATTTAGATAGATACCATTCAGCTCACACAATATTTTAATCACATTTATATACAATCCCACTAATTACTAAATTTTAATACCAATTATTATTATATTATATTAATATTATGTTACGTTTTCTACTGTTCGTACATTAAAATATCGAATATACATACATTATTTCACAATAATATCCGACATTATATACTACATTAATATAACTTGAAATAAACTACTAGGATTTTTCTTATCTTTATGCATATGAAGTGAGAACCTAAAGTCATCCGTTATAGTCAAACGAAAAACAATTATTTGTTATTTTATTTACATAAATGTTTGGTGTTTGGTGTTTATTGTTTTTGTTAATAATATAAGTATAAAATCATCTACATAATACATAAAGAATGTAATAGGAGAGGTGGAGGAATGCTTTGGCATTGTATTATTTGTTAGTACATATATAATAGTTAATTTATTTACATGTAATAATATACTCGCTTACAATATATCTATATACCTATTATCTATCTATTATAAATACACAAGAAATCCAACAAAAATAATTGAACAGGAATAAATTAAGCAAGAAGGCTTTAATTACAACCTTTTATTTGTCCTGTTAGTATCTATGTGTGAGTCAAATGTGGAACGCTATATTTTCTACGGGTACCTACATCCTGACATCTATTTTGTATATTCGGTGATGATGCAACAATAATTAATGAATTATGGTACATAATAAATTATTAAAATAAATAATTATAAAAAACAAACATTTATGCAGGTATGGCTTTTTAAATAAAATTTAATATAAAATCCAAGCCAAGATTTTATACCCGTATTTTTCAAATGATCTAACATATGCACAGACACGATGCAGGCTGCAATGAAGTACAGTAAGCTAAATAGAATTGATTTATCAGTCAACACTAATATTTTAAATTCTATGTAAAACAATACAAAATTAATTAAATCTACATTTTATATCATTCGTTGTATAAGGGGAAATTATCAAAATTAATTTATATAAATATAAATTACTTTATCGAATTAATGAAAGTTACCTCCTAAACCATAAAGGTATAGGTACACAACCGTATATGATACATAAGATTATTAGAATTTAATTATATTCCATTTTTTTATTTATATTAACTTATAATAACTAAACATTTAAATATTTTTAATGACTTATAACATTAATTAATTAGAAAGAAAAAATAATAAATAATTTATTTAGTTCTAATCAATTCATTAAATAACATGATAATAATTAAATAAAAACCCATTAACATCTAATTAATTTTATCGCAGTTAAATACAATGCGCTTAATACTTAAAGTATTAAATCGACATTTCCTATCCCTTTATAAATGAACATCAGTAATTGATTATAACTAACAAGATAATAACATGTTAATTTTAGTAATGTTAGCTTTAAATCAACTTAAATTCATTTTCATTTCTTTCATGTTCATTCATTAATTTCTATTTCTCTACATATCTTATGATCAAATAAAAAAAAACATACTAGATTTTATATTTTATTTATGATGTCCACAATCGTTTGTTTAAAATGTCTTATCTATTTACAAAACTGCTAATTTCCTAATTCCGTTAGGCCAGACATCATCGCAGGATCACTCTGAAAAAGAAAATATACTTATTTAGTCTTCATATGTTAACGTAATTTCTACAAGTTTGAAAATCCCTCAACGGTGATAGATATCCATTAAAACACTATAACTTATAATATATATTAATAACTTTGATATCTGAGGACCTGTATCGTCTTACATCATCATCATCAGCCGGTGGACGTGCACTGTTGGCCTTTTTAGGGACTTCCAAACACAATGATCCTGAGCCGCATGTGCCCAGCGGCTCCCTGCGACCCGTTTGATGTCGTCAGTCCACCAGGCGGGGGGTCGACCAACACTGCGCTTTCCGGTGTGGGGTCGCCATTCTAGCACCTTCGTCTAACGTCCATCAGCTGTTCGAACCACGTGCCCCGCTCATTGTCTCATTTCTGATTCAATCACGCAGAGATACTCTGAGCATTGCTCGCACCATCGCCCGCTGAGGGACTCTGGGCACTGCTCTTTCCATCGCCCGCTGAGTGACTCTGAGCCGTCTTATGAAGCATCGTCTTCCATCACAGAGTTATTTATAATGTTAGACGATGAATCAAAGACTTTTCAACAATACTTTTACAATTTTAGTTCGTTGTATTACGAATTGTATTACTAAGAACCATTTTGATCACGGGATCTTTTACATACACGTACATACAGCGAATCAAAAAATGTTTTTGGATGTCAGTTGAAAAAATGCACCACATTTCCAATCGCTTAGAAGTTAAGATGCGTACTTATGAAGAGCATTGCTGCCGGTGAAGTTACAGGCACATGAGGCTTGACAACACCTTAAGTTGATGGACCCAGAGTAAAACATTTTCTGATGTGTTCTACATAATAAGTGTGCTCTGTTGCTATAGGCAATAGTTTTGACTTTAGAACATAACGTCGTGAAACATCACATCTTTCAGTCTATATATTATACTATACTTAAATCTACTATGATTATAGAATAAGTGTAAAAGTAGTTACCTTAAAACTTCTCTCAACGAAAAACTGAGTATCACAAGCAACACAGATGCTTCTACAGGACCTGTTGACAAATATTACAATTAATAAACTCAGTTGATCATGTCTTTCTTATTAATGGTCGGTAGATCATGAGTTCGAGTCAAGATCTAGGCATTTTAAAATTTTGTAATTCCTAAATAGTCTACGCTAAGATACAAATAGGAATATACGAATCAAATATTTTTAGACGAGTATCTTTATGTATTTTATTTATTTAAAGATTTTATTTTAATCGTCCGGGGATGTACTACCACGATGCTTATGTCTACCATCAAGCTGCATTGCTATGTTCCGGTCTGAAGAGCATGCAAACGCATGGCACTATATAAGTAGGACACCTGCGATTCAGATGACGGAACATAGTACGACGTGTTCCTTGCGTATCCTACGAAGTGTATCTCTATTAATGAACGATGGTTTTCCATTTAACATGAGATGAACTTTAGCTTGATCCGTCAATTATTACAAAAAAATATCAGAAACATTAACGAGATTTCTATTAGGGGTATCAAACCCAAATATGTCGCTGTATAATATAGTAGCGCTTTTCCATAACGAAACTCGACATTGTGAGTTTTGACCTCATCTTTAAATCTCTTTGTTTGATACGATACTGTATATAGAAAGAGATAGAGATGAATTCAAAACTCACATTGTCGAGTTCCGTTACAGAATAGTGGCACAGGTATCAAAACTAACAATACTATGATTGAAAGATTGCCAACAATCACAATTCGTTCAAACGAACCTTGTCGTCTTTACCGAACTTTAAATCAATCAATCCAATACATTGCGCACAGACCCTAAAGTCCCGCGCAAAAATATAATAATATAAATCATTTTTCAAAGTTAACGGAGGGTAAAACCCATATTTCCAATACAACCCCGGGGCATAAAGCCGAGCGAATATTAATATAAAACAATCTCCGGGCACAGATGTTGCGGGTCTTTATTTAATAAACTTGATCAAATGAACAATGGATTCGCATGTCGCAAGAAAGATATTAGGATAGGTATCAAAATATATGCGGAGTTGGTTGACCTTTACTATTTATTGGCTTCATCTTTTATAAGTGTTTATGACTATCTAATACAATATCGGCAAGGCAGCATTAGTGGATAGGATTCTATTTAGGGAAGACGGTTTGGAATTGATTGTAAGATCTAGAGATAGTACAGACGTGTGTGTGTATGTGTGTGACAGTGAAAGAGCAGAACAGATACATTGTCTGAGTGATTGTTTTTTTAGCAGACATGTTTAATTGTAACGTGCTTGAAAACGCAAGTCTTCGAACTATGCGCATGATGATGCGTGATAACTGTGATGAATCTAAGACTTGGTCGCTAACTCACTCATTAATGTTATCACTCACTCAGTAAAGCCGAAGGAATAATTGTCATGGACAGACTTAGGAGAAAGGCTTTGTTCTGGTGCACCACTGTGTAAGAACTAAAATAAAAAAAAAACATTACTCAAATAAATTTTTCACATCTAGCGAAACCAACAAACTGTAATTCATTTTTATATAAAGATATAAGTTATCAGAAAACAGTCTTCACAAACAGTAAGTGTAATGTTATAACAAAAGCAAACATGCGAATGGAATACGTAATAAATACTGTTTTATCTTCTTATCCGCTAAACAAGCAGGCTGAGTCAATACGAGCGCGGCTACATGTCGGGCGCTTCGAGATCTTCTCATAATATTTACTACGGTTCAGGAAAAATATAAGCGTGTGTCAAATTCCTTGGATCAGTAGTTAGGTTATCGGATCGTTGTCCTAAGTTCTCAAGTTTGGGTTTTGCTTTCTGAGAAATTTTTAGGTAGAAACAGATTTCTCAATTGGCTCCTTGGTCTAGCAGTAGGCAATGCGGCTCCGGATCAGAGGGTCCTGGATATTAGTCTTCTTTCCAAAATATTCACAGTAGCAGATCGGAGTTGTGAAATGGATGGTGGGCGTACACCATATGCTTGGATTCACTCTAAAACTGCTAACCTTCTTTCACCTTCAATTGTTGGTATATGTTCTAGCAACAGAGATACGACCTATCTCTAAAAATGCGTCGCGCAAAGTAATCCACAACTCTTTGTCAACAGCAATTTGCATAATTATGACAAACGTCACATAAGAAAACACACGTAAACAAATTCCCGCGATCCCGCGCTCACTCGTAACCCTTAACTGAGATTAACTGTTGTCGCTTAACACTCTTGACACGTGTTTAGCGAGCTTTATGTGCGATTGTGAAGATTTGAGCTCAAACGCGCAACACCGCGGATTAGACGAAACCTTTGTGCTTTATTATACAGAAGCCGACACTTACTCTTGCGACTCGCTTATTCCCGTATGTATGTAGGAATCTCAGTGGCGCTATTCTGCAACGAAATTCGACTGTGTTTCGAATTCGTCTCTATCTTTATTATCGTGATAGACGGAGACAGAGGAAGTCGAAAGTCGCACTGTCGAGTTTTGTTATAGAGTAGCGTTAGCGATCGAGAAGCAAAAACTTTCGCTATGTAGGTAATAGGCGAATAGGTAACATTTAATAAATTTAATGTATCAGCAATTGTGAAGATTTGATCTCTGACGCGCGCGACACCGCGGATTAGACGAAGCCTTTGTGTTCGTTTCGTGGTTCATTTTATTCGCGTAAGGACTAGACGTTTGAGTCCCAGGCTAGAACAAAATGAAACTATTGGTAGGTATATAATTAGCGAGACTTTGAACGATTGTCAAGATTTGAGCTTCAGACGCAACACCGCGGATTAGACAACACCTTTGTGCTTGAATATACAAAAGCCGACACTTACTCTTGCGAATCGCTTGTTTGCGCATGAACTAGGTACTGCATTTGATTTTCAGTAGTACACGATACGTCACTCTAGATCTAGCTCAAGTAGGGAAAGAAGATTCATCGTATTTTTCCATACAATTGTATCGAAAGGGACAGCGATATTTTCTATTTCGCCGCTGTTGGACGTCTTTGCCTACATTCGATATGTTTGGTGAAGCATCCGAGGCTTGCCTGTTAAGGTTTGATTGATATAACGTAAATGCAACGAATTCCGTTCATGTTGGATTCAATTATCTACGATCGATCTCAATATAAATGTTTATTTTAATTAGTAATTAATTTAATACTTAGTTCTGGATATTATTATCAACATACACTGAAAAGCTGAAAATAGTACAGACGGGCAAAACGTTCGTATACAAGTTTACACATTCGATCAACTCGTTTGATGTCGGTTTGAAGACAGACGAAACTATTATTTCCCTACAGGCGTTTGTTTTCACTCAGTACTTTGTGATACAGCCTTCAGTTGCTTTGCCATGTAGCTCTATGTCAGACCTAACGTAACCACAATACAAAACCAGTAATTTGTTATTCTGCATATATGTGATTCAGTCATTAATTTAATTTAACCACAGTATATCACAAGTATTTTATTGTTTCTCATTTATTTCATGAATTTTTAAAACGTTTAACATATCATCTTTAATATTTTGATTGTAGAAAATTGTAACGAAAAGTTGAAATTCCAAAATGCTTTCATAATTAGAAAAGGGCGTATACTGGACTGATATTAAGTAAACATAGCTAACAACCACCGCCAGGAAACTGGCTTTCAAATGATAAACCGGTCCACCCGCGGGTGGAAAGCTACGATGCCACAGAGACACACACCCCCGACAGAAAGACTGTATTATTATTATATGATATGAGTAAATAATCACATGGATACGTTCATCTAGCCTGAGTGGGTTTCAATTCCATCCAAAAAATTAGGCATTTATTATTTATGTTAATTCCGTTAGTTATTGTTGTGTTCGTGTTTTACCCCTTTCTTCTACTGCTAGTACAAAAGTATTGGTAAATCAATGACGCTCCTGTGTTTAACGCCAGGCCATTAATTGATAGCACAAGTTTGTAATGGCTGTCTTCAGCACTTCACAGCCACCCGATACTATTACCTGGTACCGGGTACCTGCCGATATTTGCCAATTAAAATTACTCGAGTTTAATTATGAGGGTATAAATAAACATTTACCTTTAAAGTTCGGAATTTGAATGTCAATAGAAGTTCGTATGGATATTTTGAAGTAAGCTGTTTGCTTAGGCATTAGAATATTCATAAAGATGTTTCTGCTTTGCTTATGCCCGTATACTCAAACGCAAATCAAATTTAAATGCTTCTCGAGCTGACTCACTTCTACAGTTTGCAATACAAAGCGCAAGGTTTTCAACTAGGGTAGGCATTATAGGTATTATCTATACGAAATAGTAATTTCCTCCTCCAATACTGGTTTTCGAATGGATCTTTAGGGTAGGCATTGCGTTTTGGATTTATGAAGAGCACGTCACTGCTCGAAATATAGGTATTTACTAAAGCTTATTTGATTGATTGACGTTAGGCTCCTTTACTTTCACTCAAACGCTTCTATCAAAAGCCTATATGTACGTCTTACTATTTACAACCAAAACCTTCAAATAGAATCCACAACATAAAATATCCATGTCATTCACGGCAAAACATGTTTGTGTTTTGACTTTGAAGGTAAACAAATACATCCCGCAGGAGTAGTATGCATGCAAGAATATGTATCGAACGTTTCCATAAAAATTACTTACGTTCGAACCGCGGGGGAGCAAACAAATGAAAAAAGTTAGTTAGTGGACAGAGATAAAAAGTAAATGGCTTCCAGCCCGTGGCACCAAGTTCGGGAAACACTTTGGTTAAACATTTGCTAATGGAAATGGAAAGGAGCCAGCTACGAGCAGTCGATTCGGGGATTGTTTTTTACACGCAGTGCACGTTTCGCTGCCAAATAGCAGGCCGTGTGTTACTGCGCTTGTAACACTGCGTGTCGATGTAGACGATGTGATACTCAAAGTTAGTAGATATTATTGTAATCCATACGGGACAAATATCGGGAATCCCAGGGTATAAAATACAATATTCTTCGGCAATATTTTTTATTTTTCCAAAGAACGAGTGAGTTTGATTTTTATAAAAACCAATAAAGTATTACTGATATAAAATTGAGCTTTGCTCCTTGAGTCGGTCCCGCTAGGTCATCTATGCCTAAGATGCAGAACGTCCGGGACACGCTTAAGACCATAAATTCTATTATCATCTTCTGTAATTAGGTTCATTATTAGTTATGTCAACATTTGTTACACCAGCTCTGTTACTTACAAATTGTATCTCTTATTAATTTCCCTTGACTGAAATTGTTAATGTTGAGAACTGATATCTAAGAGCTGACCTAACTTAAAATACTCTCTAGCACAATTTAGTTTGGCCTTCCTCTCCTCTTGTGTCTTTCAACTTGTAAATCACATGCCCGTAACATGATAGCCTATCTTCTTGATTCGATCCTTGGTAATTATTAAACGCTTTTCTATACGAGTAAAGTAGGTACCTCTTTATTAGAGAGATCTCAGGTGTGTATTTCTTCAGGTGGTTTGGTCAATTGACTGAGGTCACCGTGATGTGCTAAGTTCAATACCCAGGTCTCGGGAATGTCAGTAGTAAAAGAAGTATAGGTCAGACTTCATTTAAAACTAAAATTGTAGTTGAAAGGTTTGTTTCAAAATTTGTTTACCGCTATCTTCAAATTTCGAAATATTCGAGTTTCAAAATGAAGCATCGATCACTTCAGCAACGAAATTTCTGCTCAACACTGGATGCCAATTAGTGGGGAAACTTCTAACATAAACCATTAAGCTTTCGAGGCGCTCAAGTTATAGGAATAAATTCCCATTGTGTGGCGAGCCTGGCCGTAGTACACGTGGCAAACAATAACTAACTATGCCAGCAACTAACCATCGAAATATCAGTTAAACTAATAATCACTATAGGACTAGGCCTCCTTGTAGGAGAGGGATATGGGACGTAAGCTCACCACGCTGCTACAATGTGGGTTGGCGGGCTTAGGATGATGATGTTTAAATCATTAACGATCACTTTCGGTTGGTAATAATAGTAATAGTGCCCAGGATCGATGGCTTAACGGATAACATCACCAACTACCCGACACCGGGCATACAATTTGATGAAAATTTGTTAGAAATAAGAAAAATTTAAATTACGAGTATTCCAAGACCCGACCCAGGATATGAACACAAAACCTCGTGGTTGACGCCACGCAGTCTATTCATCTAACTAAGACATCAGGAGCGATTGCAATCCAGGGCTAACTTTTGATAAAAAAATAAAAATGTAACACTGTCTATTGGTGATTACCTTTAAATCATAACTGAGCAGGAAAAAATAAAAAGATATGACTGTAACGACCCAATTACCATAAACATAAAAATTACGTGATATAAGTATGAGAAAGAAAGGAAGTTGGGAAGAAGAGCGCGGGGAGAAAATAACTGACATAATCATGTCGGATCCGCCGCTTCATCCGGATTATAATTATATTTCATCCGGGCTCACGAAGGGTACTATTTCCTCATTAGCAATAATGCCTAATATTTTACATTTATAAAGGTTTCTATTCAAATACCTCTTTATCTAATGGTTTCTTTTTTATTTTCTATATTTTGAACTACTAACTACTACGACTTCGCTCTCGTGGTAAATAAAATAGTGTTGCAACCTTCCAAAAACACCAAAAATAAAAGGTATTCCTTAAAAAAATGGCTATAGCAAGATATTCTTAAAAGATATGTCATCGCAGACATTCTGTAAAGGGAAACTTCTTCTATAGCAGTATATATGGTTTTCTTCCATAGCAGCAGACTTTTCCAAGAATTATCGTTAAATTTCATCCAACTTACATAAAACCTTGACGAATTAAATACTAAAACCTTCTTTAGGAACCACTATCTATTGATGAAAACTGTAGGGTAGTCCGTTTAGAATTATTTAAGATTATTGCGAATTATCTGAGTTTATTATTGTTGTAGAATATTATGTTATGATTATTATAAAAAATTTAATTATTTTATTTTTCATAGACTTATTTATTACCGTTAAAATAATACAATTTTATCTTTTCCTTAGATGTGTTTAATAAACGCCGTCATGAAAGAAAGAAAGGAGTCTATATTTTAGATGTTTTAAGTTAATTAAAGTTAAAAAGTTAAAGATTAATATATTGCCTAACTTTATCTAAGTTTTTCTTTTTGTTCATGTTATTCTCTTAAACAAACATTTTAAATATTCAAAAATATTTGTCAAACAGTCAAAAAAGTTAATACCAACCATTATATTACCTACCATAGATACTCGTACTATATAGAGTTTGGCTCTATTATTTTTGCAGTACTATTTTGTTTTCCATTCGGATGACACAGTCGTAACTCGGAGAATATTATTTTTTTATGTATTCTCCTCTGTTTGAACGCGGAATTTGGGATAATTTAAAAGGTAATAAATTAAGGAGAACAATACATGGATAAATCGTTGTCACGTAAGAATGTCGCATTTACGAACGGGAGATTCTCTAGTGACGTGATTTGTTTCGACAATTCAATCGATATGACTTCTTTTGTGTAACAATTGAGTTGAATTAAGTGAGTAGAGTTTTATATTTGATTCGTTCACTGAGGAATGTAAAATAACATTTGAGTGTGCGGTACAGTAGCTGTTATATTTAACTTCGTGGGTGACAATACTAACTTTTGGCTAAAAACACTGTGTATATCGTTGGCAATGCCCTGTTCTGGTTGTATAAGAAACGCAACAAATTTTGCTAAATTGCAATTTGGTAATTTGAAACCTAATGGTTTTAGTTTATATTTTATTTACGTAGTCACATATTATTTACGCAGTTACATTTTTGAATTTTGTATCTACAAATAGGAATTTACTATTGTGTCGCTCTCTATTGTTTAGACGGAACGTAGAACGAAGCAATAACAGCAGTACGCGTAACTAGAATGTTTTACTAATTAACTATTTGAATTTTTATCGATAAACGTGTTATCCAGTCGTTTCGCATCCCTACTGTTTGTGGGGGATTGTAGATGGAAGCAATAACAGTGGCACGCCGCAGTTACCGTGTTATTGCGTTGTATTATTTATGCGTTTGGAGCTTTAGCCAAGGTGACAATTGCTTGGGTCATCAGCTTTGGAATTTCAGAGTTATTCAAGGCGTTTTGTGTTAGCGCGAGTGATTCAACACACTTAAATGTTTAGGTTTAGCGTAATGTTCACATTCTGTAAAGAATAAATTATATTCTGATTCTACATTGTAACAAATGCTAGTATCACCACTAGAGAAATTTGACTTGATTATTTCTAAGTGATCCAACACACGTTTAGAGTAAACGTAATGTTACCAACACTGATAGCTGATGATGATGAATTTATATCAGGTGTGGCCACTCTTTGAGATTGAAGAATTTAATTTATGAGGCAAGTCAGAGTCCGAAAACTTTCTAATTTAATTTGTTGCTTGTTGGAAGTGTAAGCTCAGTTGAAGGGCAGAAGATTGCTTTACGAATTCGTACCCCGTATGTTGTAATATTAAAGTAAAAAATATTTTGATATTAAGATGTAAACATTTCTTTCAATTTTTTGACGACGTTTAACATGTTTTTATGTTCGGGTTTTTCTTAAAAACTCTTTAGATATCCGATTAGGAAGCAGTCGTGGTTGAATTGTACTACACTATGTTTTATTATTTGAATAGAAAAGATTATGAGAGAAGTGTAATCAATGATTTCTTTGATAAATCTTATGAAATACTTTCAAGATGCATAACTAAAACTGTAAGCAATTTTCACGTCGATCACGCTTTGCTACTAAATCATAACAAATCGATTAAGAAACTACCAAAGCAACTTCAAAGCCACCAATAGAATTAATATCGTAAAAGTTCAACATCAATTTATGTAAACTTCCCACTTTGCATCTCTAGCAGTTCCTAAGCTACGCGCATAAAACTAAAAGCAAATTTCATAAGACTATAATCAAAAAGTTACCGATCTTCGTATGAAACTTGCATCGGAGAAAATAACTGAACTCTCGTATGAAATTAAATTTCGCAAATATATTTGGAAGTAACGGCTATGATGTCTTGTATTTGAAACAAATTTCTGTTTCTTTTTTATATTTGCTGGTAAGATTATTATTCGGCCAACAGGCATTGGAACACAGTGATGAATACCGAACCGAATAGTATGGTTGACGCTGAAATTACTAGTTAATGAAGTTTTAACACTAGCATGCCCTGAAAACTGTCTGTGTCGGTACAAGGGCAGAACTAGCTTCAAGGGCAGGTCTGACCCAATTTATAAAATATAACACTCTTAACTTATCCGACCGCTGGCAATCGAATCAGGTAATTTTCTCAGTTAAAATAAAATGACAATAAAATATTTTTATTGCGAATTTACTTTTTACACAACAGCGCTATACTATAATGAAGTTTTCATAACAATGTGAGTTTCTATCTATCTACTCGTAGAACACAGTGATTACACAGATCGACTTAATACTTCTACAAATTTTAATGTTAGTGCATTGCATTGCCCGTCCTGCTAAACTCCACCTTCTAGATTGCAATGTAGCAAAGCATTTTTCAACTTAAGCAACAATCAAGAAATTGTTATCCAGTGGAAGCCAAGCTAAGGGTAAAGAATAATCAATAGGTAAATCTGACGGCCTCCGTGGCATTTCAGTAGATATGCGTAGTAGATTTATTGACGTAGGTTTTGAGTTTGATTCTCAGCTCGGTCCATTGTCATTTTATTGATTGGTTCAGGTCTGTTTGGTGGGAGTTGACTTATAGCCATGGCTTTCTCCAAGCGATGGAGCATTCCGGTACAAAGTCGTGTAGTAACCGAAAGGGGTGTAGACATCATCCTAAATCATCAAGTTAGTTTACATATTACTTAAATTACATCATCAGATGTGATTGCAGTCAAGGTTTAACTAGTATTTTAAAAAAAGGCGTTTCCAACTGTACCTGAGAAATTTATATGGTAAACAATAACCACAAGGTTATCCGGTACAAGCCAAGCTAAACATACATACCATCACGCATTATTCCTATAGGGGCAGGTAGACATCACGTCCTTCCTTTTGCCACGATCCTTGCATGTCTGTCACGCTTCTTCCAATTTCATATAGGTGTCTACGTCGGTTTGGGGTACTCTTGACTGGGCCTTTAATAACAATGTCAATGGATTTGATCCAGGGACATCGCCCTGGTCCCTCCAACAGTCTTTTACTCCTGTCTTTCTCGTCTTATATTTCCTTTCATTCAGTCTCTCTACATAACTAAACCATCTCAGCATAACCAAGCTAAAGGTAAGCAATAATCAAAAGCATATTATCCAGTGAAAGTCAAGCTAAAGGTAATAACTCGAGAGATCGCGATCAGGTGTTACTAACGGCTCTGATTTACTTCCACTCGACAGCTCGATTATTTGTTTTTCAAATTCCGTTATGAAAAATACTATATAGTTTAGTTTATTTTGCTTGTTAATTCATGAAAAAAGAATATTTTTCTAAAGAGGCACTTCATTCAAGTATAATAATAAAAAAGCATTGTAAATCTAATGAAAATAATATAAAATAAAATTTAAAAATCATCTACCCGACATGAATTTAGATCATAGTTAACGACTCTTCTTTTATATCAAACATTCGTTCAATCATCAGTTGTCATCATTGTAATCAACGATGGATATGTTTGTTATACAAGTCGTAATCACCAACATGGCATGACTTAAATCTTGAATTGGAAGTCGCACAGTTTAATACCCGTCTTTGGACTAATTGCTATGTTGAGACTGTGCTCAACATTGCAATCAATCCAATGTCGACTATAACGTTTAAAAAATCTCAATTTCTCAAACAAACATTGAATTCAAAATTGAACAAGCATAATCTTTATTGAGGTTTATAAAACAGGCTAAAAATTTAGGTGGAAATTTATAAAGCTGTAACAGCGCGCTTCGTTCATGAATTTTTACACAGAACGTGAAGTGCGTTAATTAAAACTAAACATTTCCACAGCCGGCCGTGACTTTTACACGCCCGGCTGAATTATGTTCAACTTCGCCCAGTTATTACGGGATGGGTTAAATGAAAATATAAATGTAATTGAATGAAGCTATTTATCTTATAAGTATATTTAACGAGCAATTCTTATATGAGTATATTTCTAGATATGCATGTACTACGAATGTGATACGCGTTAATTAAAACTAAACATTATCACAGCCGGTCGTGACTTTTAACAGTCCGGTTGAATTATGTTCAACTTCTATCTAATATTAAAAATATTAAACCAGTATTTTTGTATGTATTTTACACAAAACATCATCAAGTGCATTAGTATAACTAAATATTTAAACAGCCGGTCGCGACTTTTACATGGCCGGTGGAATCATATTCAACTTCGCTCAGTTATTACGAAATAGGTTATATGAAAATATAAATGTAATTGAATGAAGCATATTGCAGTACTTTGCAATTTCGTTTACGGTAAAGAGTTACAGGAATTTTTGATGCCAAAATAAAAGAATAACAAAGTTTAGACAGTCTTATAGGTTACACTGGCTGCGATCTTTTCTTAGACCTAAAAATATGTCTTATAGTCAAAAGTCAAAATAAATTCGTTTTCGTTTTTACATGTACAAAATAGACTGTAGGTATACTACTAATTATTAAGTTTCGATTATTATTATATTTTCCGCCAGTGACCTTTGTAGAAAAACGAAAATCGAGTAGGTGAACCTGAAGGAAGGGGCAACGGAGCGATTCTTCTGGCTGAGTTACATTTAAATATACACTTCATCATCAGCAATGACGTCATCATCATCATCATTATCACCCAAACAAACGATAAGTTTTTCATAACAACATTATAAATATAATACTGGTAAAAAATTTAGTTAGAGCATATTTCCGTTCGGTCACGACATGCAGCCTACAACCTACAATAGCCCGTGTACACCGAGCCGTGGTCGACTCGAGACTGATGTCCGAACTGTACTCCCCGCACCCTTCGGTTTCCCCTCGCGACAAAAAGCGGGGCGCGCCTTCGTTAATTGAACTTATTATAACATCAGAAGGGCATTTGCTTTCTCCTTTGACTTTTTAATTCACAAAATGTTTAGGAACGATACTCCGTAACAAAAGAATCACGAACTGAGTACAATGAAGCTAGAAGTCAAAACCGCTCGCTAATTTATGTTCAGTTTTCATTAAAGAGACTTTTGCCCCATGAAAAAACGAACAACAAGGCTTCATTGCGTATTAAAATATTTTATCACGAATTTCTATTAAGCCTTTTTATATTTGAGCCCTGTCTCATAACTGGTAACTGCGTTCTACAGAAACTGAATCAGCATCAGATGCCTTCTAAGAAATCAAGTTTGGCAGTCAGGTAGAGAAAATTCTTCCGGCCCTGTGAAACATTTTAAGCTTCGTGTAGCATGTTCTACTCCTTTTTACCACTAATCTATTTTCTCCAGTATTTAATATAGATATCATAATTAAAAAAAGCAATATTGATATTTAAAAATCTTAGTGGATATTATGTAACAAAGAGTTTAAAAACGTTCCGGTCGGTTTCATAACTTAATTCAAACCAAAGCAAAATCTATACGAACAAGCACATTAAGTTGGCTTCAATTGGGTTTATAAAGGCGGATATACACAAATCTATAAAACGAAGAAACAGTTGTCGATAAGTGAGTGCCATGTTTTACATCCCCCAAAAATTGATTTCTTCTTCTTTCTCTTTAATAACGTATACACAATAAGTACGCTTAGTGAAGGCAGCTAGCTTTAAACTAAATGTTCAGCTATTTCTGCTTTTGGCATGGAAAGCATAAAATTTAAGAATGAAAGACGGATTTGTAGTTATTATTATGACAATAAGTGTTATCATGACAATAAGTTTTGCAAATTATCATTAACATTAGGAATCAACCGATGGAAGTCCATTGCTGGGCATATATACCTCGCATAAGGACTTTCAAATACATCGCCAGTGACTTCATGTAGTCGCCATCGGTCCACTTAGTGGGGGATCGGCCAACACCATGTTTTCCGGTATGGGGTCAGCATTCCAGTATCGTGGAACAACAAAGTCCATCAGCCGACCAAACTTAGCGATATGGGCGTGCCAGTAAGTTCTACATATAAGAAAGTAACTTGCACTAGAAATAGCAAGCGTCAGTTAGTCATGTGTATTCCCGCCTTTAAGCAAGGAAAGGCTGTATTCACCCGAGAGGGCTGAAGTCACGGCCGCTTGCTCAAATGTTTAATTTCAATTAATGCAATCTTCGTTCCGCGTGCAAATTTCATGAGTCTCATGCTTTGCAAATTTTTTTATACTACTACTACAGCTCGAAGCTAAATTACTTATTTATTTAGGAGGTGGGTACTAACTATGTTTTGAATTCGGATCGGATTAATAAAGCCTCGCAGTTGACAAAGAGGTATAAATATTAAATCTGTTTCGAGTATACGAATACAATTTAAGTTTAAAATTATAGTACACATATTTTTTAAATTCTTTTGCGTATATACCACACGACTAACGAGACAGTGCCTACTCGTATCTCCTGTATCACTTACCACTAGGTGAGATTGCCAAGGTATAACTTGTAGTACAATAATAAAACCCATTGCAAAGCTCACTACGAAGTAAAAAGTAATTGCGTCATTTAGTTTGGTATTTCTCAAAAATCGGTCTATCCAAGTTTAACAAATGTTTATTTAACGAAATTGCAAAGTATTTTGTGTATTGTAGGTAACGTCCTTAAAGTAGAAAACTTGGGTGGCACGTGGTGGAACGTAAATTAATGAATTATAGGACCTAAAACTTTTTAGTGCGTTATGGAGTGTTTTCGAAAAAATACTCTTTCTAATAAATAAGAATTATCAAAATCAAACTAGTGTGTTAAAAGTTACACGTTAAAAAATATACGTATTTTTTCGTCGTTTAAAAACTAGCCTTATATTTAGTTTTTCATCACACTATAGTCAAAAAAGTAATACATTAACGTGGCTATAAAAAGTTGAGCCATAAAACGCCAGACGTTAGCGCGGAGCGTGATTTGACGGGAGACAAAAAATGAGCTCAAATTCCCTCCCGCCATGAACCCTTGGAGCATCTAATTCAACAGATTCCGATGCAGTGACAAATGTTACGTTTTTCGCTCTCTGAAATGGATGAGCCAAAAGTGCGGGTCACGGGAATGGCGTTTTTATTGTAATTGAGTAGAGAGAGAGCCTTGACTGCCTCGTTGGTCTGGTGGGATATGATTTCGATCACGATCTGGGTTCGAGTTCTGTGTCGGCTTGTGGAATAATTCTGAGTTTTCCTTTCTTCTAAGATATAGTCAGATAGCCCGGAGTCGGGAGTTCGGTGATGTTACACTTCCGTGCTTTGGTGAGCAGGTTACACAAACGCAATTTATGTTATTTGAATTTAATTTATTTTTAAATAAATTAATTCGGTTACAGACTGCCTTAGACCCGCTTTGTTGATTAGTTTAGCTGTCACGAAACCGTGTGCCTAGCATTAAAATGCAGTGAATTATTTAAGTTTAGCAATAGACTGGATTCACCGTTTCCATGGCCCGCGGCAAGTAAAAACCGGTCTAAGCGGAAATTCAAATTGAATGACAATAAGATTGACGGGCGGCTAGATAGCGACCCGTTTCATTTCGCGAGGTTTTATGTATGGCTTAAGAACGTATTGCGTTCTACGACACGCGTTGGATAAGGCTTTTTGTTGTAATGGCCTTGTTTTTTGAGTCTGCTGTAATAATAGAACTTTAAATTGGCTTTTTGTAGTAATGGCTGGAACTGAAAGCAAACTACATCTGTCCGTGCGATACAAGATGCAGACGTGTGAATAATCATTTGTATTTTCTTATCAGAACTAGACAATTAGACATCTCCTGCAAACCCAAAGCGTGAGTAACACTATTCAAATAAATTATAAGGAATAAAAGTCTAAGTTCGTATGACGTCAGCGGATAGGATAGGTGTAGCCTAGCGGTGGGGCGCCCTAAGACCCGGAATGCTAAACAGACACGAGTGATCCCGTTAAGAAAATAAATAGTACGCAAAACGGCAGAGATAATTTTTCTGTGCAACAGTCTTATTATAAAGATTCTGTGATGTGCAAAATATTATATTTCCGTTAAAACAAGTTAGCTATAGGATAAGTTAGTGCTGCGATAAGTTAGCATTGCGCTAACTTTAGCATTAGCTACTAAGCAAACAAGAGCCGAGATCGAGATTATTGTAAAAGTTCACATACAAAAACTCGATAGCAATAATTCAGGCGGCCGCGATCAGGTGCTCCTAACTGCCTTGATTTACTCGACTACTTGCCAACTTGATTATTTGTGTTTTTTCCAGTATTATAAAAATGTTTTCAGGTACAAAATATCGCAGGTTTGTGCTTGGCATTCAATATATGCAGACATGACAGACAGGTTCAACAAGCTATGAGCTTTTATTAGCAATATTTTTTGGTGTTCGCAAAATATCTATATCTATGAATGTCAAAAGATAAGAATGTGTGGTATTTCTGCATCTCAGTCAAAATACTGTAAAACCTAGTGCGGTTTTCTGCAACGTAGCGTGGTATTTCTGCATCGAGTCAAACGAAGAATGGTGGTAATTCGGCTTCAGTCAACAGCGAATCTGTGGTTTCAAAACGTTGGTCCTAAGTAGAGGCATGCAGTGGGTTCAAGTGTTTTGATTGTGGATGTGCTTCGGACTTTGTCTTCACTGTGTAGGTAAAACGCTGTTCCTAAGTTATTGTGGATTCAGTTCATGTGAGAGCATGAGAAGGTTGTAATGCTAGAACCACATGTAGGAATGATTGCGACACTTGAACCACTTTACACAAGTATTAGGAGTAATAACGGCGCGGACGCCATATGATCTGCGGCTGCAATGAACATGCCGCAACTTGGCATGGTCCGCGCTGTGCGTGTAAAAACAAGTGAATCGAGTGTTCGGAGCTGGCTCCCTTCCATTTCCATTCCATTAGCAAATATTTAGCCAAAGTGTTTTCCGAACTTGCACCCATTAAGCGTTTACTTTGCGTCCCTGCCCCTAAGTTAACTTTTTTCATTTATCTCCCCTTGCCATATTGCGTTGTTTTTTTTCCGTATGCAACTCTATATTTAGATCTCCACAAAAGTTTCGCAATACTTTGCTATCTATAGTAAATCGTTTTTGAATAAGACAATCTTTAATATTACTTCAGAATTCATCCTATCTACCTACGAATATATCCATAAAAGTTTATTCGTGGAAATTTGAGGTGATACTTAAAATTTAAACTTACTAATGCCGTTCGCTAGAAAATGAACTGTTAAGTGAAGAGTCTGATCTATGAAGACAAAGTAGCACGGAAAAGTTAGTACAGCGTAACGCGGTATTTAAAAGTTCTAGATTCTATCGATTTTGTATATAAAAAATGAACCATAAATTCACGTGAAAACTTTTCACTTTGCATCTCCAGCAGTTCCTAAGCTGAGGATAAAACTAAAAGCAATTTCATAAGGCCATAATGTTCATCGTGAAGTTACGAGTGTTAGCGAACTATACTCTTAAATGTTAAGTAAATGCTTTGGATTTAAGATCAAAATATTTTGAACGTGCAAATAGTTCATAAGAAACCCAAACAAGGGTAAATATAGTTTCTTAAAATTGTGTAGGAATTACTTACTGGTTATATAGCAAACTTCATCATGATGTACGTAGGTTTATTTTTTGATTCTCCGAGTAAAGCGGTGGTTCTATAAAGTAGGGCTATTCGGTAAAGATGTTCTTACAACTAAAAATATTCAAATCGCTTCAAGTGTACCTATAAAATTCAAAATCCAATGATCAGATCCTAACATGATGAGATCTTTCAACGAAAAAAAATTTAAATGGGTACAAACCTTCTCTGGTTTTTTGTCATTTAAAAATAGAGACACACGCTGTTGAATTTACTGTTTATAGAGAGAAACAGAAACGACAAAACTCACATTATCGAGTATTAAAATATTGTTACAGAATAGCGCTACAGTTTGATACGACTGGTATTACAGGAGATGGAAGCCTAACTGAGATTACCCGGCGCCGCTCAACACACTGAACACGTGTCTGGCAATCTTAATTTATGTTAAATGCTGAGGGGCGGGTATTAGCAAGATTTGAGCTCATTCTTGCGCGACCGTACATTAATCAGGGATCTGTTTATGCTCTGTACAATGACTTTATCTGACTATAATGACGTGTTTTGTATGCGAATTACGTTGTAGGAATTGTTTTACTTATTTTACGGTTTTAAGAGTTTAGTTTATCACACTTATCTAAACCTTATCTTGCTAGCAAATGTGTTAGTTTATTTACGCTACTCTGAAACTATTCATTATTTATAACTGTAGTTGTGTCCTGTGGTTCTACTGGCGTGGATCCGTTTCCTGTAGAAATATATTTTATATTAGAGTAGAGGATACAGGATTGTGTGAGAGGGCTCTTCCGGAGCGGTCTTACAACCTGCTCTGATCTGCCACCTGCAGCATTGCTGTGATTACAACAATTACCACCGACGTGTGCACACAAGCGACGAGCACAGTTTGCAGGACGTGTCCCTTGTATGGCCGGCGAAGTGTTACACTGCTTATAAACGATGAGTTCCTCTTATTGTTAGGTTCATACAACTGCTTGATCTGACGGATCCAATCTACATGTTAAGTAATTTCCGTGACTTACACATACAATTACAAATATTTACACTAAATGTAATTACAATTAATATGACTAAAAAAAGAATATTTGTCATTTTACTATAAGGGATATGACAAACATTAAAAAAACAGGCTGACAATGAAGACAGCCTAGTCGCAATGAAAGCTAAATAAAGTTATAGTTTTTATTTGCGATCACTGATAGTCTGCTACGTACTCTTTGTTAGTATTTTCTTCAACAGAGAACAGAGCAGGAATCGTAACGAGAAAATATAATTGCTTTTTACCGAGTCCGTTCGACCGACCACTAGTTAATGCAATTATCTCAATAATTGCAGACATGTGCGCCGAGCAACTGTGCTGTAAACGTTCTAGACAACCCTCGAACTATTTTAAAGTCAACCACGTGAACAGTATGTTTATGGGGAGTTCATAAAACTATTTGATACTCCGCATGTCGGATGCTTTGGAAATAGTCCAAAATATTACATGAATTATTGCAAATAGTCCAGGAGTTGCATGAGATATGGAGCGTGAGATAATTTATCGCTCACCAGATAGTATATTATTCGGTCAATTAACCTTTATGTACGTTTGCATTCAAGTGGTTGTTTTGCGGTATTTTATTTTGCGTACTTTTTTCGTGACCGCCATTTTTATTACTTGTTTTTTTTGGCTTTATTATTACATGCAGTGCACAACCGTTATGGTCCGAGAGCTGGTAGAAATTTAAAGGTAGGTTTTAAGAAAACCGGCAACTTGTCCTGTAATTCTGTTATAATAACCTAACATAGAACTGCAGAACAGGATGGAGCGAGTGGAGCCAAATGACACCATTGTGCCAAGTGTAGCGAACGTTATAAATGACAATAAAACGCAGTGAGAATAAAGTATAAGAATCTTTAGCTCGATTGAAAATGAAAGGGAAAAGCTAATTAGATGGTGCGATAATGCGAAGCCTCACAACACGGGGGACGCGTGTATTTCATTTAGCGGATTATATTTAAATTCCTAACCCTTTTAGCGCTTACTTCTAACAATATTTATTACTAGCAGTTGCCCGCGACTTCGTCCGCGTGAAAACCTCTTAGGTACCCTTCTAATTTTAAAGACAGACTTTCATACAAAATGTGTAAAGGCTCAATTTAATTTTTTTATAGTTTCCCGTGAAGCAATATTCTCCGTCCCGTCCCGTGTACTAAAGGTCTACATTTTTGTTAAACATTGTATGACATTTTAGTACATTAACATTAAAAATATATATTTATGGCAAGCTGATGGGTATAAATTGATATTAAATAGTATATTTCACTCTTGAGTCTAGCCTTCAGAATAAACAAAAATAATTTTACAGTCCGACACGCAGATAGAGATTAGCCCGTTTAAACAAACGAACAAACTCTTCCGTGTATTAAATAGATATTTGAACAAAGATCGAATTTTTAATTCATCATCGTATATATAACATAGATCTTAACTCCCCTCCCGCACGCGCACCCCCGCCTTGGTGACGCTCACTTCGCAACGCAGAAATAGTAATATTTTAATTTCGCCATAACTTCAAAACCAAACGTCCAATTTTAATCTTTTAAATACCAAATATTATCTACATAAACAGTACTTCGTGATGAAATAATTTATTTTGATAAGGATTAATAACATGAGTAAAATAAATGCGTTTAAATGTAGTCCAAAAAAAAATTAAGATTTTTAAATAAAAAAATGGTTGTTGTGCCTCACTCGACATAGATAGGTATAGTGTGTTGCGGACTTTTTTGTAGATATTTATAAGATCTCCAATTAATTAGAACATTTTATGGTTCTATCTTTTATAGTTTACGCAGCGTACGCAAAATAAGTAACTTTTCTGGTTGATTTTTTACACCTTGTGTCCGTAAAACCCAAATATTTTACGGAACCCTAATTTTTTCCAAAATAAAATTTAGCCTATGTTATTCGTGGATAATGTAGCTTTCGAATGGTGAAAGAATTTTTAAAAACGGTCCAGTAGTTTTTGAGCCTATTCATTACAACCAAACAAACAAACAAACAAACAAACAAACAAACAAACAAACAAACAAACAAAGTTTTCCTCTTTATAATATTAGTATAGATGAATGGGTTGGTTTGGAAACCATTAGTGTTTCAAAACTTATTTAAAATTTACTTATTTAAAATCTCATGTTACTGTTTTTCTTATGGAATTGCTCTATAAGGGCTTGACTGATTTTCATGAAATTGTTTTTGTATATTTGGTACGCGTGGTAATAACTCGTAGGACATTTTCACCCCCCAGGTGACAATACTTTGAGAACTTTTTATCTTTTGGAATTTTTTAATTTTTCAGGAGCAGTCCTATTTATCATAAAAGTGATCTAAGCTCAAAATTGAACGCTGTATTGGTCTATAGGGAAAAAGCTAGTAAGTGTACAGATAATTGTATCCAAATAGGTCGCAAAGACAAGACCAAATAAACCACTTCGAGAGGATTAACAGAAAACTCTCCGTCGCGTCCATTTGTATCCAATTTAAAATCAAATTAGAAATAAATACACTTTCTATTCCATAAGTTCAAGAGCCGCTCAACGATTTCAACGGTGTTGACATAGTCTGTAGAATAGTACTATGCTATTGAGTATCAAGTGCGTATTATTGACTTTTTTAAAGGTGATTGACTTAGCCAGCCATTAATTTAAATAACTTATTTTTAATAACACTACATCAACTTTTTACTTTAAAATAGTGGACGCCCGAGGTTACTTCCTCATAGTTTGTGATTCTATGGCAATAACAGGGTACATACATTATCTATAATGTATAGATCGATTTTATATGTATAAAAATTGCCAATAAATAATTCACCAGCTCCCAGACTATAACGTGCGAGACCAACTTCGCGAACGCCATAAGGAAAATGTACCCATTATCCGAGAAGCGAGATTTACCCCCAAATCGAATCCCATCTCCCCCGTCTGAAACGGCCTTAATTTAAAGGGCAAATTTGTCTAATTCCAATTCCTATGCCGTGACAAATGTAGTGATTTTATTTGGGATTCACCAAATGAATCACTTAAAGCTCCCGGGACATATTTACTTTGACAGCATAGGATACGATCAAAGGATTCTTGGTAAGTGCTGCTTAGAGTTGAAAGGTCAAAGCCAGCAAAGGTATATAGTATACTATCATACTCCATTCAGTGCAGGAAGCTTGACGCATCCTCACAGAATATTTATTAATTCACATTTGGTAAGGATTTTTTTATTACACACGGTCGAGTAATAAAAATATCCTATATTAAAGAATCCGTCTCATTGTCTCTCATGCTATATATAAGGATGGGTAGAGACAAATTCGAATCTCACAATGTCAAGTAACAAAAATATAATTACGGAATAGGGGGTGTTCTTGTAGTCCAAGGTTGAGCGTTTAGACACATCTCGTATAGATAAAAGACATTATTGTCGTCCATATATCGCTCTTTCTCTCGCCCCAACACAACTATATGGGCGACAATATGTCTTTTACTCTACACGACTTGTGTCTAGCGGCGCATCATAAATATATTCGGGGTCATTTCTTAGTCGGACTTGTTTTACACTGGACATTGTTTACATGGAATGAGGAATAAATGACATGACAAAGCGCACTCAACAAATAGGTAGGTATGCGAGTAAAAAAGGTACAAGTTCTTTGTCTGTATTTCTTACAACGGGACATTTCGCGTAAAATATACACTTGAAAAAAAAAGTGGCCCCCGAGACAAGTTGACGCTGCGCGAAATTTCATTTCTAAACTCAAAGAAATTTACTTCTTGGCACCGTTACAGAGGAAATACAATTTATCCGACGGCGTTTTACAGAAAAGTTAAGCTGTAAGCGTCACATAAATACCTAATCTAAATGCGAAACTCCAGGGTAGATTTAAGTACTAGGAACGTGGCTAGCTTAAAGCGTACGGGATTCTGTGTTACAACGTGTTTACTGTCGCACGTTTAATTGCCATTTATTAATCCTTTGATGTTAAAGATTATAATATTTTTTATAGTAATGATTCATGTAGCTTATAGGCCACGGAACGTAGCTAAAAACCTATAAACAGACCTATATTTCTGACAGCACATCTAACATAATGTCGCCCGGCATCCATCAATCTTAGACGTAGGTGTTCAGCCTCATGGGTATTCCTGTAAGACCGAAACACAGCAACTTTGCTTGGCTGCAGAAATAATCATGGTGGTAGTATTTCCCCGGACGAGCTCTGTATTAAATAGATCTGCTACGCTTAAAATCACTTTTACCTTTTTTTAAATTCACCTTTAATTCCTGATTGGATTTAAAACTACTTTTAAATCGCTTGGCTGTTCGCTTCGGTAGGTTTGTAAGATTTTTGCAGATTTTATTCCAAATGGGTACCTACAGTGGCTACACGTAGCCCTTTTTATTTATATTTATTTACACTTTATTTGTACAAAAGGAAGAAAAAACTAAACACACATGCATAGTTCATATTACCTTGATAAATTATATATTAAAACCTTTTCCGGGAACCACTCTACCTATTGGTGAAAACCGCATGTCAGTCGGTTCAGTAGTCTTTGGATTTATTGCTAACAGACAGACGCGGCGAGGGACTTTGTTTTATAATATGTAATGATGGTCAATACGGGTCTCTGGAAATAGACTTTCTAGGAAAGTCTACCCTTCCTCTAATGAACTGAATAACAAGTTCCATATCAAAGAGATAGCTGAAGCTTACTACAAATTATTTATGTATGGGTAACTTAAGCTTTGTCCAAAAGCTGGTTTTGTAACATAATTAAGTGTCCTCTTGTGTAATGTAACTATGAAACAGAACAAGACATCCTTTGAAGCTGGTAAAAAGTGCAAACTCAATATCAAATTCAAATATATGTATTTTTTAAATAAATCCAAAAATAAAAAGTATTTTGGATCATCGATAAGTATTTTTACGTTATTTAAAAGGAATGTTATAATTGAAATTAAAACGGAATACTTACTACAAGGATTCCGAATGTGCTTTATTTTAAGAAGCGCTAACAATAGTTAGAACAACAACTCAGATAGCACTTATTATTTTTTGTAATGTTACCACTGGCACACTGGACTTAATGACATTGGTGGTGATGAACAGCATTCCTTACAACAATCAATTAATTTTAATTGATATCATATGCCAGTGCAGCGGTGAACACTTGACCATAAATCATAACTGATTTGGAAGAATTGTGGTAATTTATATTATACCTGATCATAATATCACAGACGTCGATTTTCACGAGTTTAATTAAATCATTTAAATGTAATGCGGTAAAAGCTTGGCTCCAAGCTGGAAATTTGGGAGAATTCGTCCGAAATTTTGTGTGAAGCAAATAGAGGTAGAGTTGCAACTGAACATTACTGTTACTTTAGTGGGACGCGGCGCAGGTTACAAGATGAGAGCGGGTGGCGAATACCATATTTTGAATCGCCTGACAGACTTTAGGGTCTCATGGTGCTGGAATGGCAGATGGTTGAAAGGCTGTAGCTATTAGTAGGTACCTATCAATAGATACAAGGCCGACCCGCTACACTGATGACATCAAGCGTGTAGCAGGGAGCCCCTGGATGCAGGTGGCTCAATTCCGTGGCACTTGTTAGTCTCTAAAAGAGGCCTATGTTCAGGAGTGGATGGTAATTGTATTATAGTGATGATAAAGATAGTAGTAAGATATGGATGGCGAATATAATTATTATGATCCGCCTATAAACCTAGAGGTAGTGTTGCAACTGAATATAATACGCGTTGTTTTAATTAGCCACTATAGTTATAGTTATGGCTCTAAAACCATTATAGTTTTAGAGTCTGTGATCGTAAGATTTTCGTCATTTTATAAAAGCACCCAAAGCCAGCTAGACTTCCAAGCTCAGTCGCACTACACATAGATCGCTAGTAACTTGATCCTCACTAAATAATTCAGCGCTTGTTTACACGCACAGCGAGTGCCCGCGCCCGCTCCGATGACGAAACCGAACCACTTAGCGAAATGGAAACTTATCGGTGCTCGCTGCTCTGCGATAGATACCATGTTTGAAAAAAATCCAATTCAATTGAATGGAAAATGTTTTTAAACTATCGATAGTGGTTTCTATAATTATGGATAAAGAATAGTGCGTTGAAAAAAAAAAACAAACTCTGTTTTTATAGTGACTGATGCTAATCAATGAGCCCAGTGACCCGAGATCTGACCAGAGCCGATCAACCAGCAAACAGAAATGTCATTCTTGCAGCGTACATGTGTCCCGTCGCCTATAACTGTAACTCATTCAAGTCAAGAATTAGGTTTGATCTAGTTAAGCGCATGCCAACATAAGACTTCATCGCTGATTTCAAGCACGATTGTAATAAGCATTATTTAGGGGACGAGCAAACGTATCTATCATTTAAAATGACCTTATACAGGATCTCAGACGCGTATAAGTACGAGACCAGGCATTTGTCTTTGTCAAAGAGGTCATCATAAACCCAATTTCCAAAATAGGGCTCCAGAAATTGGAACTTTACCAAATATGCCATCATGAAAATAACTTAAAAATTTACTACGTACTTGCACCGGCACTTGATCCAACAGTCAAGCGGAAGCTTTTTATAAGAATATCGCTACAAGACTATTAACAGCGACTATCGGAATAACAATGGTTGACTCTACATTATGTATAGAAAAAAGTATATTCATTCTTTTTTCTTCTTTCTTCTTTCTTCTATGTCACAAGTTCATTCTATCCATATCCACATTATTTTATTCAGATTTTCCTCAAGTTTATGTAAAACAAACGCAGGATATGTCACCAGGAAGGCGTATTAAAACAATATACTGCGCATTGGGAGACGAGACGTTGACGTTTACGGTTAATGTAAAATTTTATTGAAAGTAAACCTTTTTATTAAAAAAACAAAAGCTTCTTCCAAGGCAAGTGAAATGTACAAATGTATTAAAATCGCCTACATAAAAATGTACCTACTATGTGTGTGCTAGAAAAATATAAGTTTACGTAAGTTTAGATAAGTGGTATTGGGGCAGAATAGTAAAAGTACGTTTAAAATGTTTAAAAAAGTATGGCTGGCGTTTTTACATACATAATTATGTATTGGATACAAAAACTAAAAAAATATATTATAAATTATAAGAATGTTATGATAATGTATCAACGATTTTTTTAGAATAACGTATTCTTTTTAAAGAATCTTTCTTCCGAAACCGTAGTAGAGTCACTACAGATAAACTAACTTATATTCAAAAATATTTGAAAATCGAACAAAACTAAATTTAGAAAAAATTTCATTTTTGATTTTAATTTGAAAAAATATAACCCTTCAACCGTCGGAGTAAAAAGACAACACTAGCAATTCACTCGCAAACGACAATAACGGTTGATCGCAGATAGCATTGGCCAGTAATTCGCAGCAATACTGCAATACCGTTCCGTTCCGCAAATGAACGCTGGGTGAAAATCAGGTGCAAAATTGAACGTACACGCTTTGTTTGACGGCTGCACTTTGACTATGTACTGATTTGAATTACTGTTGAACATTTCATGATTACTAGACTTCTATACTGTATTAAACTTACTATTTTACACCAGGAAGAGAAGATAGAGCTCTCGTGATTTTGAGTTTAAAACATGCCATAGCAAGCTAGCGTCACGCCCTTACAGTGCCCTAACATTTGAAGCATGGGTGTTTAAGCCTCATCATCTCTGTTGTCACCCTTTTATAATAGTACAATGTGGTCCAATAGTAGCAGGACCTCACACCAGGAGACGTGTTGGTGTGCTTAGGACGATCATGTTTTCTCTAAGATCGATTATTAAAAGATGATTATACAAGTGTTCTCTCTGTGTAACGGGAGAGTAAAATTACAAACTTTCCGATTCCGAGCTGTTACTGAGTATATTTGGAGCTACGGAATGCTCAACATTTTGTACGCCGGCACGTTAACAACTGGACCAATGAGGCAGTTAAAAACAGACACTAAAAAGAGTATTAATAAAAAAATGTTCCCGCTAAATTTGAATTCACCTTTTGTATTTCGAATGGAAATCATCAACGTTCAAATAGCTGGCCGAATAGAAATGAACCGTTCCAATTTCGGAACGCATCGCGGCAATAACATCGAACAATAAACTGGGCATGCGTTCCAATTTGCAGCGAATGCTCATTTCGCTAAACGGCACCGAAATATTGACGTCTATTGACGTCGGCGACCCAAAATTCCTACCATTATCGATGCCGTAGGGAGAACATACGAGAAGCACACTGGCGACATGCCGGTGCCATATCAAAGACTATGATCATTAATGGACTTCTATCGGGAAGTGTTTTAGCACTTCGACACATTGTAGTCAAGTCAAATGGGCTTTTGTTTTTTCTTAGCTGGTGCTTTCAAATTCTTAGAAGCTAGATAATTTGGTGCATAATGATGCCACCTGAATTTTAATGATTATCACCGCATACGAATTCAACACAATACGACGACAAAAAAAGTTTGTCTTGGAGACTATGACCCTACCTACGCCTCATATAGTAGTGCTCTGTATTATTATGAAGGATAGGCACATAAGGGTTAACACCTAGTTATTCCTTATACTACTTCTACTAGCATATGCAGGCACATTGTATGTGTGTACCTAGCACGGCTCGCAAAGTGTAGTACTGGCGATGTTTTTCACCTAAAATTAGGTGAAATATGTACCTAGCCACACTAAAACTTAAAAACTTTATTACTAGCCACAACAACAATCAAATACTGTCACTATGTAGAAGGAAAGGCCTTCAGTTTGTTCTCACAGTAATTGTTATATAAATGCGGTGCAAAATTGATACTACTTAGAAGGACAAAATGTTTAGCAGCAAGGTCGTCGTCTGTTTTTGACGCGGATGACCCGGAATACCGTGTCATTACCGCCTGGATCGGAAATTAATTCCCTGGGAAGGCCCAATTTCTAGTCGAAACTGTTTCACGCTGAGGTTTTGATTGCGCGCGTCGACCGCAGTCAAGGGGCAAATTGTGACGATGTATCATTTTAGCGTTAAGTACGATTTTAAACCTGAACAGAAAACGGCGATTAGTGAAGGAATTCAGCGTTAATATAGTATATCGATACTTACAAGTTACTTTTCATGTACATTTTTAAAAGAATATTAGTAATATATTAATTATTAGGTGTAAAGACTGTTAGCAGTGGGTACAACAATAGTCATACGGAAGAGGATAGTATGTATCTCTTTGTGTTTAATACCTAACGCCTTGAAGGAAAGGAATTGCTGCCCTTTTCGATGGCTTCCATGACGTACCGACACCTAACTATGCGCGGTGAATTCTTTTGTATTTGGAATCCAAAAACACATTAAATACGCGTAATGCAATCTTTACTATTAATATAGAGGCGAAAGCTGGATGGATGTTAGTTACTTATTCACATAAAACTACTAAATAAATTTTGATGAAACTTCATAATAATATAGCTCACAGATCAGAATAACACATAGGCGACATTGTATCCCGAAATATCCACGGGAATGAGAACAACGCGGGTGAAACTCTCTCTCTCTCGCACTCTTTTGTAAATATAAAATTAAATGTACATTGAATATGTTCTCTTGCGGGACGTTCTATCTGTCAGGTCAGCAAACTTTTATAAATTCTCTTTCGCTACGACTTTGAGAGTCTCATAGAAACTCTACGTGACGAAATCAGATATGAGGAGATTCGTAGAATAACAGTTATAGAACGGAGTGTCAGCTAGTTATGCTAACTATCTGCGTATTGCAGCTACGCTTAATATCTGACCATATTGATGCTGAAATTTTTAACGGAGGAAAGGTGTGAAAATGAATTCGTAAAAATACACACATAATTCAATTAAAATTAAAAAGTTACAGCATTGAAAATAAAATAGTTTTGGTGGTTGCAAGGTTTGGTTTGGCAAGGTTCGTTATTAGTATGACTTCATATTACTGAGCATCTCCTAATTACTAATTTGTATTCACAATCTCATGATTGATAAAATGAACCCTGAAATTTGTGCGATACAAACTTAGAAGGGTTTTAAGTCAGCGGTTAATTCATACACGACCCTTCTTCCCTTCTAGCAAATCGATATCCTGTGCTAAGAGTGGGTAGAACGAATAGTTCAAAGGGTATGGATCAAATCTTAGAGCTTTCAGATTACAGTAAATAACAATGAAGGTATTAAAGCCTAATAATGACGAAAGAATAAAATATCTTTTTAGAAGCTTTATCCTGTAAATTTAACAACGATTAATATATTTTCGAAATAAAATGTAAAAAAATTAAAAAAAATATTAATTAACAAAAATTTAATTTAAAGTTCTGCAAAGTAAAAATCTTTTTAAAATTATCAAGGTGCTCCTAGTGAAATATCTGAATAAAAATGCCTCGAGTTTTAATTTTTTAATTATACAACAGATGCGCTCCCATTTCTTTACAAGCTTAGCCTTCAAACTTGCAGGTGGAGAGGTTGTTTTTAATCTTATTTTCACACAATTTTCACTGAATTTTCAAACTTGACCTTTGCATCTGAAAGGAATCCGCATCTGCGGTTCTGTCATCGTGTCAAGGTTAGTTACAATTTCAATGAACCGTAACATAAAAGGTTTGTTAATTAACTAGAGCGTTTGATGTTGCATGCGAAAAAGCACAAAAAATGTTCACTTTGACCACGTTAGATATTTGTTAATTTTATTTGACTTCGGATTTTTTTTATTTTACGGACTTGAAACATGTTATCAATTAAATGAATGTTTTCAATGTCTGTTTCGTAACGAAAATCCTATTACTCCTAAACCTCCGCATAAGCCATCCTCAGAAGACGTGAACTCTACAATTTATAACTGTAAGAATATTTTTTGCGTCCTACTAAATAATTAAGCCTTACTACTTATATATATGCTTATAGGAAAATATGCAATTGATTAAATTAAACAATCTTCTTTGGTTTACCTAAACAACATAAATGTACACGACAGAGCAATGTTTTGCTAACCGAGGTAAAGGCATTCATAGCAATCTTGGGCAGCGGACGATTACCTCAGGCGCCCATTTAGTTTAACGCTGCGTAACTGTCCGGTAAGGACGTGTAACTACAATATATAGTATAGGTTTTGACGACCTCTCCGTTATACGAGTAGCTACATGTAGAACCACAGAATACAATAGTACAAGTTTAATAGTGAACTACCATTATACGAATACGCATACTATAGCTCGGTCGGAAAAGTAAAACACCTGGATTGCGGGCGCCACAAGTATTTTTAGCGGTCTATACATAGTTTGCTAGTAGGGAAATTAGTTTATTTTTCCGCAACATGGCAACGTTTTTTTATTCTTCTGGTCAGGCCATACTGCTTTATGATTAAAAATTTTTGAGCCCCATTAAGTTCGCTTGATTTAAAAATTTAAAAGATGAGATCTAGTCTGAATGCAGTTAACAAGTTTTATGAGGCTTTCAATTCAAATTCAAATTCAAAATCATTTATTGTCTGTCAGTACGTAGTGACTCTACCTTTATATCTAGTTATGTTATATTATGCTGTTGACGGTTTTTCACTCAATATCAGATAGGCTATCAATATTTTCTCTACACAGCAGACTGCGACGTGACGTTAGCACGAGTTTCAAATTCAAAATTCAAATTCAAATTCATTTATTGCGAATTGAGTACATGGAGATCTTATATAAATATTATAGGTTCTTCCACATTCCGCCTTACAGCTTGCAATGTCCTTAAATCACTAAAAATACTGGTAATAGCTCTGTCATTCCAAACAATTTACGATTCTAACGATGCCTTTACGTCAATAAATATTTTGTCGCCTTATATAAACATGTCAATAAAAATGAGAACGAATTATTAATTTTAATTACATCAGTATACAAAAATAATATTAGTCAATCAATGTACAATATATATATATATTTTGTACATTGATATATATTAGATTGTGTCATCCAGGTACTCTTTAACGGTGTAGTACGATTTGTCTATTAAAAGTTTCTTTAACTTTTTTTTTTAATTTATCATATTAGAACTTTTTATATTATATGTCAATTTATTGTAAAGGATAATTGAAAAACAAAAGATGCTTTTGTTTGAGTTAAAAAGTTGTAATAAATAGTATCAGTAGTAATACACATTACACCTTACAATGGCTTACGTCACGTCGCCGTTCCACCCCGTTTGCTGTGTAGCGAAAATGTAACTATAAAAATATACAGTTATTCTAATACTAACATCCACCTCCCCCAACACAGACCGTATTACAGGCGTTTTTAATAATACGACATTATTAGCATTGCCACGAAATCCAATATCTCGGCGGGATCACAAGCGAAAATAGATGTCTTTATTCCTTCTTTAAGTAATCGGTATACACAGAAAGCGTTTCAAAGTTCAAAAGGGCATGGAACATAACTACCACCAAATAAATCGTTCGCACTCGTTCGTTGCAAACACTCGCGCCATATTGCCTATTTGTAAAAAAAGTGGCGCGAATTTCAGGTAATTGTTTTCGTTTCCACCGTTTGGGAGTTTAGGAAAATGTTATTGTGTATGAACAATAAATCCTTAAAGTTTGTATGTAAGGGGATATATGTTTGTTACTGTTTCACACAAAACTACGGTACACCAGGATTTTGAAAAGGCCTGGGGTTTCACCGGCGTAGTTACACTTCCCCTAGATATTTTGAAGAATGTTTCTTTGCGTTACTGTAGATATTTCGAAAGTACACCTTTAGCGAGTTACGTAGTGAGTCCTATGCCAAAGAGTAAGAGAAAACATTACTTAAAATATATATTTATCTCTTTCTAATACAAGGTGTGGCGTACGACAACTTTTATTTTTTCCCCTTCTGGTGTATATGCCTACATATTATGTTGCTAGGTAGTAATAGTAATATTCTCAAGGTTTTTGACGTGACAACGTCTTATAATTCGATAGCCGGCTGCACGCACCAAAAAAACATGACGTCATGCGTCGTTACCTCGCTTTGAGGCGTTCCATGTAAGGCTTGAAGTGCAAGCGAGAGCGCGGAACGAGCGACCAAGAAGCACAATCGGCCTTTGCGTTCGGCAGCGTTCGACATCCGTCTATTAAATATAATTATTAAATATATTAATTTTAAAAAAATAAATTTAAAATATAAATTTTTAAAATCATAATCAATTATTTTATTAATTTAAATTAATATTTATAAAAATATACTTAAATTAAAATTTTTAATAACCAATTAAATGCTACCATTCTATCAGTATTTTCTTAAGACATTGTTACGTTCAACTATCGTCAGTAAACCGACTTTACAGACAGCCAATTTTTTTTTTTAGTAGTATTTCAATAATGATAGAGTATGGCACGTCTATTAGTAAGACGTCTTTGCTAGATTGGCGATCGGGAAGTGCAGTGTTTCTCGTGTGTCAGAGTGTAATGAATCCCCACAGGCGGTCTACCTGTTTTATTGAAAAAAAAGCAATTTCATTATAAGATTACTCTTAATAATAATAATGAAATCATTTCCACGAGTAACATTAACACGGAATTTGCGTTTTTCCGCGCTGAATTTCCATTATATTGGCCCCCGGTGTAAATATCAAAGTATTTTCGTGAGCGAAGATACAGGACACCGGGAATGTAATTAAGTAGGCCACCGCGACAGTCCGAGGCAATAGCCCGACTGGGAACGGGCTGGTACGAAAGAAATATCTATATTAAAAAGCTTTGTTTTGCTATTTCGAAGGCAATGTACTGAGAATACTTAGCGATTTTGCGTTTATACTCAACGATAGGGATGACCATTTTGTGCTCATGCTGATGTCGATATCTATTTGAGTCTGACTCTAAGTAAATCTATCTAACTATGTCGCCATAAAATCTCATCGTAAATCTTGAAGTACATCAAAACTGATCTTGTGTTTAAGTTTATTATGCAATTTTCTTGCTTTTCGATAACTCCATATTTACGGATTGAATAGAAATTTCTATATTAATAAACTTAGTTAGCAATTGGAAGGTTGGTGCACCGAGGACAGCTGATGATGATGATAATGACTATATTTATTAATTGGTCATGTCTATCAATTTCACTATAAATTTATCTACCCATTATACCTTATAATCTACCTTAAAGTTAATGCAATATATTTTACTATTTGATAAATTCATTTATTAACGGGCTGGCAGGAAAGAAAGATCTGTATTAAAAAGCTTTGTTTAGCAATTTGGAGGGCGTTGTGCCGAGAATACTTAGCATAATAGCGTTAATGGCGAGGTATAGTGGTGAGCTAATTTTCTTATCGATATAGATTAGAGGCTGACTGATTTTTATAATATAATTCTATGAAACAAGCAGATGGCTTTGATATTAGCTATACATAAAAAATACTTAGCGGCACTCAGCCCGACCTTAATTCGCTTATAATTCTAGTAATTAGCTCAGGTCTGATTTGTTTACTTCGGCCACGGGTTAGCATCCTTCCAGGAAAGTCCCGTACACATTATGGAGGAATCAACATTATTAAACATCACAATCATGTATGAATATGAAATCAATAGTTTTGGTCGGCTGATTTGAAGGAAAGCTTTCAACAAACTCAATTCAAAGGTAAATTCTATCTGAAGTTAACTATTTTATATTTGTCTCGATATCGATAAAATCACTTGGGCGAAGCTCTATGAAAAATTAAGGCGACCCAAGAATTTTTTCTCGTTGAAGAAAACGCGGTAATGCTGCGTAATGAATATTTAATTATTGTTTTCATTTTTGAACTTTTATCATAAATTTGCGAAATTAATTCATTGCCTTACACGTTTCTCTACTATCCATAAAGAGCAATAAGTGTTATGTTTTTATGGGCTCAGAAAAAGGGAGATAAAATTGGAGGAATTATTAGATATTTTCGTAAAAATAAACTGCTTTAAGGAAATCTTTTCGTACTTTAGGCTCATAAATTAATGGAATTAAATGTTAGCTAGATGTAAACTGATTACAATTTTACGTCTAATTTATTTTACGTATATTTTGTCTTCGTGCGCTTCAATTATTTATATTTTTAGTCAAAAAGTGTTGAATTGCAATTATTTTTCTTATTCTTGTATTACATACCGAATAATGATTTTGTGCATTAATTATAGTCATTGAATATAATAGAAATTTCAAATTCCTTTAATGTTGGTTGCTCATTTTGCAAAACGTAATAATGTAGGTAGTAGGTATTGCCTCATACATCGAACGATTAGCGTATGTTGTCAGTCATAGTGAATTAAAAAATACATTCGCCATAAATAGAAACACATTCGTGAATAGAACAAATTGTATCCTGCGTAAATGACTCCATATCATCGTCGTAAACATGCCACAGATATCAATGAATTCAACCCAGTCAGTAGTGTAGGAGCCAACGACAAAACGTCACATGCAGGCAATCAGTCAAATATTTGCCGGCGATGGCTTCGCTGCTGTAACGCCGAGCCTGTTTGCCGACTCTGAATATTCCGGTCGAGTAAGCAAAGGTAATGTTTAGTTCATGTATAGACAATGTATCCTCGGCGTTTGCACAGCATTTCGGTCCGTATATATGATATTTTCGACGTTTCTACAAATGTCACCCGTTTTCTCTTACATAAATTTACATGTTAAAGTTATTGTGTTGTTTGCTGCCTTGTTTGAGTTATATAGGCTAAGGTCCAAGGTGGGTTTAATTAATTTAAATTTAGTTCATTTGATGGTGACTCATAAAACGATGGAGCTATGCTCGCAGTTTTTCAGATCGAATTGGGAAAGAGAGAGAGAGAGAGAGAGAGAGATCCGTAGCATAAAGTACCAGAGTAATCATTATAGCTCTATGACTCGCACAGTTGAAGTTAAAATGGGGGTACGTAGTTCAAAGAACCTATGAACTGTGATTGGAAAATGATTGTGACAATTTTACAATTTCCGGATTGGGCCCTTAATCTATTTGATACTGACCTCTTGCTTAAGCCAATAAACAAACACATGCAGGGATAAGCCAGAAAACCAGCGCACATAGGCTTAAACTCGTACTTAAGCTTATTGGCTACCATCACTCAAACATTTGCAAGCGATGGCTTCGCAACTATAACACGCAACTGTTTGCCGTCTCTGAATATTCCGGTCGAGTAAGCAAAGGTAATGTTTAGTTCATGTGTAGACAATGTATCGGCGTTGTTTGCACAGCATTGCAGTGCGCAAATACGGCATTTGCGCGGTTAGCCCGCGTGTGTGCTCTGTCGCCTTGTCGGTTGCTTCCGAGAGCTTATGCGAGACACCTGTGCATACAAAGTCTAATCTGGAATACGTTTCTACGTTATTGACGAACTGCGTAGCGGAAACCTCCAGCTTAGTATCCTCCTTGGCTTCCTGTGAATCCGGCGAGAAATTGTTTCAGCAGGGTAGCTAAAAAAAGTAAGTAAGTAAAAGTAAGTAAGTACCTGAAAATAAGATCCTTTTTAAGCTTGTAAGATTTTAAGGTAATAAACACACAAAATGTAAAAGCTAATTGTTTGTTACCTTCACAATAATTCACAAAATCTAAAAGCCAATTTACACCTTCAAAGTAAGTCACAAAATCTAAAAGCTAATTTACACCTCCATAATAAGCTAGAAATGGCAATAATATAATATAGCGCCACCTTGCGTTATTCGTAAAGCTCTATACACTGCAAAGTTGTGAATGCATCGCAAAGTTTGCGCGGGTGTCGAAGTTGGGACTAATTAAATTGTTTATAACACTCTGCAATAGTTCACACGCCCGGCGAACTAGTTCGGGATTCGAGTGTTTAAAGGACGCTGTATTTTAATGTAGCTAGCAAGTTATTATGGCATGAACATGTTTTTTAACAAACTGTACCATAACGCTTTATTAGCCTGTATATTTACTAAGCTGTACATGTTACACTCCCGTGCCCTGCAGAGCACGTTAGTCTGTCGTAGCCGACCGCAGACTACACCAGTAGCCAACGTGTCGCAGCGACACCACCCATTTCTATGTATTCATATAGAAACCAACGTGTCACTTATCTCGACAGTGAAAACCAGTAATGACGCTGCGATAAGTCACCTGCAATTGTCGTTTGTGGTCGGCAATAAACTTGCACCCTTATTCATTAAAACGAATATCTCATAGTGCTCGTACAGCGTCGAACTTTAACCCTAAGTCTCAAATTCTTTCTCCCTTAAGACTTATACAAACTAGATAAACTCCTAATTGTGATCAATTTGGAATTTCATGCTTTTTAAATTGACTTCAGTATGGTCTGATGCAACTTCGAATAGTTTGTTAACTAGTAGGATATTTCCTGCTGCCAAAAAAGTACCATTCAGTGACGTACCCTAATTCCATAATAGAAGACAAACTCAAAAGGTCGTTTTCCGATAATAGTTATTACACAATGTGTAACGTAGTTCTTATCAGTTTCAGTGAAGAATTTTGATCGGTACGTAAATATTGGGAACGGCGTAATAAAGTTTCTTATTTTTAGTTTTAATGATATTTACCACGGCCCGCACTCGGGAAGCGATTTTTTATGAATTTATTCAGTTGCCAGGAAGCAGTCGCATTGCACGCCGAAAGTTCTCTGGGAAAATTGCAGTGCAAGTCAGTAGCAGTAAATATTTGAATTGTAGAACGGGATTGGTTTGCTTTCTACGTATTCAAAGGCAGTGTTTACATGGAAATATAAAAATTCTTCACGATCTGTGAGGAATAGTCGATTTTAGAACGCCGCTTTGGAGGCCGGGGGAATTGCCAGATCGATCGGAAAGGAGTTTGTATAAGGAGTAAGATATTGCTAGCAGTTCCGCTGGCTCAAAAAACGTGTACTGTATCCGAATCGTAACAGCAGGGTAAATAGCTTCAACTTGAGTCTCCTATAAGGAAGGTCATGTCCTGAAGTGGGTCTTTTAAATAGGATGATAGTCATGATGATGATTTTAACTGTGTAGCGATCACTATCAGACGTTTAGGACGATGACCGCGACCGGTTAAGACGGAATTATGTATGTGAAATTCAGTCATGTCAGAAATTCCTCGTACCGTAAAATAGAATAAGGAAGTTAAGCTAACTTATCCTAATAACTGTACAAACCATGCCCACGTGGCATGGTGACAAGAATACTGGCTATCTTTCCGCGTTGAATAGCCAGGATCCTTAGCACAAAAAACGAGCCAGCCCTTTTGTCACCAATTGAGGCCATTAGAAGATTTTTTTAATTTGTTTTCTATTCAAAAACCCATCAAAATCGGTCCATTAGATTTCCTATATCCATATAGCCACATAGAAAAAAAGGAAGTTGATACTATGACATTATTAAAAAAGAATAAAATGGACTTTATATAGGGGAACATTTCCTGACTCGTATCTCTAGAACTAATACAATTTTGTGATAATCGATTTTGAAAATGCTTCGGCGCGTGAAAATACTTTGCGTATCTCAAGTTCGATATTGATTGAAGTCCGGGCAATATTAACTCTTAGTATGAGATTGAGATAAAGTTATTTAGTTCAGGAAGCTAACAATTTGAACTGCGTAGTCTTGAGCGCCCGATTTATGTGATTACAGGCATCGGTATCTTAAGTTATTTAATACATAAAATTAATAAAACTATTTTTTTTGTGCTTTAGAATTTAGCACAAAATTGTTTTCCAAAGCAAATGTGCCCAAATTCTACAGACATATTATTTATAGTTTTAGTATTTTCAAGGATCCCTATAGCCATTTTTCAAATGAAATTAATCATAAGAGAAGCTTCTTGGTAACCACCAAAGGTATCAAAGGTAATGATACTGTTAGGTATCAGTGCATGATCACCGAATTTATTACGTTCAGTCGAACGTTAGAAATTTGTTCTAATTTTATAAAAAAAATAAGTAAAAAGGTCGATACAATCTACGAGTAAGTACAAGGTATATTTTGTTTAGATTTTCCCCGTAGAATTAACTTGGTAACTTTAATATACAAGCAAACGAACTCTCGACCACTTGAATACAGTGGTGCTCGAGTCAATGAGGGGTTGTTTCAAAAACTTTTAATTACGTAGATATTTAATTATTTCTTTTGAAGAATAATAACACAGAATTCCAAGTTGATGTTACTTACTTTTTCAATTATAGACCAAGAGACTGTGATGGCAAGACTTTTGTCAAAATATTTTATAAAAGTTAACTATCTCTGTAATTGTAACTGTAGTAGAAAACTATCGAGTATTGCTTGTAGCGATAGCAAGTAAATTAAACCACAAACCATCAATACGAAATCGTATTTTTTTCATTTTCTTTTCATCATAATATATTCCTTTGTAAGACACTTGTCTTCGTCGCTACCTTTTGCTGTTCACAGTTATAGATATAAACTTTAAAGGTTGAGATGAACGGTTTCACCTCCCTAAGACAAATTCTTCAATTTCCTTACTTGTCTAATCTTGGCAATCCTTCATTAGATACTGTTATTGACATAAAATTTCAAGGTTCAAACCCATGATCAAAACTACATAAATCCTAACATTTGCGCTGTTGTTGTTCACTAAACTTAACTTGATGGTTGAAGATGGGCTAAATAACTTCCAGTTTTTGTAAAATGACGAAGGACTATCGACCACAGGCTCTCGCTGTAGTAGGTATAACTAAATGAACACTATTATAAGAGCAACATAACACTTTAGTTAACGTAAATTCATTTGTACTAAATCGCACAACAACATTATATTAAACAGTTTGCTCACTGAACCTAAACGATATATAAAGCTTTTAGCAGATTCATTCATGATTTATAGTTGATTTATGTCGAATTTCGTTTTAAACACGACAACAAAATTGCTATGTTAAATTACATTTTCGAATATAATTTTACACTTTTCGAATTGCGTTTAACAATTTTATATTCGGGCGATAATTTATAACTTCAATCGAATGGTATATATTGCTTTTGATAGACCCGTTCCGCATTAATGAATGGACGTAAATCAAAGTGCACTTAATTAACTGTTATGTAGACTTAAGAGGAATTAAAAAATGAATTATTAATGTTCTACCACTACTGTACACATATTGAGTAGTAATTGTAGGTAGCTAAAACTGATGAAAGAGCATTTGATCCTTTAGCTGAATGAATTAGAAAACATTGAAGCAGAACGTTTGGCTGTTGTGGTTTTTTTAATTTATTACCAGTCAGCCCGTGTCTGCCTTCACACCTGATGGTATGTGATTATAGAATGCAAGATGGAAGCGGGCTAACCTGTTAGAAGTAGAATGTAATCCACACCTCTTTCGGTTTCCCCTTAGGGTGGTAACTACCGTGACTGAAGCCTCCCACCAACCAGAACTCGACCCTGGAACTCCGTCTTACCAATCTACCGCGCATACCGAAGCGTTACGGAGGCTGTCAATCTACTACTTGAATTCGTTGCTCACGACGTGTTGCTTTTCTGTGTGATAACGGAGAAGAAGAAACAAGATTGTGAAGTTCTAGGCACATTTCTCAAGGTGTATGCAGTAAACCATTCATGCACTAGCACTACTGCGACGTTGTTGCTTAACTAGGAGTAGCAACTAAGTGACAAGACTGTTAACAACCGCGGCCATCGGTTGAGTCAAATGCATAAAGCTGATATTTAGCAGGATCACAGTCATCATTATAAGTTAAAGGCGGTACATAACGCCTAGCTTTTTGGCTGCTATTTTAGCTGTAGATTAAATGCATTTACTGAAGTAGAGGGCTGTCTGGCCGCACCATGAAGGAGAGCTGGCTTATCGACGCCACCTACAGAGGAATCATACCTGAGGATCGGTCCCTGGTACCGAGCACCGAGGCTATTTGAGGTCGCTCCTCGTTGATCACGAGCTCTGCCCGCTCGCTGTACACGGAGTGGACTGTCGAGATGCAGGTCAGGCGCAGCTGCCCGCGCTCGAAGCTGTCTGGCCGCACCATGAAGGAGAGCTGGCTTATCGACGCCACCTACAGAGGAATCATACCTGAGGATCGGTCCCTGGTACCGAGCACCGAGGCTATTTGAGGTCGCTCCTCGTTGATCACGAGCTCTGCCCGCTCGCTGTACACGGAGTGGACTGTCGAGATGCAGGTCAGGCGCAGCTGCCCGCGCTCGAAGCTGTCTGGCCGCACCATGAAGGAGAGCTGGCTTATCGACGCCACCTACAGAGGAATCATACCTGAGGATCGGTCCCTGGTACCGAGCACCGAGGCTATTTGAGGTCGCTCCTCGTTGATCACGAGCTCTGCCCGCTCGCTGTACACGGAGTGGACTGTCGAGATGTCGCTCCTCGTTGATCACGAGCTCTGCCCGCTCGCTGTACACGGAGTGGACTGTCGAGATGCAGGTCAGGCGCAGCTGCCCGCGCTCGAAGCTGTCTGGCCGCACCATGAAGGAGAGCTGGCTTATCGACGCCACCTACAGAGGAATCATACCTGAGGATCGGTCCCTGGTACCGAGCACCGAGGCTATTTGAGGTCGCTCCTCGTTGATCACGAGCTCTGCCCGCTCGCTGTACACGGAGTGGACTGTCGAGATGCAGGTCAGGCGCAGCTGCCCGCGCTCGAAGCTGTCTGGCCGCACCATGAAGGAGAGCTGGCTTATGGACGCCACCTGAATCATACTGAGGATCGGTCCCTGGTACCGAGCACGGACTGTCGAGATGCAGGTCAGGCGCAGCTGTCCGCGCTCGAAGCTGTCTGGCCGCACCATGAAGGAGAGCTGACTTATGGACGCCACCTGTAAATCGTAAGTAAGCCATTTGAAAACATTCGTTATTATTTTTTGTTTGAAGTAAAGCAATGATGGAAAGAGCTTGTTTAGGAAGTGCCTTTTTGCACACAGCCACGGTCTGATCTATAATGTCAAGAAGAGCGAGTGCATGGTCTTTCAGGCCAAAGGAAAGCCACGTCCCACTGTTGTTCCTACAATAAAATTGTATGGAATTCCTCTTAACACAGTTAATCAGTTTAAATACCTAGGGCATGTGGTTACCTGTGACTTGAAAGATGATGCAGACATCGAGAGAGAGCGTAGGGCGTTGTCTGTAAGGGCGAATATGATCGTCCGCAGATTTGCTCGCTGTACAGTGCTAGTAAAAATATCACTTTTTAAAGCCTACTGCACCTCATTTTACACGAGCAGTCTGTGGGTCGACTATACGCAAAAGCAGTACAATGCCCTGCGTGTACAATATAATAATGCGTTTAGGATGTTGTTGGGGCTGCCTCGATACTGCAGCGCATCAGGGATGTTCGCCGACGCTCGCGTAGATTGTTTTTACACGACTATGCGGAAGCGGTGTACGTCCCTGTTGAGTAGGGTCCGGGCTAGCTCTAACGGTATTCTAAAGGCGTTTTCTGACAGGTTAGATTGCCAGTATTTGAATCACTGTTCTATGATTCATATGCTGGCAAATCGGTCCTGTCGTAGGTTAGGTAAGATTAGATTATAAGATATTTTGTTACTAACACTAGATTTTTAAGTTATTCGTTACTAACACATAATATGATCCATTGATGGTCGAAATAAAGAATTTATTATTATTTTTATTACATTTTACTTGAAGTCAAAGAATCTTCAAGTTCCCCACTATCATCCTACTTTTAACGGCCAACTACAGAGCGATAGTCTGCTGTAGGTGAGGGGATATGGAACTTATACCAAGACTGCTCCAATGTGAGTTTGCAGGTTTAGGGTGACAGTTTTTGAATTTTGATTATATAACGAATACTTTCAGATGTAAATGAAAATGGGCAGGACTGACGGCTTAACGTGCTATTCGAGTCACTGCGGGATGTAACTCTTATCAATTAAAGGTTGAATGAGGAATTTATACTGAAAATATAGTAATTTATTTAATTATTTCTTTGTTTTATATTCACACATAATATTTTCACTGTAATTAAACCATTGAGCGCTTGTTACCCTTAACACAGATCAATAAGCAAGCGAAGCTAGGATAGCCTGTTTTTGAACTTAAGAAAATTGTAAACCTTTGTGTGATAAATAGATAAACGATGCTTTTCGTCAAAATTTCTTACGTGACTTTATACTCACAATGGCGTTTGTGCTATCAATTGACTTCATACGTATACTTCTAAAGTAAGAACTTGTTGATCTTTCTTGACATTACTACACTAGGTACGTGACTTTACACTCACAATGGCGTTTGTGCTATCAATTGACTACATACGTATACTTCTAAAGTAAGAACTTGTTGATCTTTCTTGACATTACTACACTAGGTCCGTGACTTTATACTCACAATGGCGTTTGTGCTATCAATTGACTACATACGTATACTTCTAAAGTAAGAACTTGTTGATCTTTCTTGACATTACTACACTAGGTCCGTGACTTTATACTCACAATGGCGTTTGTGCTATCAATTGACTACATACGTATACTTCTAAAGTAAGAACTTGTTGATCTTTCTTGACATTACTACACTAGGTCCGTGACTTTATACTCACAATGGCGTTTGTGCTATCAATTGACTACATACGTATACTTCTAAAGTAAGAACTTGTTGCTCTTTCTTGACATTACTACACTAGGTCCGTGACTTTATACTCACAATGGCGTTTGTGCTATCAATTGACTACATACGTATACTTCTAAAGTAAGAACTTGTTGATCTTTCTTGACATTACTACACTAGGTCCGTGACTTTATACTCACAATGGCGTCTGTGCTATCAATTGACTACATACGTATACTTCTGAAGTAAGAACTTGTTGATCTTTCTTGACATTACTACATTAGGTCCGTGACTTTATACTCACAATGGCGTTTGTGCTATCAATTGACTACATACGTATACTTCTAAAGTAAGAACTTGTTGATCTTTCTTGACATTACTACACTAGGTCCGTGACTTTATACTCACAATGGCGTTTGTGCTATCAATTGACTACATACGTATACTTCTAAAGTAAGAACTTGTTGATCTTTCTTGACATTACTACACTAGGTGCGTGACTTTATACTCACAATGGCGTTTGTGCTATCAATTGACTACATACGTATACTTCTAAAGTAAGAACTTGTTGATCTTTCTTGACATTACTACACTAGGTCCGTGACTTTATACTCACAATGGCGTCTGTGCTATCAATTGACTACATACGTATACTTCTAAAGTAAGAACTTGTTGATCTTTCTTGACATTACTACATTAGGTCCGTGACTTTATACTCACAATGGCGTTTGTGCTATCAATTGACTACATACGTATACTTCTAAAGTAAGAACTTGTTGATCTTTCTTGACATTACTACACTAGGTCCGTGACTTTATACTCACAATGGCGTCTGTGCTATCAATTGACTACATACGTATACTTCTAAAGTAAGAACTTGTTGATCTTTCTTGACATTACTACACTAGGTCCGTGACTTTATACTCACAATGGCGTTTGTGCTATCAATTGACTACATACGTATACTTCTAAAGTAAGAACTTGTTGATCTTTCTTGACATTACTACACTAGGTCCGTGACTTTATACTCACAATGGCGTTTGTGCTATCAATTGACTACATACGTATACTTCTAAAGCCAACCTATCTTCCTGAAACTGAAGAACTCTATATGCCGTAAAGGGGTAGATGACTAATTAATTAGCGACTTACATAATTAAGTTTACTCAAGGACATTAACGGCACGGATGTCGGGCCCTGTCGGGTTGTTGTCTCAAACTTTGAACAGTTTGAGCTAGTTCGATCAGCCCAGTGGTTTCAATAACTTGAATATCCAATTTACACAAGTTTACAAAGGCGTCGGTTGTTATGATTTGGGACGTTTTGTCAAAAGCCGTATATTAATTGAATGTGACCTATTATGGTTTATGATCGTTCTAATCACGCTGTTAGTAGGTACTTGACTGAGCAAACACTTCTCTTGTGTTAAGAATTCAATCTTAACGTTTGATATAGATTATTAAGACACCAATTTCTGTCGGGTAACTAGGTCAATTTCTAAATTTTTATAAAAAGAAAACTCCCGCGCTTATTAAGCTTGCTTGAGTGTCATATTATTATTTACATTTTTTTAAATCTACTCCTGCCATAGATTAAAGACTACTAGATAGAGCCCATAGCGTGTCCACTCGTGAGACAGCAAATCAGCCTTATTGACATGACATGTCAACATTTAAAGTACATCATAAAACGTTATGTTTTAAAATATCGTAAAATACGAAATATTACTTTATATAAGATAGTTTAGTAAACGCATAATACATGAAATTTGCTAAAAAATAACATATAAGCTTTAAATCATCAATCAATAAAGTTTATGCCTACTTACGTATGAAACGTAATTCCTTCGATTTTCTGTTCGCTGCGACTGTTGCAGCCGAAAATATTACAACCCACCATAGCACGATAACGTTTAAATTAATATACTAACCGCAAAGTTATATTATTTATCAGCAAATTTAATAAAAAGCTAATAATTGCTCAGATATGTCACAAATTCCACTCTTGACAAATAATAAAACGAACACACTGAAAGGGACAAAAAATAATCTTGTATCACTTTCTAATAAAGGCCGAATGAAATAAGTCTGTCACGCTCTTGAACCTACAGCCGCGTTATGACTCCATCTAGTAGTCTTTAATCTATGACTGCCTCCTGCACTTGAGAAGCTTGTTTAAGGTTCATGTAAATAAACTGTCTCATGAAACGCGCGCAGCGATTCTTCTTGGACGAGATTTATCAGAAAATTTTACTAGAAGGTACGAAAAATTAATTCTGAAAATAAAAGCTATGTTCTCATATTAGGTTAATTAGTAAACTTTTGACGTCTATTATGAGCTCAGTTACCTTTTTAGATGACTGTACAGTTGGTATTGGATCAGTGATGTCTTCTTCCAGGTTGTCGTGGCCCTTCTGCGTTGGGAACACGACTGTGTCTTGACTTGGAAGGATCTCTCCATCCTGGCAAAAAGTAGAGAATTTGTTTATTGAGTTGACCCAAATCAGTTTTTATCTCTCAAAATTCAGAGACATTAGCGGTTTTGATGGCAATAGAAATATATTGTCAAAAAAGTTGCGCTAGCTTATATTTGTGATTGTCAGGGAATTTTAATTTTTTTAATTTTAACTAGATCATAATAGGTATAAGTAGCTTTCTCCCAAAAAACCTTTAGACGAGCAGTGGATAATGTCCGATGGGTATCTATACAGTAATGTTATTGGCTACTCATCGAGACAACAATGAGAACATTACCGGCGTTAATGAATATGTTCAAGAAACCGTAATGATTGAGAGAGAAAACATCGTTTGTTAGGGCGGCAACATTAATCACTGTCGGGAACCAATTAGAGTATAATAATTGTTGCGAGAAAATCTCGAATCGCCGAATGCCGCTGAGACGGGCGTTAGGGCCAGCGCATGATATTTAAATTCAATACAGATACACTGGACTATTAACGATTCGACTATTTTAAAATTTAAGACTTACTTTTCACTATTATCTCTTTAAATATACATTACAGTATCAATTTAGAAGATTTAAATAATATTTTAATAATAAAAACAAAATAAATAATACCATGCGTGTAACAATGTAGTTTAAACGTCAAGTGTATCTTAAAGTAAATAATCATATTAAACTTTATTGCTGGGAGTATTCAATAGATTCTACAGCCTGCACGTTTCATGTGATAGATATTCAAATCAAGTATTTGGTAGTAGGTAGTTAAATACTGAAATTCCATAAATTAATCTCAAATTATTAGCAGCGCTTTACACCGGCGTGCGTTTGCCCTAAGTTACGCCATGCCTATTACTTTCGGGCTATTGTTTATACTTTCATGCGCAAAATAGAAACGAGGCAATGATTAATTATGGCTAATAATTTTATATCTCAGCCGACGAGAAGCATCTTTACTTTGAATATGAATTAGATCTCCATTTATCGTTTATACTACGAACATAATCAGTTGTGTTGCTTCAGCTTTTCTTAATGTATTACTAACAGTGCTCATTTGTTCGTGAACAGTTAATACATATTTAATTACTAGCTGACACGCTTGGATTTACACAATTAGGTAATGGTCTGAGAAACTGTGATGGTTAGATCTCCGTTATTGTATAAAAAGTAAAAGATTTTTAGCTCATGCTTGTATCGTAAGCATCTATGGACTTTGGATAAAGGTATTTTTGAAAGATAGCAGGATACAATAGATCTTCAATTGACAAAACTCAAAGCGTAATGATTTCTTCGACATATTGTTATAAGAAATTTTCACCGCAGGAGCTAGAAACATGTAGCGATAGTACCCCTTTACCCTTTCTATACATCTGCAGAATACCTATCTACGGTAGGAGTTTGGGATGACATATTTAAATCAATGACATTGATCTGGTATTACAGACTCGCTGTAGAAGACTGACTTATTTATTAATTATCATTATTAACGTATTCTTTAATGACCTGGAACTACAGGGCAATTCGTTCTAGCCCCAACACACCGCTACATCGTACAGATTATAAAACTTTTCAACTTCTTAATAATAAAAAGCCCGATAAATATATACAAGAGCCTAATATAAAACATGGCGTGGAATTCTGAATTTTTCAAAAATTTTTAATACTCACTTGGACAGTATCAACGAAAGGTCCAAACGCTTTCCATGGACTGAATATGATGTTGCTGTTCTCATCTCCCGGCGCCGCGGTGCTTCTGTCGTACCGCGGCAGGTCGATAGAGATCGCTGGGCTTGGCAGTATCCTCTGCTGAATGATAGGCTTGCCTTGGATCTACAACAAAGTACACATAGCAATATTAGCATCGCAATAGAACTTTGTGTGATTGAGCTTGTCCGGGGAATAATTGACATGCTTATTTCTGATAGATGTGTTCTGAAGGATATGTTTGCGGTTTGATTACAGGCAAATGAGATTTAACACCTGCTCTTCAGCTTAATAAAAATAAATAAATATTATAGGACAATTACACACATCGCTATATAGCCCCAAAGTAAGCATACTCGTAAGTAGCTTGTGTTATGGGTGCTATGATAAGTCATGAATATTTTTATATATATTATACATAAATAAATATAATGTGTTCCAGTGTCTAGGTGTTTATCTATATAAACTTCCATTATGCTCATCACACAAGCATTTTTCCAGATATGGGAATCGAATTCACAGCCTACGACGCAGAGGCAGGTCACTACCCACTGCGCCACTCGGCCGCCATGATGGATAATAGTGCCCACGTTTTCACCCGTGTAGTTCCTTTCCGATTACGTGAGAATATCGGGTTAATAATGAATAAGGGGTGTTACAAGTTTGATTTGTCTGTCTCTGCATAATGTATTTTTTGAGTCGGGGTTTAAAACCACCCCAAGCCGGTAGCTTAAGCCCAACAATTCTCTGGCTGTCTAAAATAAGACAATAGGTTCGCCGCGTCTCGTCCCCAAGGTCTTAACAGTAATAGAATTTTGTAACATTCTCATGTATTATTTGCGCGCACTTCGATACTGGGATTATGTACTAAGATACTCTCGGGACGGGATGGCTTTTATCTGTACAAATACATAAATACTATTAACTGGAATTAAATTACGTGGCTTTCGACGCTGTGTACACATTCTATTTTTAGATGTTTGAGTCGACACTTCCTCCTTTATTGCTCTGAATAATAGAAAAACAGTTTTTGCTGTGCTGTCTTGCTTTAGATTGCACACACTCACATGCGTGCTTGGCCTGTCATCTTACAACTACATGTAAAGGTAAACGGTCTTCCCAGAATAGATTGACTATAATTTTTGTATTCCATCAGTACCATTCGTGTGCACACGAATATCTTAGCATTCCATAATATTATCATTGTCAACAACACCCTGTTTGAATGAACAACTCTAGAATTCAGTATATTTGAAATTTCAAAAACGCTCCACAAAGTATTTTTATTTTGTACCAGAAATAAGCAAAATTTTTTGGATTCAAATCTTGAATGTACCTATTAGGGCGACGACGTTCGCCCACGTAATGACAGTAGAATAGAAAAGAATAAAACGGAATTAGCAACACAAAGGTCCAGAGCGGACGAGACTTGAATAAATTTCTCGTGCATGACTTTTTACCCCTACGCCGTGTCTACGAGTTTCGGAGCTCGCGCGTGGAATAATACCAATTGAAACTTTTGAAGATATTTAAAGCGTATTTTTGGGAAGAATACCTATTCTTACTTGGTCCCCTTTTACATTGTAATATTTCATAAAGAAAATTGAATAATATTAGATTCTAATAGATTTTAAAGTATAATTAGCGATTTTTGCAGCCTTTGTGTGTTTTCGAAAAAGAACGTGTACAGAATTGAAAAGTTGATATTTGTACACCCTTGGTTCGGAGAGCACGTTATGCTGCCCTGGTCATTATTCTAAACATCTGATAGTGATCGAACACCTCAGCCACTGGAGAAACGACTGTGTGTGAGCTTTATATCTCCACTCACGAGAGGGAAGCCGTAACATCTGATGAATGAATGATGAATAACATCGGAATGATGATGACGATATCAAGAAATCCGTTTTTAGTGAGCGTCTACATCGCGAAATAAGTAAATTATACTAAATTTCACGACAATTATAGAGATCTCGTAATGAGTCAATTGGTTAGTCTGTGATATTTCACCATAATTTACTATGTCTGGTTACCGCACTATAGTAACATTAAAAAACATTTCCTAAAGTTGAAGTTCTTGCAGCGAAGCCCTAAAAGTTTTTTTATCAGAAACCATTGCTAGTAGTCGTCGTCGGGGTCGAGCATTAGTATATTATGTACAGTATATTAAAACACCTGTTGCAGATCATGTAGTATTGCGGTCTGAACGTTGCGGTTTAAATCCTATCTCAAACACAACCGCGCAACCACATACATTACACCTGTCTCATATCACATACTGAAAAGTTTTATATGATTATTTATCTTTAAATATAATACGAGTATCATCATCATCATCATTACCAGCCTGTACGTCCACTGTTGGACATAGGCCTTTTTAAGGGACTTCCAAACACAACGATCCCGAGCCGCCTGTTGCCAGCGGCTCCCTGCGACACGTTTGATGTCGTCAGTCCACCTGGTTGGGGGTCGACCAACGCTGCGCTTTCCGGTGCGGGGTCGCCAATCTACCACCTTGGGCCCCCAACGTCCATCAGCTGTTCGAACTACGTGCCCCGCCCATTGCCACTTCAGTTCTGCGACTCGCTGAGCTATGTCGGTTACTTTGTCCATAGAACTTCTCGACCTCACCCAAGATCTCGGGCTTGGAAGAAATGAGATTACCGTCATCGGTCTTCAGACGCGTCAACTGACTGCGTCCAATACACAGATTTTTCGCGAACATTTTCGAGCCACGGTTGTGTTTTATTGTATCAATGATACGCTCGGTGTTGTAGCGGCGTAAGTCAGATTTCTGCGGCTTAGAGATCTGTCTATTCGTACGTCGGCAATTCAGAGCGTCCCCTGAAGACTGTAATCGCATTTCTTGTCTTTCCTCAATTAGCTTGAGTGTTTGCTCAGAGAATTTCTTGTTGTTTTTTGGGCGGTGGGTCTTATAGAACTTAGACCCAACCGAATGGACAGTTTCCGCTAGCCTCTTGTTCAGATCGTCTACATCAACACAATGTGCTAGGCAATCGAAACTGTTCTGAGTTCCAGTTGAAAGCTTTCGCGGTTTTGGATGTAGGCACGAGTAGGTCGGAGCGTTGATTTCACCAGTCGGTACCGTTCAAGCTGTACATTGTTTTCAACGTGCCTCTTACCAGTCAGTGATCACTGCCGGTTTTGACCCTATTGATAACAGAGACATCGTTGAATATCTGCCGTCTGGTCGATAAGAAGACTTTTTTGTTGAACTTTTTAAGGTGGACAATACTGTAGTACATTATTTTGGTCTATCTTGTAGGGTACAGCCAGCGTTTGCAATATAAGCGCAAAAAAACGTGCTTATTTACGACATCACATTAGAAACCTCTAAATTTATCAGCATTTCTCCACTATATTATGCATGTATTATACATATAAACCTTCCTTAAGAATCACTCTATCTATTTAAAAAAACCGCATCAAAACCCGTTGCATAGTTTTAAAGATCTAAGCATGCCGCGGCTGTCAGGAACCCGTGAGAGAAAAGGTTCGCTTGGCTCCGCTGAAGCCTTCTTTACTTTACACAAAACTGCAGGCAAAAGAATGAGAAACGATGATGAAGACGAGGACAAAACACAAGCAGAAATTATGAATGCGATTGCAAGACTCACTAAAATAACTACAGGCCTTGTGAAGATTGTAGGAGAAAATGCAAACACTAGAATGGAAATAAAAACAGGTGTTAGGGACTTAAAGGGTAACATCGAACATCTAAACAAAATCACGAAAAATTGGGAAGATATTACTTGTAAACCTACGAAAACGAGAGCCGTTACCAAGTTAATGAAAGATATTTGCGCACAGACTGAAAACAGTAACGATGATAAAAATCTTATAAGACGAGAAACTAAACCTACAAGGGAGATTGGAATACAAACAGAAAATAATGAAAGTGAAAACAAAGATAAGCTGAAGAAATTAAACGAAGAAGTTATTGGAAAAACCAGGCTTCTAGAAAGAATAAAAAACTGCACGGACATAAATGGACTAAAAGAGATAATTGATCAAGAATGGCCAGACAAAGCTTTTGAAACTGTAGAAGTTCAAAAAGGAAATCCTCAAATCTTGGACAAAGACTGGGATATTGTATTAATTGCAAAACCTGGGCATAATGAAGACAGTAAACCAAAAGGCATCCGAAAAATCCTTAAAAAGGCTTTCCCACAGGCTTTGGAGCTACTAGATAACAGTGTGGATAGTGCAGTAGAGTACACTATTCAAACTAGCAGAAGCTCTAGAAAAGACGTGACTGAAACAGAACAATGGATTTACGTTCTTCCATGCAACGTAAGCACAAAAAACGCTAATTTGGTGGAAAAACTGTACTACCAAATAGGAAAACTCAGTAAAGTCCTAGAAGAACATGGAAGGAAGAAAAAAATAGCCATCGCAGCAGAAAAGGAGATTAACAAAAAACATCTAAGGAAGATACTAGAAAAGGTTTTGTCTAAATTCGGTATTAAGATAAAATTACTAGTTGAAGAAACCGAATCTAGGAAAGGAAATGAGGGAAGAAAGATAATTGATAAAAAGAAATCTACAGAAACAATAGTCGTTAAAGGAAAAGGATCCTATGCCGATACTCTAAAGCAAATGAAAAGTAAAGTAACAATAGCTGACATTAAGCAAATCGGGGCGGAGGTGAAATCTATACGGAAAACCAGTGATGGAAAAGTAATGCTGAAGGTATCAGGAGATACGGATGCCCTAAGATCCAAACTGGAAACCGTTTTAGAGTGTGCAGAAATCGGTCGTGGGAAGGGGTCAATTTTTCATATCACAGGCATGGAAGAAGATATATCCGCAGAAGAACTAAAGGAAGCATTAGAGACAGAATTAAGAGTACCAGTGGAGATCAAGTCAATACGACCTACACAGTACGGAAACAGAACAGCAACAGTATCGATAAATCCAAGGTATGCCAATAATCTAACCCATGTAACATCGGTAAATATAGGATGGACACGATGTAAGATCCGGAAACGCGTATTTGTGGAGAAGTGCTTTAAGTGCTGGGAAACTGGACATAAAGCAAGAGAATGCAAGGGAACCGATAGAGACAACCTATGCAGGCGATGCTGTGGTACCGGCCATAAAGTTGATACTTGTACCGCAACACCTTTCTGCCCACTTTGCGAGGTTTCGGGGCACAGAGCCGCAACAACTGGATGTCCAAAATTTAGGAGAGCCATCAACGCAGTTAATCTAGCACTACGGCAGCCAAAGACACCTACAAAAATAACACCTAATGGCAGTTAAAATTCTACAAATAAACGCAGACCGGATACGGGCGGCTCACGATCTTCTCCCAGTAACGGCTTTGAAGCACAATATTGATATAGTTATATTAGCTGAACCCAATAAGAAATACGCAGAAGCAGCCGGCTGGGAAAGGGACCGCAGAATAGACGCAGCTATCATTATCTACAATAAGGCCCTGACGGTCGAGGCTACAATCAGGGGCAATGGTTTTATTGGTCTACAGCTCCCGCAGCTAGTTATTTACAGCTGTTACATTTCCCCTAATTGTACCATAGAGGAATATAAGACATATCTAGACGAGCTAAGCGAAAGTGTCCGCCTTCAGCGAGGGAAAGTCCTGATAGCAGGGGACTTTAATGCAGCTTCGACTATGTGGGGAAGTAAACACACCAATAAAAGAGGTCAACATTTGATGGATGTTATTGCAGATTTGGATTTGACAGTAGCAAATACCGGGGAATCGCCAACATTTGAAAGAGGAATCAGAACATCTAGACCAGATATAACATTAATAAATGAAAACCTGGTAGGTAAAATAAATGACTGGGGTGTTTTGGAGGAAGAATCGATGAGTGGCCATAAATACATCGTCTTTAGCATTGGAGACCAGATAGAAAAAACAAGTCTACAAGCACCATTTGGCTGGAACTTGAATAAAATTAACAAGGAAAAATTTGTAGAGACATTAGAGAAGGAAACAAAAATAGGAACGCCAGAGGAGTTAATCACTGCTACTACAAAAGCCTGCAACAGTTCCATGCCCAAAAGAAGAGCTTGCCGCAGAAAGCCTGCATATTGGTGGAATTGTGATATTGCCAAAGCAAGAGAAAATTGTTTGAAATGTAGAAGAGCTTACACTAGAGAAAATTCTAAGAAAAAGAAGCAAAAGTCAGAAGAAGATAGGCAAAATCAGGACAGGAAAAGTGAAGAAGCTAAAAATAAATACAAATTGGCCAAGCTTGAACTACAAACTCTTATATCAAACTCAAAAGGACACCATTGGCAGAAAGTAAGAGATGACGTAGACAGGGATGTTTGGGGGCTAGGGTACAAAATAGTAACAAACAAGATACGAAGACCATCGCCTGCTCCCTTAAGCTTGAGTAAAATGCGAGACATAGCAACATACCTATTTCCTACCCACAGCGACTTTCCAAGGCCCATAAGTATTTCTGATGAAGTGCCAATTATCACAGATGAGGAAATGAAAAAGGCCTGTGATCGTATTAAACTGCGTAAAGCCCCGGGGCCGGACGAAATACCACCAGAGATCGTCAAACTAGCTGCTAGTGTTATTCCAGAGAAGATTAAAAGCATAATGAGCAATATTTTCCAAAACGGGGAATTCCCTCCAATATGGAAAACTGCAAAGTTAATCTTACTGCGGAAACTGAATAAACCAGCCGATGAGCCTGCAGGATACAGACCACTATGTCTCCTTGATTGTTATGGGAAGCTTCTAGAGCGCCTTATACTGAACCGAATTGAAAAAATGCTCCCAGAACACGGTGGACTAGCAGAGGGACAGTATGGGTTCAGAAGCGGCAGATCTACATTAGCGGCTATTGAAAAAGTTAAAAGCATCGCGGAAGCAGCAAAACAAGGGACAAGACGTACAAGAAAACTCTGTGCCCTAGTTGCCTTGGATGTACGAAATGCTTTTAACTCCGCACCTTGGAACCAAATACTTAATGAGTTTAAGCAGCGAAAATTTCCTGACTATCTTATAAAGCTTATTAGTAGCTATTTGGATCAAAGGACCATTGTCATAACAGATACTGCAGGCATGACCGAGACTGTTAGTGTCACAAGTGGAGTGCCACAGGGCTCTATCCTCGGACCCACTCTGTGGAATATACTATATGATAGCGTTTTTAAATTAGATCTTGGTGAAGACACACAACTTGTAGGTTTTGCAGACGATTTGGCGCTGATAGTAACTGCCCGTATAGACAACTTACTCATAGACAGAACAAATAAGGCGCTTAAAAAAATTAATGAATGGATGGTAGCAAAACAGCTGAAACTAGCCCCAGAAAAAACTGAAGCAATTATGCTTAGTGGCCGGAAAAAGCATGGTCCTATCACCTTTCACATCGATGGAGTGCAAATAAAGCTAAGAGACAAGATAAAATATCTAGGCGTCTGGATGGATAGAAGTCTTAGGTTTGACAAGCATATTGAGCAAACCGCTGAGAAAGCCGAAAAGTTGACAGCAGCGCTAGGTCGACTTATGCCAAGGAAAGGTGGACCAAGGGCTAGCAAAAGAAGGGTTTTAGCATCAGTTGCGCATTCAGTAATTCTGTATGGGGCACCAGTCTGGAGCCAGGGCCTTAAAATAATCAAATATAATAACATGCTGGGCAAAATACAGCGGCGTCTAGCTATTCAGATTTGTGGCGCTTATAAAACTATATCCAAGCAAGCTGTCCTGGTTATAGCCGGTTTAATACCCATAGATCTGTTAGCCATGGAACGTACTAGGCAATACCAAAATGTTAACCACAAAACATCGAAAGAGTTGAGACGAACCACTTTACAAGAATGGAGTAAGGAGTGGAAGGAAAGGGGTAAAGGGCAATGGACCCGAGACCTTATACAAGACCTAGAAAAATGGATAGACAGAAAGCATGGCGAAGTTGACAAACTCATAACGCAGGCACTTAGCGGACATGGCGTTTTTAATACGTACCTCCATGCAATAGGCAAAGCGGCCAATGAAAAGTGCCCCTATTGCGGAGAAGAAGACACGCCAAACCACGCTGTTTTCGAGTGCGTGGAGTTTGAAGATACAAGAAACAAAGCATGCGGACCTGGTGAACCACTCTCAAAGTATAACCTGGTACCATTCATGTTGGCGAGCAAGGAAGGGTGGAGTAAGGGTGCAGAGATGCTCCATAGTATTATGGGAAGACGAGTGCGGGACGAATGGGAGCGGCAAAGAATGGTTAATGCCTAAAAAAGACAGCCCCTTCCCGAAGTAATGAATCAACGGTACCGGGAAGGACGGCCGGTGTATGTAGGAGGTTTTAGTCCGTAGGTCATCGAGTACATCATCGATGAAGTCGGACATAGTCATTCGGGTAACCGGACGTCATCCATGAGGATTTCCTCCTACAATATAAAAAAAAAAAAAAAAAAAAAAAGATCTAAGCATACATAGGGACAGACAGACGGCGGATAGAGACTTTGTTTTATACTATGTAGTTATACAATCTATATAGTATAAACAAATTAATAAATATTATAGGACAATACACACATCGTTATCTAAAACCAAAGTATACTTTTTTTTATCGTCTACAAGTTGGTCTTTGACTGCTATCGCACCTGATGTTAAGTGATGATGCAATCTAAGATGGAAGCGGGCTAACTTGGTAGGAGTGGGACAAAAACCTACACCCCTTTCGGTTTCTGCACGACATCGTACCGGAACGCTAAATCGCTTGGCGGTACGTCTTTGTCGGTAGGGTGGTAACTAGCCACGGCGAAAGCCTTCCGCCAGCCAGACCAAGAAAAATTAAGAAAAATCTCAATCTGCCCACCGGGAATCGAACCTAGGACCTCCGTCTTATAAATCCACCGCGCATGCCACTGCGCCACGGAGGTCGTCAAAAACTTAGTAATATTCTTCCTTTCCATCCGACTAATTGAAAAGCATGTACAACAATAGAGCGGGTAGTTCAATCGTCAAACAGCCAGGAATCGAATCTAAGACAGATGTAATAATCGGCAAGATATTATAGAGATAAAATTTGTAAGTTTGTAAATGGATCTGTTGGGACTAATCTTCGGAACCACTGATTCGATTTAAAAAATTCTTTCAGCTGTAGAATGCTACACTATCGGGGAGTGTCATTTTATATTTGTACTAGCTGTTGCCCGCGACTTCATCCGCGTGGACTACGATTCAGTAACCAGTAGATACAGTTAATATTGACATAAATAAATAAAATTAGTATTGCTAAAAACTATTTACAAAGCTTTTATATACACTTAACACCGTTTGATGTAGTTCTTTCGGAAGCCAGAATGTAGAGTGAATCTGGACTGGTGACGCGAGAGCAAGCAACATAGAGCTGTCCATGTGAGAAGCTGTTTGTCCTAAGGTCGACTCCAGCCAGTGGCAGATCCAGCTTTCAATTTAGGGGAGTCTCAGTCCTGGTGTAGTCATTTCATGCTCCAAATTTTTCACGGGCTTTTTCGCTTTATTAGAAGTGACAGTTACAAATACCATACGTAGTTTTATTAATATAACTAAGAGCACTCAGTATAGAACGATTAGTATAAAGAGTTACTAGATAAATTTTTTGACAGCATGGTAGCTTTAACGCGCCGAAATTGGTGGATTAACGGATTTCATATAAAAATAAATTAGGCACGGGACATCGTAGAGCTCTGGTGCAAGGCAGGGTACGAAAGAGAGCGAGAGCAAACATGTGGCTCGAGACAGCGCGCGCGACCATTTGGAGATTTGCTGATTCTACATTAAAATTGAAAAAGGGCATGGGGGCATCAAAGTTGTCTAGCGCAGGTCGTAATCTATAAAAAATTCCTGATGGCAGAGCAGGCGTTAACGTAACCGTAGGTCGCCTACTAAAATCGGTGCATTAACGGATTTCACATAAAAAAATCAGGAAGGTACGGGGAACCGTTGAGCTCTGGTGCAAGGCAGGGTACGAAAGAGAGCAAGAGCAAACCTGTGGCTCGAGACAGGAGACTGGCGCGACCGAATCGCGCGCGAAAATTTGTGGATTTGCTGATTCTACATTGAAATTGAAAGAGGCATGGGGACATCACGTAATTTAGTCTGGCGCAGGACGTAATACAGAACAATTCCCTGATAGCAGGGCGGCCTTATCGCGACCGCAGGTCGCGTGCTAAAATCGATGGATTAAAATCCTGTCTCAGTGCTCACTTGCTTCACTGGTGGAACCTATATACAAAGTTTCAAGTGAGCGTTTTAATCAATGAAAAGTTTCAATTTGCCCCTTTTTCTCCCCCTAGGAGAGGGGGATTTCCAAAAATCCTCTCTTAGTGCTTACTTGCTTCACTGGTGGAACCTACCTACAAAGTCTTGAGTAAATCCATTAAGAAATTAAAATTTTCAATTTACCCCCGTTTTCTCCCCCTAGGGGGAAAATTTCCAAAAATCCTCTCTCAATGCTCACTTGCTTCACTGGTGGAACCTACATACAAAGTTTCAAGTAAATCAATTAAGAAATAAAAAGTTTCAATTTACCCCCCTTTTCTCTCCCTAGGGGGGGAGGAATTTCCAAAAATTCCCTCTCAGTGCTCACTTGCTGCACTGATGGAACCAACATACAAAGTTTTAGTGAATCCATTAAGAAATAGAAATTTTGAATTTTCACCCCCTTTTCTCCCCTTTAGGGGGGAAAAATTTCCAAAAATCCTCTCTCAGTGGTCACTTGCGTCACTGGTGGAACCTACATTCAAGTGAATCTATTAAGGAATTTAAATTTTCAATTTACCCCCATTTTCTCCCCCTAGGGGGGTATTTCGAAAAATACGTTGTTAGCTGACCTCTACTCGACAAAAGGCATATTCCTACCAAATTTCAAGTCGCTACGCCTTATGGTTCCAGAGAAATCGTGATGAGTCAATATATAGGTGGGAATCTCTTATATATATATAGATTGTATATATTAGCTGAGGTATCACAGTTTTTGTCGCGCGAATCAGACCGTAAAATTAATTAAATCGGCTTAATGCGCGTGCGCTGCTTTAGCTATATTGAAAAAATTGTACAAAAACTTTATTTATCTTTAAAAGTTCTACAAAAACGTCTGCGATAACCATTGACATATTAATACTATGGACTTCGGGTCAGCGATAAAAAGTGTCCGAACCAAAAGTAAGCCAAAACGCGAAATGAAATCCAATCGCAATTCAGTCTCATATTAGCTGACTGACAGAATACACGTCAATAATGCCGTAATGTGTTATAAAAAACTTGTAAGAACTACCCGAGTAAGGTGAGAAAAAAAGACGGTGTACCATATTTTCAGTAAGTAAATATTTACTGATGATTTTAAAGTATTATTTTCCTTAGAAACAGGCTATTTTATTAAAATTTTAATAAACTATAGAAACGAATTGCATAACCAACCAAAATGAACAAAAGTATCTATCTGTCCTTTTCCCATACGCTACCCGCGTATAGGATAGAAGGAGTGCAATATGTTTATCTAATTAACCACATTTAGTTCGGATCTGCCGTGAGCAATAGAATGTTTTAGAACAACGACTGCATAGAGTTATTTTGTTGTTTAACATTTGAATTATTTAATTACTTAATTTTTGAATGAAAATAATTTGATTATTTTCAATTCAAAAATTTTTATTTTTTATGTCAACTTTTATTTTTTATGTCATGAATATTAATCAAATAACTTTTACCATAATAGTATATTAATTTGATAACTATAAGAATTATCTACATGAAATTAGGAACAGTTATTTAAAAAAGTGATCTAACGTCATTGAAGTAAAAAAATATATTTTCAGTTTGATTAAAAAGAGCAAAATATCGAGAACTTAAAATTTCAAAGTAAAGAACTATGTCGAGTGACATATCATTTTGTACATTAGTGGATTTGGTTTGTAATTAATTATTATTATAACTAGATATTATTTTATACAAGATAATTACAACAATTATTATTTGGTACAAGATTTATCCCAGCATATAGAGGTCAGGTATATGTAAATATAAATTAAAATTTTCTGTAAATATAATATATAAATATAAGATGCCAAAAAAATTTGAAAGCTACCGACTCCACACCATTTATGTTGTCCTATTTTCACGAGAAGCTGTCATGTCAAAAAAAGGCTGCCATGGTAACCGTCAATCGAAGCTGATTGACGGTTATTATTATTGCATGCAATTAGACCGTTGCAAATTAGACTGTATAACAATACGATAAGACATACATTACAATGTTATTTTGTGTATAAAAACATAAATACATCCTAGTGTGTATAAAATATCTTGGGACACTTTTGAAGTAAATTTTGCATTAGACCCGAAGTCCATAGTATTAATATGTCAATGGCGATAACTTATATCTCTCTTTTATATTTTGGCAGATATATAACTTTTTGTGTTTAAAAAAATCAATTACTTATTATCTTCTAAAAAGAGCCGCTATTAAGTCCAAATCAAGTTGAACTCCACGTACTCGTACGTACGAGTACTGAACAGGCGTCAGCATATTGGTAAGTACCTATGTTGTTTCATGTTAGAAACGATAGTACGGTAACGGAGTTGAGAATTCGATCTTTGTTCAATTTATTTCCCATTGAAGACCATATCTATACTATTAATATAAAGTGGAAGAGTTTGTTTAAACGGGCTAATCTCTAGATCTGCGTGTCGGATTGTAAAATTATTTTTGTTTATTTTGAAAGCTAGACTCCAGAGTGTAATAGACTTTATTACACGGGCCGGGACGGGGGATATTGCTTCACGGGAAACTATAAAAAATTAAATTGAGATGGTAGCTGGGACTGAGCACACTTTATATAAAAGTCTGTCTTTAAATTTGAAGGGTACCTAAGAGGTTCCCACGCGGATGAAGTCGCGGGCGACTGCTAGTGTTAAATATAAATATATTATATAAAGAAACCTTAATCAAACGTTCACTTTATGAAACGTATAACCTTAAGAAGGGTGACATAACACATCAAATTAAGTCACAGACGTGTTAACTGTCTCCAAATCAACTGGTGACATGTCTGACGTGACAGCGAGACACTGGAGCCCAGCACGTCTTTGTCACTTGCAATTTTATTTCAGAATATAAATAATACACACTTATGATATACTGAGAGATACAGCATATTCGTATAAAGATAATCATTTTATTTTTATTACTTAACTAAATTATTGAGTACTTTTAAAGATTTGTCTTTAAAACTACACTAGAGTAGCATTAGGCAAAATATTACAAGGTTTTGTGCAAAATATATTTACAGAAGTGGTTAAATATGAGTATATGGTTAAATATGGATACTGACAGTCCCCCATTCAAGATTTTAAGGACAGTAGGGCTATATGTAACGAACCTCGACAATGTCGAAATTGTGTAACGAAACTCGACGATGTCGAAATTGTGTAACGAAACTCGACGATGTCGAAATTGCCTTTATTCCTCTCTATCTATAGTACTGTGCACGACAGAGAGAAACAGAAACTCTCATTCTTGAGTTTCATTACAGATTAGCGCTACAGGAAACAGCAAAAAATGTCGATAGAAATAAATATAACGGTAGTACTTCCCAGAACAAACATATTCTCACTTCTTTAAAAGACGCTAGTATTAAACTACTGTACCATACTATAATTTATATCACAGAGGATTAAAAAGAGACGTTATATTTCATGACCCTTTCCCATTTCTAATAACTCTTCCGTGTTCCAATTCCCATCTGAAATATAATATCCTTTCCAATAATAGACGTGTCCACACAATTTGGTAAATAATGTCTCCCGACCAAGATAAGGCTGTTATTATCGATATCAATCACTGACATCACTATTTTGCTATAAACCCGGTGAGTTGGAGCGCGTGAAATATGACAGCGTTCAATCATTTGTCGTCCCCCGGTCGCCGTGCTAAACTTAGAAGCAAGCCAAGCTGTATTTATAAATGTCTACCGGCTGTCGTAAGCTATCGGTGCTATTAAGCAATGTAAATGGACCTGCTGTGAGGGTAAACCCTGCTCCACAACATGCTTCTATTCATGTTTAGTGTTGGGAAAAGCTGTTTATCGAATCAAATTATTAAGTAGCTATATATTACAAGCAATACATGAGTATATTCGTTAGTAACATTATGTAAAAGAAGTATCTATTAAATAATATGTGAAAGTGAACTCAAAATTATAGTAATAAATAATTAGTTACAGCTGAATATGGTTACCCAGAATATACCACATATAAAAATTACTTAACAATGACATTAAAATTAAGAAACAATTTCAAAATCAAGAAATAAAAGTGATGATTGTAAATGACCAGAGTTGACTAAATCAATAGATTAATTAAAAGAATGACGATACTTTGCCTTGAGTTTAGATTTACACAAACACCCGTGTTTTTTTCTTACATATGAATACTTCAGTGGTATCGTTTCTACGGTGTAACGATTCTATGATTTCGACATTAAAGTACTTGATATCGAACGAAAAATACAAAATACAGTCCTTGTTTCGTTACATCTCTATTGAGTGTTTAAGAATGTATTCTTTTGAAAAAAGATTTCATTTTTTTAGGAAAATTTTGCTCAAATCGCTGGATACATTACACCGTAGTTAATGACAGTGAGAGCGGAAAATAATAAAATTGAATTAGCAACACAAAGGTCCAGGCCGGATGCGACTAGAATAAATTTTTCATGCATGACACTTTCGCCGCGCGCGGAATCGTAACCGGAAATAAATGAAAGAATTTTTTTTTCGCACAATGGAGGTAATTTTTTTTCTTCCCTTAGTAAGTTATTGCATTTTTTTGTAAATTTGCATAAATGTTTTTTTTTGCAACTTAATTCAGAATCGTTCTACGAGTTTGGATGGAACGCCAAGTTCTCTTTAAATTCAGTCGCTGATTAAACAGCTTCCGATCTTTCAGATCTTTCAGTTCTAGGCTATTGTACCTGGAGACAAACTGTGTTTTTCAGCTACAGTAACTAGGTTACAGCTCTACAATACAGCACTGAATTTGTATTTATGTATGTGAAATTTTAATTTTAGTGTGTCTAACTTCGAATAAGCTAATAAAGGTTTTCCTCCTATTACCTTAGCACCTCAAAAATGTTTTCAAAAATTCCTACAAAATGAATTGTTAACTTTTTTACTCTACATTTTACTGAACTTTGTTAGTAATATTTGATGCAATGAATAAGACAGCCCCGACTAAAGACAAAACGTCACTGCAGTAAGTTAAAACGTTTAAATTAATTCAATTTCTGTATTTTATGGCAAGGCCATTCATGCAATATGAAATAGTCTTTAACCTAATCTAAGGCTGGCAAAGTTCCAAAGTTGATAAAACGATAATAATCTGCTTAACCCATTTACGAGACAAGCGTTGTTGTGCAGTTCACAGGAAGTCCACTCGTCTAAGATATCTAAAGTTTTTACTTTCTACAGTACACCTACAAATTTGTGTCGAAGTAAAATATAGTAACATAAAGACAAACGTAGCTTTTTGTATTCATTGATAAGTTGGCTCTTTACTTCGGTCCCACCTTATGTTAAGTGATGATGCAATCTTATGTAAGCATGAACTGAAAAGAGAAAAATAAGGATCACTATATCTATATAAAATTCTAAATACTTTATAGTTCTGCAGGCGGGGACAAACAATTTTGATAGATCTATCTTTGCCATAAAGAATTTAGAATTTTATTTGTATAGATATAGTGATCCATATTTTTCTCTTTTCAATTAATTACTTATAAGCAATCGGGTTTTTTGTTTTTATAATAATAATTATTCTTAGATTTTATATTTCCAAGGATTTCTCTATCTTGTAGGAACACACATCAAGTAGGTGAATCCATTAAGAAACCAGAAGACAGAGTCAATCGAGTGTTGAAGATCACGTCAGTCAGTGCTATTTGCCATTTGCCTTACATTTATTCTTATATTTATATACATTTATTCGTATATTGACGAATATTTCTCTGTCTTCAATCGACACACATCGAGTAGGTAATTCCATAAAGAAAACTGAAGACAGAGGCGCGTAAATAATTCCTTGAATAAACTGTGTCGCGCGCATACCAATGAGTCTCCTCGAGACAACGTCGAAAATATATGGAAGATATCAACGGAGATCTTTAATAATGGATATATGATTGTGTTTGGGGTGAAAACGATCTGAGGCGTCGTAACTTTGGCGCTCTGATGACGCTCTTCGCGTGTGAATAATGGATGCGTGTCTTTAAGAGTTATTTTATTCTGATGTTATATATGTTTTATTATAATAAGTGTGTTCATTATTTTTGTATTAGCTACTTACTTTTAGTATTAAGTAGCTGATGCCAGAAATTTCGTTATGTGTGAGTTTAGGATTTTACCGCCCTCTGTGTTACACTCCTTGAGCATTATAACAAGCACACTGGGCGTAGGTGCTAAAACTTGGTATATAGTCGAATGTTTTTTACCTTACGCGCGTCTCTAGATTCCACATTTGTTAACCGACAAAAAAAATGGAGGAGGTTCTCAATACACACGACACGTATATTTTTTTTATGTATGACCACGGATAACTTTTTACAGAGTTGTCCGATTTTCATAATTTTTTTTTATCAGAAAGGGCACAGTTCCTAAATGTTAGGATCTGATGATGATTTGGGATCTAGGAAAATTGAAGGGACTCTTCAAATTTTATAGGCACACTTGCAGCGATTTCGGTTTTTGTGTAAGTATCGGTAGCTTTTTGGCTACAGGTGCCGTATAATATACTATGACAGTATAGTACGAGTACGTTACGTGGCGATAAATCGCTTAAAAGTAAGAAATAAAAAATTTTAACAAAAAATAGAACCGACTCAAAACGCACTAAAAAGTAAAAAATAACTGTCATTTATTTGCTTTAATTTACTTAAGCATATCTAGGAGTCGGTGCCAGCCACTACTTTAAGGACATTACCTAGAACCCACAAATTTCTTAACTTTCCTTAAACTTGCTGACACCGACTTCATAGATATGCTTAAATAAATTAAAGCAAATAAATAAACACAGTTATTTTTTACCTTTTAGTGCGTTTTGAGTCGGTTCTATTTTTTGTTAAAAATTTTATGATACAAGTTAGTATCTGACTCTTGATATAGAAAGGAATATTATAAATCGTAGTTGAAAACATGACGCATCATGATGCTTTTACTCTACAGCAGTATGAGTTGAGCTTTAATTATACCGGCAACCAAATTGTTTAGACCAGAATACAGTGCAGTTCAGGGAATAATTATTTCCAATAAGAGGTCTATCACAAAAATCTCTTTTGTTACTAAATAAAATTATATTATAAATGACATGTATTCTCCTGAGACACAGTGTATTCTCATTATGACATATTTGTGTTGATGTCTGGTACGTTATCTCGCGCAGTGCTCAGCTCATCGGTATGCGGAGGACGCGGGTGCGACGCCACGATGCCCTGTTTACAGTCACAATTACGGAATTATCCAACCATTATCTGATATATTTTTTGCAGTAAAATGCTCCTTTCGTTATGTAATGTGTAAGTGACTAACTTAAATTTAATATAGTAGTTTACTGGCCTTATATTATATACTAATAACCGTCAATAAATTGTCAACCTGAGGCCTAGACATTAAAACCAAAACTCAGCAATGCTATTTGGCAGCACAAATTAGCATAGTGAATTCACAGTACGTGTTCTGTCTCAAAGACCTAAACAAACATAAAAAATTACATAATAAAAATATAATAAATAACATGTATATCCCCCTGATACAGTCGTATTCTCATTATGACATATCTGTGTTGATGTCTGGTACATTATCTCGCGCAGTGCTCAGCTCATTGGTATGCGGAGGGCGCGGGTGCGACGCCACGATGCCCTGTTTACAGTCGCCTTTACGGAATTATCCAACCATTATGTGATATATTTTTCGCGGCGAAATACTTATGTGTTTAGCGAGTACAGTATTAAAATATTAATGTAACTTTACTTTTATTAACTTCGTTGGTCAAGTGTTTAGGTTGTGACGCTTGTCGCTTGATGCTGCGGTTAAGGCTGTAAAATATTTCATTTTCTTTCTTCCGAGAAGTTTTCAGTAGCGGCCCGGAGTTGGAAAGCCGTTAGATATGTGTAATATTTAATATTCAAAGATAATGTTTATTATATCTAAAAACCATTACTATCTGTTCTTTTAGAAGCTACTATTCCACAGAAAGACAAGTGAAGCGTATAACACGTCGGCCATATATACTCGTATATGCAACATTTTTATAAAGAATACAAGTGATAGTACACCGTCAAGTAAAGGTACAGAAACTCTGCCTTTCCATTAAATAGTACCCTTTTAGGAACTTTGCAAGACAAATAAAAGTTCTAAGTTCCAGCATCTTTGCGTTTCATTGTTTTATCAACAAATTGTTCTTATTTGGAAGAGATCTGCTCTATCTGTGTATTTTACTTGTTTATCTGATTCTTCGCTGTTTCTAGGGATCTTATGTTAATTGCTTGTTTCTGGAAATATTTACTTTTTAACAAATTCACCAAGTACACGAAACAAGTTAACATTAAAATTTTTGAAAATTTTCTGACAGCCAAATAGTTTGCAGTTGCAAGATTTTCTACCCACTAGAATTGAATAATAAATAACAACTAAATCTGCAGTATTAATTACCTACAAAGGTACTTAATACTACAGATTCAAAATTCCACAAAATATGAGAGAAAGTGTTTTGTAATGTAGGGAAGTCGGTATTTTGCTTTCCTATTTTCCTATAATAACTCAATTAAATAAAAAAAATAACTGTAATAACTTAATGAATGTATCTACTATAGACATTGTAAAGATATTTTTTGGTAATTTCTACATTTAGTTAATGAATGTATCTACTAAAGACATTGTAAAGATATTTTTTTTTATCGACTACAAGTTAGCCCTTGACTGTTATCACACCTGACGTTAAGTGATGATGCAGTCTAAGATGGAAGCTGGCTAACTTGTTACGAGTTGGACGTAAATCCACACCCATTTCGGTTTCTGCACGACATCGTACCGGAACGCTAAATCGCATTGCGATACGTCTTTGTCGGTAATTACTACGTTTAGTTAATGAATGTATCTGCTAAAGTTTTTGTAAATATATTTTTTGGTAATTACTGCATTTAGTTAATGAATGTATCTACTAAAGACATTGTAAAGATATTTTTTTGGTAATTACTACATTTATTTAATGAATATATCTACTAAAGACATAGTATAGATATTTTTTGGTAATTACTACATTTATTTAATGAATGTATCTACTAAACATTTAGTTAATGTCTTGTAATGTCTGTAGTAGATACATTCATTAAGTTATTAAAGTAGGTAAGGAACACCCCCCGTCCAAATTAGAATAATAGTTTTTGTAAAATTACAAAGATTACCACACTATTCTAACGGAATTAATAAAAACAACAGTATCTCAATCGACAGTTTTGAGAAAATCAAAACATATAAACACATAAATATACAAACAAGTTAAATACATAACTTTTAGTTTTACAGTTTATAAATTAAAAGATCCTTGTGCATTTGAAAATACATAGAAATTATCCTAACGAACAAAAGGGCCCAACTTAATTATTATCAGTTAGTGCGGGCCACGAAATAAATTTCACTTTGTTAAATTTTACTACACCCCAACCGACTATAGCAACCCCCGTATATCGTGATAAAGCCCGCGTGTAAGCCACGTCCCATATCTCTTTGTTTGCGGAACTTTATTTATTAACCGGTCTTAGCCGCCGGCGATTGTCGCGCCGTCGATATTTACTAATTTAGAGCCCTGGGACCATTCGGGGATTACGAATTTGTGCGCCGAAAGCCAAAACAGTGTTTGGCTCAACGCTTACCATTTAGCATTCAGCGCTAACAGCTAAGGGATGTAAGCAAAAGTCATACATACATTATTGGTTTGGTGTTTACCTATTCATTGATAATATTTGAGTCCTAATTTTATACTTTTCTTTAAATAATTTGTTGTAATTTGGTATAGGTATTAATGGTAAATCCATAGTCACATTTCAATTTATTAATTAGTCTTCTTCTTATGTTTTAAATTAAGTTAAAACGCTTTGATAACAAATTGAATGTTTAGACCCACGTCCCCTGTAAAATACGAGCTTTGTTGTAATAATCATACATTAATGATAAGTTTTACTGCGCTAGCGGGGCGAATTTTTTATCTAATCTGTGGTAATATAAATAAGTCGTCATATCGATACAAACTACAGAGAATATGTAATATGAATATCAATTATAGAAATCGCACCTTGTCTCGCAAGAAAAAGTATTAAAATCTCGGTCAACCAGACTCCAGTTTGTATGCATCGGGCTTAAAACAGAAGCAATGGGATAAAAATATCAAAAAGTCATTCTTACAGAGACGACATTGTGTTTTTAAACATTCAAAGTCTTATTGGATTCTCAGATAGAATATTTACGAGTTATGGATTTGAGAATGTGCATACGGTCCGTTGAATGGATTATTTAAGCGAGATGCGCAACGTAGAGCGGCGTTTGACATTTTGTATACTACATTTATTTTTGTACAATGGTATAGTTCATAACATGGATTACATCTTTGGTTCAAGTTTTAATTCAGCCTATGTAAATACTGTAGAATACATAATAAATAGTTTGTTGAATGAATTACTTAGCAAAATTCAGTGGGGTTTGCCATTTTGTATGCCATTGCAATGATAGAGTTTATAATGTGGACTGCTGTGGGTTCATAAGAACCGTTTCGTTGATTCAGTCAATGGCCCATGTGTCTAAGGATTAAAATATCATTGATTAGAATTCTTAGTCGGGCGATGTAAAACTAAAAAAATGATAGTACAAGGTAGTTCGTTGAATGGATTATTTAAGCGTATATGCGACGTCTGAGCGAGGTTTGACATTTTATATAGTACATTTATTTTTGTGCACTGATAGAGTTTATAAAATGGACTACTTTGTGTTTATAGGGACCACTTCGTTGGTTGAGTTGGCTGAGGTTGCTGAAAATTAAGTCATCATTGGTTTGAGTTTTGAGTCGGGCTCTGTAATACTGCAGAATACAGAATAGTAAACAATACGTTTGAATGGATTATTATTCAAGTGAGATGCGAGACGTCTGATTGATGGCGACTTATCACATTATATTTATTGTTGTACAATGATAATTCATTATTTTTTTATTTCTATGAACATATGGGAACGGCATCGTTGGTTAGTTAGCCTTTATTTGTATAGATAAAATTTAATTTTATTATGTCTGTTTGATAATCAAATTAACAACTTTCATTGGGGTGTACTTATTTATGGAACTTACATCATAATATCGATTTATAAAATATTTGTCTGTCCGTTTGTAACGGCTAAACTCTTTAATGGCTTGAACGATTTCGACAGAACATTTACCTGCAGATAGCTAATGTTATAAGGCGTAATTAAGGCTACTTTTGTAACAGAAATTTAATTTATTTTAATTTTATTTCTAAGCCTTTGAAGTCGCGGTTGTCCGCCAGTCATAAATAAATTCCTAAAATGGCAATCCGGGTTGGCAATCCAACTGGCATCCTACCTCTGAGGTTGTATTTAAGTTGCATTGTGAATTCTCAAGACGATCCCCATCTCAAGCTAAGTTCTACTTTCGTATGCAGATGACAATCTGTAGGTAACATCCTTTGTTTTCATTTTTGTTGTACCATTTTATACTAAAGTAAAAAAGTTTTAGTTGAGTTTCACAAATAACACAGTTTAAAGTCACCAACTTTTATTGAGCTTATTGTAAAGCACCACTTCATATTTCAAAATATATATTTTTTATAGATTTTTTTGTAGACAAGCTTACGTTAAATGAAAACCCCTTGAGTTGTTGTGAACAGACAGAAGCAACGGGGGCTTTTTAACCGACGAAAAAAACGAGGAGAGGAGGTTCTCAATTCGACACGTATATTTTATTTTTATGTATGACCACGCATAACTTTTTACAGAGTTGTCCGATTTTGATAATTCTTTTTTTTATTAGAAAGGGCACACTTCCAAGATAGTCCCATTGTCATCATGTTGGGATCTGATGATGATATCCTGGGAAAATTGAAGGAACTCTTCAAATTTTGTAGGCTCATTTGCAGCGATTTCGGTATTTGTGTAAGTATCGGTAGCTTTTTGGCTACAAGTGCCGCATCATATATAGTATGACAGTATAGTAAGAATACGTTACGTGGCGATAAATCACTAAAAAGTAAGAAATAAAATTTTTTTACAAAAAATAGAACCGACTCAAAACGCTCTAAAAAGTAAAAAATAACTGTGTCATTTAGTTGCTTTAATTTACTTAAGCATATCTACGAGTCGGTGCCAGCCAAGGTTTTTACTTTAAGGACATTATCTAGAACCCACAAACTGCTTTAGTACGTTAAATAAATGTTCCTTAAACTTGCTAGTCGGTTTTATTTTTTGTTAATTTTTTTTCATATAATACAATATGTAGTAAAGTGTCGCTTAGCATGCGATGCATAGCTTCATTTGATTGTGCTATTATATGCGATGCGATAGCTCGCAGTCTTACCCGCTGCGTGCCCGGGTTGGGAATATCGAGATGCAAGTATACCTATGGCACTCCTCGTGATCCCCATATCAAGCTAAGTTCGGATCCGTATGAACGAGAACCTGTGGGCCTGCCTTTGTTATCATTATATTTTACACCTTATACAAAAGTAAAAAGTTCCAGATTCACTAATAACTTAAAACTTGCGCTTTAAAAAAAAGCTTTATAAGCATATAGCTTTTTTAAAGCGCCACTCTATTTAAAAAAGTATATCTTATATAGGATTGTCGGGTTATATTAAGCGTTGTTTGGGTCGTAATGCATTAACGGCTGACGTTTTATAATGAAGCTGTGTGCACTTGACTGATGGATGAAATGGATTTATACAGGTTTAACTATTTTACTGTCTTTTATCTTCTTATACAAGCCTCAATAGCTCTACGGTTAGTCTAGTAGTTAGCCTGACTCAATATCGAAAGGTCTTGGGTTAGATTCCTCTCCGTTAACCTCGTCGTAACCACTTCTAACAGATTTTTCAGGTTTAATTGAAGTGGAAGGGTATTATAACATATATGAGTCCGAAAAAATGAATTTTTGCAATTCCTAAATCAAGATTTATAACCTTATTTGAGTTAGAAATAGAGAAATAAAATATTATGATGAGCCAAATACGAGTAAATGATTAAAATGTAATGAAATCACGTTTGCCATTGAATTTGCCGATAGAATTATTTATTAGTTAAATTCGCAGGCACATATTTGTAAGCAAATAAGCTATTTATAATAAAATAAACATTACATTCCCGTATGTTTTATCGTACCACATTGTTTTTTTAGTAATGTTTGACGACTGTTTCACTAGATGATAAGTGAGCGAGCCTTCTGATATTGGAACAGATAAAATCTATTTCATTAATGTTTCTGTGCTGCAAGTCTTAACAACCACTCAGATTATACTCGAAGCAACCCAATTGCATTAGATTGCATTAGTTACTAGGTAGTGGTAGAGCTTTTTGTGTCAAAGCTTGTCCTGGTTTGCACTACCATGCTTATTGCCGCAGCATTGTTACATTTTTGTTTGAATCATATGGTTTAACACCGTAGGACTTGTTGTTCCTGGCATGCCTGCGAAGAGTTGGTCTGGTAACAGGCGATGGTTTCCACTTACCATTAGCTGACTATCTTTAGTCTATCAATCTATATATAATACAATTTTGTCAATTAATTAAATATAAAAAAAAATAAATGAAAGTGTCTGTTTGCAATTTCAATTTATTTTTTTTTACTAAATGCATATGAAATATATACCTATGGTTCTTACTTCAATAAATCATTAATTTTGTAAATTTTGAACTGATTTTGACAGGAAATTCACTCGCGGATAGCTAACTAATGTTTTAAGGAGTAATTTAGACTTCATTTAGTTTTATTTTAATAATACGCAGGCAAACTCGCTGGCGTTCGCTAGTCGCAACTATAAACAACTGGATAGTTGTTCTGAGATAGAGAGAGTGGCAGAAGAAGAGCGCCACTACGATATAACACACAAGTGTTTAAAATAGCAGTTTCAAGTTCCGAAAGCTCGCCCCAAACTATGTACTTACGTGCATGTCTGTGAATTTGTAATAAAGGAAATCCAATTCTGCGCATATTTCGGCTTTCCAGGTCAAGCGATTTCAAATTCCGACGATATAATAGATTTAAACACTGAATTTCATTTCACAATGAACTCGGGGTAATATATAGTTATAGCACACTCGCCCCCGGGCTGTGAATATCAATTTATTGTTAAGTGTTGGTAAGAGAAATAGCAATTCTTGCATTTTATATTCATAGCCACTTTGTTAGTCATCGACACCTTGTTTTTGAGAGTAGCTAGGACATACAAAATAAATTTTGTAGGTACTTACAGAGCTGCTTATTTTTTAATAAGAAACTGGTAGATGACTCGAAAATGTATATTTATTGTAACCTTCCAATGACACCAAAAAATTCACGTGACCCATGTTTTTTTACAACCAATACCATCGCAGATTTTTAAGTTTTAATAATGAGGAATATTGCATGAAAACATTGTATGTTAAATCTCTACGTTTTCAATGAAACTTTCCCGACGACAATCCGCACAATGATCGTCATAATTGAGCCAGTTTACACAAAATCTGAAAAAATTACAAATTAAACACTAGAACTACAGTAAACTCCATTCTAGAATGAGTGTAAAAGCTGCTCTAGCCCTATCCTACCAGATTAGGTTAGGCAGGGAGAATGAGTAATTCGAGTAGAGAAGGCGAGCGTTGACCGGTCACGAAAGGTACCCTACATCCGTGCTCTGTCTCGGACTCTGTTCAGCGTTCTTCTCTCTGCCACGCGATGGACCCGGCACCCGTATGGTGAATCCATGGAATACTAAGATATTCGTGTCTAAAACCTTCTTCACGAATCTCTATTGGCAAAAACCGCTTGAAAAGTCGTTAACAAATCTTTGAGTTGATTGTGAACAGACAAACGCGGCGGATGTCGCAATTAGCCGGATATACGGAGCGCAGTAGCGCAGCGTTCCGTTAGATTGTCCGTACAAGAATAATTTCATATTACCTATTTCGAAATATCGTAAAACTGTTTATGAATGAAACCAATGAACCGATACAAATACTAGAATCGTATTGTATGGAATACAATAGACATTCTCTGGAAAAGACGCACTCAATATTTGTACCATTCACAATTGAATTCTCCCAACACGAATCGAGCATTGTTAGGCGCAACCCGATTGCGTATTATAACAGCTTTGGTTTGAAACTGAACCTAAATAGTTCGTAGTAATTTGTGTTACACATACAAATCTGTGTGATTCGATTTATTTTGTTGCCGTCACCCTGTGTCACCATCAAGGCGTCCTCTGTAACTGTCACCAAAGTGAGCTTATTCGAGTTCTAGATCGATTTCAATTAGGTTGCTGTAATAAGTTCTCTCAGAATACACAAAAATAAATTAAACGAAAAAAACGCTAAAGGGTGTATCCTATATTACACTGAAAGGCAAGGGATTACTTATATAAGAAGCGAAAAAAAAATTTACTAATTAATGGGGCACCCAAAAAAACGGAAAATTATAACTTTCCATACAATAATTTGTTTTCTTTATCTATACAAATTACTTTTAGTCTGCTTCGAGGCATCTCCTTTCAAACAAAAAGTGTTTATTTTTTATGTGCGGCATACGTCTAATCGGAACTTGCAAGCAGCCCAATGGCGAAAAGTCGCCCCAGTAAGCGCACTCGCATAGCGATGCATAAGTCGAGTGACAGTCACGTCGCCAGCAGACGAACCTATTTGTCACCTTATTGTCACGTCATCATAGTGAGCGCACTCTCTAATATCTTCATTGCACTGGATTAGGTGACTTAAAGTCACGGCGACAAAAAATCACAGTGGGCGCCCGGCCTTACTGCCGATTTAATCCAACCATATCGTTCATTGGTCATCGGATCACGAACTGGGTTCGAGTCTTGAGCCTACCTGTGAAATATTGGAGTATTGAAAAAAAATTCAAGAAACGATTAGATTTTTTTGTTATTAACTGTAATCACTCCGGAGTAGGGAAGTGATGATGCAATCTAAGATGAAAGCGAGCTGTGTTGTTAGGGGTGGGATATTATCCACATCTCTTCCTGTTTCGACACTATCTCGTTCCGGAATGCTAAATCGCTTGGCGGTACGTCTTTCTTGCTGGAAAGGTAGAAGCTAGCGATGGCCGTAGCCTTTCAACAGCCAGCTCTGAACCAAGAAAATTTCAATCGGCCCAGTGGGGAATTGAACCCAGGGACGTCTAAACTCCAAATCCCTCTTATAATCAGGAGGCCAGATCCTAAAGTGAGTTTTTAAAATAGGTAGGTAATTATGATGAGAACTAAAATACAGAATTAACTTCTTTGGTAACAAATATAAGAGTTGAAAAGCCTAAAGTTAAAAGTAAAATAAGAAGCTTTTATATTAAAACATATTTAATTTTAATAGGTTAACAATTTTACGTTCATTAAATATTCGTCCTCAATAAATTGTGCTTAAACAACATTTCACTTTATAAACTTTTCCGTGCCACGAAGGAATGCGCTTCGATAAAAGGGGAGAGACTCATTAATCAGGCACGTCGTGACGTCACGTCGACGTCACTGACGTCAGCGACTAACTGATAATTGCTTGTAACGTTGCACTAACAGCGACTTTCTACAACTTAAAAAAATAAGACAGTTTAGAAAACGTAAAGTATCAGTTAAGATTTTGTACCATCCTCTCTCTTTACCTTTCTTCAATAAAAAGTAGCTGATATAAATAGTATTCCAGAAGATATTCTATCTTTTTGCCAAATTTTATTAAAATCTCTCCAGTAATTTTTGCCCGATTGCGTAATAAACATTCCAATCTTTCCATAAACTTTTCCGTGCCACGAACGAATGCGCCTCGATAAAAGGGGAGAGACTCATTAATCAGGCACGTCGTGACGTCACGTCCACGTCACCGTGCGCCACTGACGTCAGCAACTAACTGATGATTGCTTGTAAGGGTGCACTAGGAGCGACTTTCTATAATTTAAAAAACAAGACGTTTTTAAAAATAACGGTAATGCGACTGTATTTGTTAATAATTAACAATTAATGTTCATTTTTGTAAGTGATTGCAAAATACAAGTTTATATATTCGTCTAGTATGTACGAGTAACTACATTTATGTATAACTGACTTTACGCAATTCCTCCAAGACAAATTGATTTCAGTAGGAGGCAAGAGATTTTAGTACAATTTCGAAGTGGTCGTTTTTCTGTTTCCATTTCCCAAGTCAATGCTGCGTTACGTCAGTACAAGTAATTTAAACAACAAAGTTTAAGAACAGTGTATAAATTGTTTGCTCATGGATATTGGGAAATAGCCAAGCCTCTACATAAGCTGATAACTTTTTGACAGTGCGAGTGACATGTCATCGTTAAGACGATGCTAAGGCAATGTTATGAAAAATGTTTTTTGTGGGATTTTCTTTACAAATTAATAAATTCAAATTAACAGCTGCTTGGCGGCAGAAATAAATATGATTACTCTCTCCCTTTAGGTTACTCTTCTGCGATGAAATAAAAAAAATCGAAATTACAAAACTCACATCTCTTCCATTGAGCAGCCACGTGAGATTAGCGGGCGGGTCCGCGGGGGGAGAGGTGCACTGCGCTCTCAGCGAGTCTCCGGACGCGTACCAGCCTTTCTCAGCTTTGATCGTCGGCTTATCCGGTGGTAGTTCTGTGGACAACGAATGAAATACCAGTTCAACACAACTACAAGCCAGGCAAGGAGCCAGCGCCACATTACGTCATAGTTATTCACGTAACTCTTCATAGGTAACATATTTAATTAAAAACTTCCAGTGTCTCTTTTTCCGCTACATATCTATAATTCCAACAGTTTCAAGGCTGAATGAATAAGTAAGTTCTAGTCTAGTCATGGGTGCTCCAACCTCGTTACTGTTTACCATCACGCGTGATAGTATTCAAGCGAAGGCGTAACCATCATAAAACAAAATTATATAAATGTTCTATGATATATCAGAGCCCAAACTTGATGGTTCATATTATTTGCTAAAGCCATTATCACATAAGCTTCATAGTTAACATTAAACAGTGGTTCTAATTTAACTCCTAAGATATAATTTTACTTTTTTACACAACTATCAAGTGCGTTTTAAAATCTGTGATGTCTTAATGAGTTAATTCATCCAACTTTCACATCCGGTGGTTAATTTCAGTGAAATAGAATCCCGCAAACTTTTTAAAATGTTTTAAATGTTTAATGGGAGACGCTTTAAGGAGACAAGTACTTTATATAAAAGCAGTTTTCGCTTGAATTAAGGGGCAAAAGAGTAACGGAATCACTGAATCTCAGTTATTTCGCGCAAGATTTATCTAAAAAATAAAACATGCTGGCGTCCAACGAACCGTGAATGTCAATATACTGTTTCGAAGTAAAGTTAACGAGTGAAGCATGTCGAACGTCGTCGCAAATATTGCTTGGTATTAAGGCTAAGGGTACACGTGTGGGTAAAAGTAGTCTTGTGCTTAGTTTAACGACCTTTGATATGTGTTAGAGAGCATTCAAAGCTATCATATTTGTGCAAATAGATTTTGCGTAGATACAATTGTAACTACTGTTTGTCGATTCTTGAAAAAAAACGTCAGTTTTGAAGTCGATGTACCACGGTTGCGAAGCGGATGTAACAGAAATCGGTATCCTCCAATGATATTTTGTCATATTAAACTGACAGTCGAACTGAAGGTGACACAATAGACGAGATGTAAGCGAGATGTTCGTGCGTGTGTATTTTTTTTTCAAGAATCGACGTGCTGATTTCATAGTCTTTCAAAGAAACGTACAAATAATCTTTGAATTACATTATTCTAATTTATTTTAATTAAAAGTTTATGAGTGAATGTCATGTGTTGTTCTTGTAAATATTGCTTAGTATTAAAGGCTTTGGGTTCATATACCGGGGCGCAGTGAGCCGGGTCATGGTGCATGCGAAGCGATCCACCAATCTCATCATAGTCGCCACAATCCTTCAGTCGAAACGTCCAGTAGTTTACAAATATAATTTCGTAAATATACGACCCGAACAGAACTACACTGGTTAGTATTTGTTAGTGGCGTTTTGAAGATCAACATAGATAAACTTGTCAAAGCTTTGCGAATAGTTCTTCTTAAACTAACGGTACCTTCAGTTCAAACGGATTAAAACATATCTCTACCCAATCTCCGCACACGCTGGGTACTTTGAGTTAAACACTCCGACCCTCTCACGGGCACGTATGTTTGCCGATTTAGTTAAACGAAAACTGGTTTTCTGTTGGTATACGTATTACTTACACTTGAATACCTAGCATTTAGGTACTGACTGTAATACTAAATCTATTGAGGTAATACTATGGTTTATGTTTTCTTGACCACGTGTTATTATCTAACTTGTGTTTTCTATGCAAACAAGAGATAAGTACGTTTAATTTGAACGTCAGATACATTAGTTATAAAATTTTACATAATTTTAAATATGGTAGAAAATCTCTACTTTTCTCAGCTAACTTGAAATTAGCTCTGAGGATTAATTAATTACATTTTATTATGAAAAGACATGGGTTCTCAAACATTCAAATAAGTTCAGCCAACCAGGGTCCTAATTTGTATAGGTGATACCTATATATACATAATTTACTATAAAAGAAACATACAACAAAAAGGGGAAGATAACATAAGGTGACAATTTCTGGGTCGGCCTAGACAAGCGGCTGTCAAGGCTTTTGTAGCCAAATATTCACCGATCAGCCAAGTAATCTCTCCCCTAGCATAGCCTTCCACAGAGTCATGACATTAGACAGTAACCAAAAACCGTCTCATCTAACTATAACTCGATGCTGTCTTTTATTCAATCATACATACAATATTCGACAAAAAATTTTTAACAAAAAATAGAACTGACTCAAAACGCACTAAAAAATAACAAATAACTGTGTTATTTAGTTGCTTTAATTTACTTAAGCATATCTATGAAATCGGTTCCAGTTAAGTTTAAGGAACATTTATTTTACGTAGTAAAGCAGTGGGTTTTAGGTAACGTCCTTAAAGTAGAAACCTTGGCTGGCACCGACTCCTAGATATGCTTAAGTAAATTAAAGCAACTAAATGACACAGTTATTTTTTACTTTTTAGTGCGTTTTGTCATAGTATATTATACGGCACTACATAGTAGCCAAAAAGCTACCGATACCGAGACAAAAACCGAAATCGCTGTACGCTTACAGCCTCCAAAATTTGTCTCAATGAGAACCTCCTCCAGATTTTATTCTGTAAAAAGATTGGTCATACATAAAAAAAAATATATTAAAAAATAAACAAGAATTTTATTAAAGCATTCGCGACACCAAGTTTCTTTATGTTTGCAGAATGAAATCGATTGAAAAAAACAATAACATGTAATGTTTGCGAAATTTCCCTAAGCCCGGCATTTGTCTCCACAGGAGCTACTGAGCAAACAATAACATAACACACGGGCACAACCGAGCCCCCTTATATTGTATTTCATCCCGATTCAACAAGCGGATTTGTGTAAAGAAAAGAGAAAAACATTCCAAATAAAGTGGGTATTACGGCGCGACCCCACGCTACGCACTTTGTCATCAAACAAAGATATTGGAAAAGACTTTAGTGTTGTTAAGACTGACTTTCCTTCATCAAAAACCATCGATAGACAAACAACACGTAAAAAGATCAATTAAAAATTAGTTCAACTTTGCAACTACAAGCGGATTTGTGTTCTTAAATAAAACATTTCAAATAAATTGGGTGCTGATTTTTTTTAAATAGATATAATAAAACCCCGAGGGTGATATTGGCTTTACTATTTTTATTTATTTGCCAGCAGTTTGGGCAGTACATTTTGACTTCTTTCAGATTGATCTGTGGAAGGTAAGTAGAGACAAAACAGACGAAACCGCGCATACGCATAACTTACTGAATTCCTTTTTTTTGCAGTTTTACTTTCGTCTTTTATGTTGTTTAGTTTTCATAGCATGAGTTTAGATAAACTTACATTTGAAGCGATTAATTTGGTTTTTAAGTTTATTTTTTTTAATTTTAAGGGGTTATTTTACACTACAGCTCAGTTCTATTATAACGTGATTATGTTTTGATAGTCAAGAGAAATAGGTAGTCCACTTTAAACAAATATGTTGTGATGGTGTACGAGTATCACAGGATATTTGTTTGAAAAAATTTAAAAATTCTGCCCATAAGCGGATTTGTATAAACAAAAGAATAAATGTTCGCAATAAAGTGGGTATTAAGCGACAAGCCCGCGCAACACACTCAACGTACTTCTAACATCAAACAAATAAGTATATTGGCTGGGATTTTTACGTCCTAACAGACAATATGTGCTCGTTAAGAAAAAATGAACTTGAAAAAATTTTTTTTCTTGTACATAATTTACGTTTTCTTCAAAAGAAGAAAAGCAAAGGAAGTTGTCTAGTAAAAATATAATTATGTTTGAGACTTTGTATGTATTTTTTAAAGTACTTTGCAATTGCTCATGAACTTGACTAAAATATTCGCCTTTTCAGTACAACTAGCTGACATGTGCAAGAATTAATAGTCTGATAGCTGGGTATCTACCCCCTTTTAGATTTGAGTCTGACCCCTTAACCGTGGTTATAGCTTATTTTCCACCTACGAGTTCTGTCACAAAATCTCTACTGTGTGCCTACTACTGAGACTTTCTATAGAGTAATTTAATTCCAAATAGGTGTTTATTTAACTTAAGCCTATTTCTACAATAAAGTTAAAAAATAATCACCTATTCGATTTCTTTATTAATAATATTTAAAAAGTGAAATCTAAAATGTCTAAATAAAATCAGGCAACTAAATATTTCGAAAATTAAATTTTAACGCCGTACTTACCATTGATTGCAAAGTACGACTAAACATAATAGGCACACACGAAAGCTAAATACGTTTTACAAACATTTAAATAACACGGCATAAGCCCCGCAATACGCTGCGGGGAGTTTTATTATATTTAACTGCTCCCAAAAAATAAAGCACCAACAAACAGAACATAATTTAATTCTCTTCTTATACCCAGATTTTAGTTCCGCGCTGCACGGCTTTATTAAAAGCAGGCCCGGACTCTGAAGTGTAGAGATGGTTTAGGGACCTTTTACACTTGTAGTTTGACTTAATTGTAATAAATAGTTAAAACATTTGTTGTGTGGCCACACTAAGCTCTATTTTATCAAAGGGTATTTTGTGTTGTGGTAATAATGAATAATAATAAAGGCTTAATACCTCTTCATTAAATTTTTTACATTTAGATTGACGAAGAACACAGTTTCTGGCAGCATGATTTTAATTTAAAGCAGTTCCGAACTAGAGAAGGCTTAAGAAGATAATTCTAAATAAAAAATATAAATATGTACCTCTTAAGTAACATAGGAAACTTAAATAAATATAAATAAATATTATAGGACAATTACACACATCGCTATATAGCCCCAAAGTAAGCGTACTTGTAAGTAGCTTGTGTTATGGGTGCTATGATAACTCATGAATATTTTTATATATATTATATACAAATACTTATAACATATAGATAAACACCCAGACACTGGAAAACATCCATGCTCATCACACAAACATTTTCTAGATGTGGAAATCGAACCCACAGCCTAGGACGCAGAAGCAGGGTCACTACCCATTGCGCCACTCAGCCGTCAAATCATTAATCTATTAAAAAAAAATTATGTGTTTGTCTGTCTATTTTTTCCGACTAATATTTGAACCAACCAAGCCGATTATATGGTTTTTATGTGTGATAACCAGACTCATAAGGCTAAATTATGGCAAAGGTTAATTTTTATCCTGATATTCCCACGGGCGTCCACTAGTTATAACCAAAAAAGGCCGTATGTTATACTTTCCAATTAAATTTTTGTATTTAAATGAACTGTAATAAATAAAAACACCCATTTTGCAAAGAGGGGATGATCAATTGTAAATAGGCCTTAATATCGAAAGAGTCATATTTCGCATTCGAAGGTGCCTGGCGAGCGGGGGCAGGAGAGGAGGAGAGAAGAGAGTGACGTCACAGGTGGTGCGGTGAAAAGGCGACGGTTGACTTTGTAATTCAAATCGGGACCGCGTTACGGGATACCTCTGAGGTACAGCGAAATTTAAATATGGAATATTAGATTGTTAAAATATACCGCTTTAATATTCAGATTTCATAAAAAAGAGCGAGTTTAAAAGAGTTTTTTCTTTTCATATATTATAAGCTCTTGGAAAATAAATGCAAAGCCTCGTATATGTGTGGCAAGATCCACGGTCTTAATACTATGTAAATGTCAAGTGTATAAACGTGTTGATGACAGGCAGTGTATGCGCTGCTTTATTACTGAAATCCTAGATTTCATTTCTTTTTTAATGTATGGTATGACTAAACTTTCATGTGATAGCAAGTGCTTAAAGCTTTTATAATAACTGCCAGGTTTCTTGACAATAGTTATTCAAGTTGCAAATGATGATAGAACATCCGTCAATGAGCTGATAGGAATCACGATATATTATAAAAAAATTTAACAAAAAATAGAACCGACTCAAAACGCACTAAAAAGTTAAAAATAACTGTGTCATTTAGTTCCTTTAATAAGGACTTCTAAATGTCTGTAACGACAATTATCCTTATCTTTTAAGAATAGCTTACCATACTCGTTCTTTCGTTGAAAAAAGAGTTTACTATTTTTTGATCTTCTTGTAAGATTGCGATACACTATTTTTCATGCGGGCGAAGTCGCGGGCGTCTGCTAGATAAAAATAATGATCTCAATTTTTCACCTGAGTTCTCCAACGAATGAACGGACATCATAATCTTATGGAATATTGATAGGCGGGCAACCTTTCACAATGCCATAATTTATGTAAAAGTTCTCAAAATATCACACCTAAACTTAACGGGTTTGAAACCCGCCTGGTAAACTATTGCCGTACTTCTAAAACGTAGTCGTTACGACTAGTTGGAGCAGAAAGTAGAATATTGATTATATTATAAAATGTTAGTAAAGGTTTGTTTTGCTGAAGCAGTTATATATGTGTTTCTAGATCGCTATAACATGGTGCAGTGTTCGAGCTCTGTGAGACCAAGCCCCAAGGATAACGTCCTTAAATGAGGTTAGGAACGTTCCTCAGCCTGTAATCTAGGCCTGGATTAGAACTAACGAACTAGTTACAGAACAACTAATTGATACAATTAGTTTTCTAATCTTACGAAATCGTAATTACTGAGGTAGTTATTCTAAAGTACAACGAGTTTATGTGAGAAATGAGTTAGTGTGGTAGAAAATAATTATCCTTACTAATATTATAAAAGCGAAGTTTGTATGTATGTATGTATGTATAGTTGTTACTGTTGAGAACAGGAACTATGCGGGCTCCGAAGGCAAACTTCTAGTATACTAGCTGTACCCGGCAAACGTTCTTTTGCCATATAAATAATTTCCTAGTAATTTTTAATGGCTATTAAAAAATAAGGGTTGATCGTAGAAGGGTGAAAATTAAGGATTGTATGTATTTTTGTATGTTGTATCATAAAAAAATAGAAATTAAAAATTTTGTCTAAAAAATAAAAAAAAATTTAGGGGATGAAAAATAGATGTTGGCCGATTCTCATTGATACCGGATAAACACAAAAAATTTCATCAAAATCGGTCAAGCCGTTTCGGAGGAGTATGGCTACGAAAACTGTGACACGAGAATTTTATATATTAGATAATAATCTATACAAATAAATAAAATTGTAGTGTTCGTTTGTACTTTCAAATATACAACTTTTCTTACGTTATATGTTTTTTAATTCTTGTTTTGTTTGTGTTTCTTTCCGACTAATCTTCGAAACAGCTTAAACGATTTTGACGGTATTTTCACTCGCAGATAGATAATGTTATAAGAAGTTACAGGATACTTTTATGTAAGATTGTTTATACTTTAATTTCAACTCACAATGGACGTTGTAATAAGTATGTTTGTATGTTATAGCCAGACACATGAGCAGACACAGTTTCCTACGAGAATGGGGACTACGTTGGTAAAACTACGTGGATCTCTAATTGAGATCCGTGCTAACACTGGATTTGAACCCAGGACTTTAAACCAACGAACCAGTATCGTATGCAAGACCCCTTAATTACAGATGGAACTACATTAGCGTGATTGCCTACGTTTGTTTTGTGAACTTGGCAGAACTTTTGAGAGCCGCTCCGCTAATTTGAACTTTGCTAATCTTTTAAACTAATTAAGATGAACTTCTTCAAAGGTAGAATACACCTACTCGCAGTGTGTAATGCTCAATATTATATGATTGAATTCGAAGCCAAGAAAAGAATCCAGTACTTACTTACAATACACCTTTATACGTATTTAAGAACAAAGTCAGATTATTACACTTATAAAAATTTTAAATACTAAATACAAAAGACCTGAGCGTCAGGTATTTGAAATATCAAGTACAAAGTACATTTTAAAGAAGTAATTGGAATACAAATACTAAATACGTATTTGTATTTCAATTAAAGTAACCATACAGGTATTCGCTCCATATCCCCTCTCCTAAATAGAGGGAGGCCTGGCCCTGTATTGGGCCGTTAATGGGCGAATAATAATGACGATATATATAGGTGTTACATAGGCGCGTCTGTGTGAGAAACTGAAAGAAAAATACACTAAAATCGGATTCTTGCAATTAACCAGCTGCGCGTGCCAAGTACAGTTTGAATCAATATGATAAATACAGGTTTAATTCACCTTCTTGGAGTAACTTTTTTATGAAATTTAAAAGTGTTTTCGTTACTCCTACTAACTTTGATATTTCCCCTACTTTATATTCAGGAGAGGTGGCTGTAAAACGTCCGTCCGGTGCCAAGTTAAAGCCAATATTAAAGAATCGCCGATCGCTTATAAGACGGGTTATGGTCCTCGGATACTTTTATACTGATTTATAGAAAAGGTTTTATTGAATTAAAAGATATAAAATTTATTATTATTAGTTCTTCCCTCAGTGTAATAAAAAGTCTGTGCTTACATTACAAATTGTATAAATCAAACGTTTTATTGTTTTAATCAATTAATAGATTTGTTCCAGCTGATAGCTTCTGCTTACTATACCTACTAGATAAACTACATACAAATTAAAATGAATAAAATTATTTTAAGTGTACTTTATTAAATAGAAGTGATGCCCCACAGTCATGGCCGCATAATTCTTGATATCCTGTGAATATCAGGATAATCCAGAAGGATGTTTTAGAAGGCTAGACTGGCTGTACGTTTTTATTTGTATAAGATATGCCAACAATGGAAGCAGTATACGTAAAGGAGTATTAGTGCTAACACTTATGTGCGGTAGTGGAAGTTGGGTGTAGCAGAGGAAGTGTAAAAGTAGAATTAATGCAGTAGAAATGAGCGCATTGAGAAGTACGAGTGGAGTAAAACTGAGTAACAGAATTAAGAATAGTGTGATAAGAGAGCAGCGTGGTAAGAAAGAAGATGTAGTGGCTAAAATGGTTTGGTTTTGGTCATTTAGAGAGAATGAATGAAGGAGACTTACGAAAGGGATTTATAGGGCGAGAGTGAATGGGAATATTGGGATTGGAAAGACCAAGCGAACGTTCATAAATCAGATACAGGACATTTTGTTTAGAAGGCAGGTTAAAAGTACCCTAAACCGAAGACGCGAGAGAAATATACAATAATCGTGGCGAGTGGAAGGTCAAGTTTTTGCCTACCCCTATGGGTATGTATGTACCTATGTATCAGGATAAAAGTAGCTCATGTTTTGTTACGCGGTACCACTATCATCTCCGATTAAAACATTTAGTGCGGACTATGTGTGCGGACTAAAAGAGTTTCGCTCTTTCGCTCTTGGAACATCAGTGTGATACAAAGAGCTGACGTTATAAACGGATGGTCGACTTGATGTTAAGTGGTAAACCATCGCCTTCAACAGAAAAATCATAGTTATTTGGAACACATCACACCATGAGCTCTACGTGAGGCCTATCAATCGTACTTAGCCTCACTGTGAGCTAAAAGACTGCAACACAGCAATGATGTTTGGTGGTTCAAATAACCACGGAAAAAATAAATGCTTTCCAAGATAAAAAGTATTTCAAATCTATAATATAAAAATGAATGTGTTGCTAAGCGCAAATCTCGAGGACAACTGAACCGATTTCGCTTTTTTAGCATATTCCTTCAAGTATAGAAAAATTTAAAAAATTGCCTGAAAAACTCATTTTTACATAACATTTTTCTATACTGTGACAGTATAAACAAACAAAAGATTCGTATTAATACTTAAAAGTAGATCTGTAGCGAACTGTATGCATACGTCACTGAGTCATGGGTGCGCCGTCTAGTTGAAAATAAACACAATTAATATTTTGAATGAACTTTAATAAAATAAATAATTTTATTATATAATGAAGCACTACATGCAGTGAACGAGATTAATTATTAACTGTCAATAGTCTGGCAACTTTAACATCATTATCCCGTGGCTTTATTAGTAAATACAAATAATATTTCCAACAGCGTTTAATGAAATGGTGTCCAGTAACATAAAGAAATAATAATATAACCGAAGTAATATTACCGAATTTAAATGTTTTAGTGCACGTAACAAGTAAAGTAAATTACAAGTAGCATCGCAATAATTACAATAATATATGATTATTATAACGGAGTTCCTTATCGCCCGTTACGAAAAAAGTGTAATAAGTCTTTATTCGTGATACTGACAGGTGTTGGGCATTGGAGAGTAAATCTCAACTCAGATTGAAAGCGAAGCAAAACGCCAAGTTTGTAAAGTACAAATTATCTCTACTATCAAATCATTAAGGCGCAAAGTTGTGGTGTTCAAATATGGAGTGGAGCAACGATCGACGTTTCCATTTTTAACCGACAAAAAAAAACGGAGGAGGTTCTCAATTCGACATGTATATATATTTATTTATGTATGACCACGCATACCTTTTTACAGAGTTGTACGATTTTCGATAATATCCTGGGAAAATTGAAGGAACTCTTCAAATTTTGGAGGCACGCTTACAGCGATTTCGGCTTTTATCTCGGTATCGGTAGCTTTTTGACTAGTAGTGCCGTATAATATACTATGACAGTATAGTACGAGTATTTTGTGTGGCGATAAATCACTAAAAAGTAAGAAATAAAATTTTTAACAAAAAATAGAACCGACTCAAAACGCACTAAAAAGTAAAAAATAACTGTGTCATTTAGTTGCTTTAATTTACTTAAGCATATCTAGGAGTCGGTGCAAGGTTTCTACTTTAAGGACATTACCTAGAACCTACAAACTGCTTTACTACGTTAAATAAATGTACCTTAAACTTGCTGGCACTTACTTCGTAGATATACTTAAGTAAATTAAAGCAACTAAATGACACAGTTATTTTTTACTTTTTAGTGCGTTTTTTGTTAATTGTAGAACAACTTTGCCCTGTAGTCAAGGAAAAATATAGATGAACTTGCTCTAGGCAAAGATTGTTATCCGACGCGTCGCTTTGCCTCTGCGCCAGTCTAAGTTAACCCTGAGCGAGTTAAGCAAGCGACCCATAGACCTGTCATATTATTTTAATTGCTAGACTGTGAGAATTCACTGGTCTGGCTGGTGAGAGGCGTCGGTTGTGGCTAGTAAAAACAGTATCGACGAACGTACCGTCATTTAGCGTTCCGGTACGATACGTGTGTCCCGAAAGGGGTATGGATTTGATCCTACTCCGATTAAGTTGGCCCGCTTCCATTTTAGATCCCATCATCGTTTACCGTCAGGTGTGATTTGATAACTAAAATAAATATTTTCGTATTGCCGTCTAATAGTTTTCGTGTCTAGTTAAACATTAGTAGTTCGGGTATAGGTAATAAATAACAAACCGTGGTAGAGTTCAACTCTAAATCTAAATCCTACAAGATGAATTAGCTGTCTTGGTGGTGCAGTGGTAAGCCGAAGTTGTTTTAGATCACAGTGTTTTGGATTCTACCCCTGGGTGGGCTATGTATAATTTTCCAGTCAGAGTCAGTCATTATCACGAATACTGATAGTGATCGTTAAATAGTCCAACATTATCAGCCACAAAGCCAATGAAGCAGCATGGTGGGTATAAGCTCCCGATAATAATGATTAAAGAAAATTGGTCTGGATTTACAGGGGCTTAAGAATAGACTGATTATGATGAGTATTATAATATAAAACACTCTTGAAATGGTAACATTATAAAAGCATAATAGTATCTACGTGCAAGTGAAATAAAATGAAGGCTCACAATAGCGTGTTTGCGGGTAGTTATGCATATTATACAGTTTCCCGTCATTAGCGATATTTCTCACCGCAAGCCACTTAACATCGGCTATACAAAGTGTTAATGGCTGTAAACATCACACTATTATTTTCGTGGTTCTTGTTGCGTTGAGTGAACACTTTATAAACAGTGTTGTTTATTGCTCACGTGTTTTCGAGGCGGAAGGATAGTCTTTTTCCTCGTATCTTATTCTGTTGATTTTGAGCAAGTCAGAAGAATGTACTTTAATTTTAGGTATAGTTAGTGATATTGAAAGAATACATGCAATTGTTGCAGCGATTTCGGTCTAATAACTTTTAGTAATTAGGGGACCATCTCGGAAGTTACCTTACTAATAAAAAAAAACTCGTACGTACTCGTAACCTTTCTAATTAAAAAAAATATCAAAATTGGACTACTCTGTAAAAAGTTATTTGAAATTATCAATTAGTACAAATTCTATTGTTTATTGTTATGTTACGTTTTTCTTTCGTATTCACCCAATTTAGCAACAACACGTATCTCTTTCGTTTTTGTACTGTACCTAGTAATATTATTAAAACACAGTGTCTGTTTTAAGTCAAGTCTAATCAATTATAAACATGTTTTTTTTCTATTTTAGTAAAAGCACGCTATAATTATTACAGAAGTGATTTGACTGAAATCTGATATGAAGATGGTATACGCTGTATTAATTATTGTAGCAGAAATAAACTGGTCGTATTATTTAAGAATATCATCGAACGTACATACTTATCTCGTTACCTTATTGGAACTTGGCTAAAATACGCCAGTACGTTACTGTTGCCGCGATGCATTCGGCGCAAACATGAAGAGAGCGCTTAGGCATGTTCCAATCGAGCGTGATTTATAGAACCGATCGCGGAGTGTCCCGCTTAAGCGGTTTCACATCGTCTCGCTTAAGCGGTCCCGATAATCGATATTCGCTTCATTTTTATTGGAACTCGCTGCGGCCCGTGACGACTGGGGTCGCTGCGGTTCATTTTTGTAGTCATTGGTTTCTGAACTGAAATAGTTTGCGCGACGCTTTGAACTGCGGGGATGCTCTGTGGCTTTTGCTGTTCAAAGGAATTGCGAAAGCAATGGAGATTTCTTGTAAAGTTGTTGATTCGCTTCATAGTTTGCGCGTTATTAAAATTACTTTTTGAATTGTTTTAACCGAATTGAAATTTAATATTGCGTCTTTTTTATATTTAACCCTACAAGGCTCAATTTTTTTTAAGTGCGTGACAAAAATATATATGTTGTAATAAGTGATCAGAAGCTAGGGAAAATTTATAAAAATATTAATGAAACCATGTTTTACGAAAAAATCAACTTTTTATTTTAGTTCCACATATGGTACACTGAGCCTTAAATGTATGTATTTGGCTTCTGCCTTTTATTTATTATCAATCTTTCTATCAGATAAACTTGGTATACCTCTCTTTTTGCTTATCGCTGGCCCGAATATTTCCCTACTTCAAATTTGAAGTCCTTCTGCATCATCATGGTTGGTGTATGTTGGCGTATGCTGCTGCTCCCAGACTCTTCTGTACAGCTATTAATAAGAGTTACATGAAGAAGACATCACCCATATGATGGTTATTGTTGCCTTTTCTATTGGCTCTTAACACACAAGATGATAATAGAACAAGGTTTATAGTATCTATATTATCTCAGATTGCTACCAATTGTTCTGAATATCCTCTTTGAACCTTTTCATATTTTAGGTCTTTTAGGAAACATATTTTGAGGTCTTTTACTAAACGATCATTGTTCACCGTTCCCATCGACTGTATTCCCTCTTTACCCGCGAGATTCAATGTATACTATAGGTGTCTGTAAGTTTACGAAATAAATTTTCTCTTTTTGACTTTGGGTGACCAGTCACAGAGCTAAGGATTCTAGATCTATGATAGATTGTGTTACTCAAAGTCCATAATCGTATAGGTGTACGATATTGTGTAATGGTACCTATAGTTGTCCCTGAAGTCATTTCTGACGTACTAGGCTAAGGGTTTGATATTTCTGGCTGAAAATATTCGAGGAGGAAATGTACACTGATGTCTATGCGCAGATAAGGGACCCTTCACTTCGTTAAGTAACTCGAATAAAAGTTTTGGATGGACTGAATTTTTTCGATGTTATCATCACTTTCAAGATCAGAAAAATCTTCTGCGTCTTTATTCCCAGAAGGAATATTCAAGAAACCCTTAATATCTTGATCACACAATCTTCTTACCAGCATAATCTGCAATCAAATCAAAGTAAGTTATCATAAATATGAAGAAATAAAAACAGACACTAAAGCTCAACGTACCGTATGTGGAACATACATAAAAATATGATTTACTAATACATTTATTATTGTAATATCAAAAACAACTTACCTCGGCAAAATATACACTTCGTTATAACAAACAAAATTTTTTTGGAGTCCAAACTGTTCAATAAGTATTATTTTTTTATTTTTGAATTCATACAAATGACTAACGCATCACTTTCAACCGAATTTCACGCTGAATGCACTATAAAAAAAGCACGAACGACTTCTTCAGGTAAAGATTCGAATTACTTTGTTGCTAAATGTTTGTAGCTTCTATTAAGATGTCAAAAATGTGGCTACCAATAATCTAATAGCTATAGGAACTATTTAATTCGGTGTTCCACATATGGAACTAGGTGCCTTGTAGGGTTAAATATACAAATTACTTCATCTTGCATTGGAGTAGCGTGGTGGGTTTAAGCGCCAAAATACCCTCTGTCATAGAATGGAGGAGGGCCTGCATGCTAGTTACATTAAAACAGGTTGTTAATAAATATGCACGAATTAAATCATGAGTTAGTGTGAGTTTCTTGAGTTATAAAAAGATCGAAAAAAATAAAATAATTATTGTTTTTTTCGAGTTCTAGTTTTATTCACATAAATAAACGCAATTTAGATTTGTGGAAAATAAATAAGATCAGGTCACACTAATATTAAGTACGAAGTCTTAAGGTCGACGCGTATATGCGAGTGGTAACTGTTTATATAAAGAATTAAACAAAAAACTCACTCTTTAATAGTCCACACACGTTAGTAGGTATCACCTACCCTATAAACAAAGAAAAAGATAGACATTCCTGTCGTATGTCTGCGCTGTTTAAACTCAAGGAAAATTCAGAGCGCGCGCTCTATTTCACTTAAAGCAAGTAAGGATATATCGCCACTGAGAACCAAAGATTAAGTGAATTGGTAGAGGTCTTACTTATTACTGTTTTCTGGCGCCGTGCGGTTGTTGTACGAGCGCTTGTTTTACGATAGTTCGACGCTCCGCAGTTTGGCGGATTGATGGATTGTAAGATAGAGGCTATAAAACTTATACTGTTGTAGAAAATGTATTAAGTGTGCGCTGTACATAGTAATGTGTAGCTTCTGGCGAATTTTCGGTCATTATTCTCGCTTGCGAACTATAAATTTTTGAGCTTCACTCAATCTTTGCCAGAAGTTCGCTTTAGTTTGAAAGTTCATCACGAATAATTAGCAATGTATTCTGCTATTTTCATAAATACGAGAAGAATCTGAGGAAGTCAACAGACAACAACTAATTCTGCTTAATTTAAATTATGCTTAGTTTGTTAAAGCTGTTAGGTGCGTATGTAATGTATTTTCGTAAATCCTTGTAAATCACAAGTGTTCTATTTGACGTCAAAATACCACATTTTTAACATTATTTTAACATTCAATAAACGTATTTTATGTATGCCATACCGGAACCGGACTGACAGTTGAGATATTTTCTTTTACAATCGATCCTAAAAAATAGTGTCGAGTAGTTTTTTGAGTATTATTGTAAATGGAAAAAGTAATATTAAACCAAGCTGTTGTAATTTTTTAGCGGATGAATTTGCATTTATTTGATATGCGTTTTAATGTACCTCTTTCTACTCCGAGGTAGACTCGGGTAAGAATTAGCAATTTAAATCTCTTATCGTTTGCTTAAAAGCAAATTTTTTGCAGTGCCCACATATCAGTAATTTAAATTTTGCATTAATTTTTAAAACGCCGCACAAAATTTGCAATATGTTGGAGTAGATATTACGAGTTAGTGCAGGATTAATTGTTATATATCAGCTTTCGGATTGGTTTCACGCGATTGTAATATTTTAATATTTTCCTCTCATCAACGTTTGCACTATAGATTAATCGTCTAAATTGAATTGCACAAAATGTATACTTACATTTAAGATTACAGATAAGCTAACAAAAGTCAAATAAAATTCGGACAGTTGGGTGATAGCGTGATAAATAGATCTCAGAGATCAGCATTTGAAATCCTTGGCATAGTGAAACTGCATAAAATCTCCGCCAGTTCTCGTTTATAGTAGATACTCAGGTTTACTACGTCTATATGAGTCTCAAATAGATTATTCCCTTCTTTTGTTCCATCTTGTAAAAATTCCATCTTGTGCAAAAAGTATATGTAAACGGGACTAAAAGAGTATATCTCCGGGAAAAGTATTTTTTATTTTTGTCTGTTACAATATTATAGTAATCGTTATAAAAATCTGTTCTTTTTTACAATCAAAATTATTTTCTCAATTTTAAGTCGTTTGATCGGTTTGCATCTATAAGAATCCTATTTCCTGCTACATGAAAGTGGAGCACCCTCTGGCACGTGCACAAAATATTCTCATAATCTATGAGCCGCACATAAAATAACAGTGTACATTATCGCTGAGTGTTAAAAACTGTCAACATTTATAACACCGCATACACAGTAAACGATAATTTACAACAATACACGCCCTAGCAAAAGGGGACAATAAATCAGCGAATTTCTTCAGGAAATACTTATTCCGCACGCATTAGCCGACAAAATTGTTGGCTCCGTAAAAAGACCGCCATAACGCCGGCCGAAATTATTATAAATCTTCATAGCATTACCATAGACCAACTTGGGAACTTTGCTCTTCGCAGAATTCCCGCGTAAGTGGGCAGTAACTCATTGGAGCACATACGAGTATTAGTCTATGACGCGCTCACTACGGGTACTCGACTCAATCTCGTATGCGTTTATACTTACTGTTACAAAATTTAAAAAAAAAAACAAACGCTGTACTTGTGGTAAGTTTAAAACCTACAGTCCAATACCCTCCTCATAGGTAAAATTTAAAATTTTGCAACTCATCATTATTTGATAATAATACAAAAATATTATGTTATGTATTAATTGATTTGCCCATTGTAAATAAAGGTATATTGTCACTGAATAAATGAATTGTGAATTTGAATTTGTTTTTATATAAAGTATAATTTGTTAAGGATAAGACTTTTTAAGGCTCGTAAAGAACAGTTTTCTATACTCTGGTAATGATGTTTTGACGCTACAATATCGCCATACTTGCATACCTGACTCAAATCCAATATTTTTTGTTCGAACCACCTCAATATCGGCTATTAAAGTATGATGCTTTTCTATTGGTATGCTACTTAACAGCTTAACTCATGTGATTGAATTGACAATAAACATCAACAAGCTTGGTTGATTGCCCGTCATGGGTATCGTATGGATTCCAAACCAGTCGGCCTTGTTCAAACGACAAATCAAAATACATTTTATTACAGTTTCGATAATCGTTAGTAGGGGATATGACAGATTGTTGTCACAAACTATTTTCAGTGGGTTACGAGTGAGAAATAATGCCAATGACTCCGTGGAAAGGTGACAGGGAAATATGACGGGGATAGACGTGACGAATTATGTCGAATTCACGAATAGTTCGACCCACATTTGTATGGCGTTTAACTAGTGCTGACCTTCTTTCCCTTGACATTATTTTCCTTATATTTTGTGTAACCTTTTTATAGTAGGAGTAACCTAAAATTCAAATGATTTGCAGGCGTGTACCATCCTAAAGGTCAGGTCTCTTTCCCTATAGAGGGATATGGACCTTAGTCTCGTTCGATCACGCTGCAAGCTGCAGGTGCCGAGCTTTAGGTTGACTTTGTGTTTAGCTTTATATCGAAATTATCAGATATTATACGATGATTAATAATCAATACCGACGGTATAACGTCTTTACTGATATTTTAAAGGCGAAAGGTTGTATATATGGATGTATGGATGTTTGTTACACTTTCACGCAAAAACTGCTGAATGGATATTGATGGAACTTCACAATAATATAGTTAACATATCAGAAAAGGCTACATTTTTTTTAATGTGTCCCAGGTTTTGAGCTCCCAGCCTCGTTAGTCAAACACACATAATCTCTAGATAAACAATGCATTTGACAACCCCCTCCAGCTACACAGAAATATATTAGATATGTTAGGATGCCAATAGTTAAGTAGTCGGAAAAATTATATCTACCTCCAGTCTGAGTACGACCTGGGGTTCAGTAACTCTACCATACCCCGTGGAACCAGGTATGATAAGAGTTATTTTTAACCAATTTATATTAATTACTACAGTAACTAAGGTATACAATCATACCTATAAATACTAATATAGTTAAGTAATATAATTGGACAAATTGCGAATGGCAACAAACTAAAAAATAGATTTCAAACATTCGATGTAAATGGCAACCCTCGTGTTATTTAAATTTCATATCTCTACAAGCTATCTAACAGAGAAGCGCGGAGCGACTGAAGCTGGCAAATGTAAATAAATATTTTTAAACTTTTGCACAAATTGGAAACATTTCGAAAACGCTCGTTGAAATCCAAAAATAAATATCAACCCATCGAAAAACCGTGATTCATACAATATTTCTTTTTCAAACCGTTTCATTGTATTTCTATATTTCGAACCGTTCTTGTTAACTCTTTGATTTTGACTTTGTGTCGGGTTGGCTTCCACTGGCGCGGAGTTTTGTGATTTTTCAAAATAAAAAAAATGTTTACAAATTTTTATTTCACACGATATGTATGGTTTATAAATGTTAATATTCTTTAATTTATTTTGTCTAACACAAAAAATGTGCTGTTTTTATTAGCTAAATATTTAACATGTTACGTTCGTGATAAATATCTAGCAGTCGCCCGCGACTTCGTCCGCGTGAAAACCTCTTAGGTACCCTTTTAATTTTAAAGTGTGCTCTTTCCCCGCTAACCCTCTCAATTTAATTTTTTATAGTGTCCCGTGAAGCAATATCCTCCGTCATGTCCCGTGTACTAAAGATCTACATTTTTGTTAAACTTTGTACGATATTACAGTACATTAACATTATATATTTATGGCAAGCTGATGTGTATAGCTTTAATAGTCTATTTCACTCACTTTTGAGTCTAGCTTTCATAATAAACAAAATAATTTACAATCCGACACGCAGATCTAGAGATTAGCCCGTTTAAACAAACGAACAAACTTTTTCGTATATTATGTAAATATGGTCTGCCATACCAAATAAATTGAAAGATCAGAGATCGAATTCTCAAAGAATATCAGTACCAAAATGTTGGCCGCTATTCAGTACGTATAACATAACACGGAGGAGGTCAACTTAATTTGGACGATAAAGCGGCAGTGTTAGGTTTTTAGAAATTTTGTAATGTCTCCGAAACTATATAACTAATTAACATACTGTAAGAGGCAAATCTTACCTCTATAATATCCTTGTGATTATTAATTAATTTATTTTGATAAGGATTTATGTTTAGTTGTATTAATAATGACGTAAACTTAAGCATATGAATTAGGACTTTTTAAGATGCACAAAATTTTCATACAATGTTTTCAATTATATCCAATAACTAAGGCAGCGCTAGCGATTTACGCCGATTTTATAAGTGAAATTTATTCACTTAAATCGGTTATTAATACGGTCCGACTCGCGCGACAAAAACTGTGATAACTCGGGTAATATATATAATACAAATATAAAATATAGCCTATGACACTCATCGATAATGTAGCATTCTACTGGTGAAAGAATTTTTAAAATCGGATCAGTAGTTCCAAAGATTAGCCCCGACAGAACTTTATTTACAAACTTACAAACATACAAACTTTACCTCTTTATAATATTAGTATAGATAATGAAATAAAATAACTTTTTTATTTATTTAGAAGATGCCCGCGGTTTTTGATTTTGGGAAATTTGCAATAAAATCTAGCCTATGTGTTATATTGAAGTGTAAGCTAATTTTCTCTTATCTATTTATTTACATTTTATTTAATATAAGCTACACTCATTTATTTATTTACAAATATTTTAAAAATTTTTAACAATGCTTCTAAAATTATAAAAAACAAAAACACTATTAAAAATTTATAAAAAAATTCATTCCGCCTGCTGCGGGGCCCGGGGGTCCAAGCAACCGGTGGTCAGGGCTCTAGAGTGAGGAACCCCCTCACAATGCGCGCCGTTTCAAGAATTACTGCCTTCTGTATCCGACCCTTGATCCAACAATTAAGCGAAAGCTTTTTAAGATGTTCGTCAAAGCTTTTCGCTATAAGACCGTTGACTGAAACGACTATAGGAACAATCATTGTTGAATCAACATTCCACATGGCGGTAATCTCATGAGCAAGGTCTAAGTATTTTGATACTTTTTCCTTTTCAGTTTTTACCAGATTATCGTCAAGTGGAACAGTAATATCAACAATCATTGCACGGCGCGTTAATCGATCAAATATCACTATATCAGGTCTATTGGCTACAATATACCTATCAGTGATAATTGTTCGATCCCAGTAGAGCAATTTTCAAGAACTGACGCTGGGTCGTACCTATAGTAAGACATCTCAAAATCGACAAGGCCATACTGAAGAGCAAGTTGTTGGTGGATTATCTTGGCTACTTGATTATGTCTGTGCAAGTATTCGCCATTAGCAAGATGAGAACACCCGGAAACTATATGTCTGAGTGATTCCCCAGGCTGATGACACGCTCGACATATGTCTATCTAGTGTATCTTTCATAATATGTTTCCGGTAGTTTCTCGTCTTGATAACCTCGTCCATAATTGCACAGACAAAACCCTCGGTTTCCCCAAAGAGGTCACCGAATTGCAACCAAGATACAGATGTTATTTGATCTACATCCGGCCCCGTGAGGGCCTTGTAGAAACGTCCATGCAACTCCTTACTCTTCCATATCGCCACACGATCTGAGTTACTAATTACTTTAGGCTTACGCCAGTTCTTTTTGCCAAGGGATAGTGGGGTAAAACCCTTGTCCACTGCAACGACATCCTTATGCATACCCACATTTATCTTGAGAAAATAATCTCTGAGATTGCACACCTCACGATTATGGAGCTCACGACCTCCATGAGCCATGAATGAGGCCTTCTTATAGTCAATCCAAGCAGCTGTGAGATTTTTTCTGTTTCGCCGAACCTGCTGGCAAATAGCAGTGTCAATGAGGAGGAGGAGAGTGTTGGGGCCAAAATATTATTTGTTTTAATATGCATTGTTATTTTTGATGTCAGAATGGATGTAAGAAGCTTATAGATGGTAGGTAAGCATGTAATCGGTCGGTAGTTTTTGGGATCCGTGGTACTTCCGGATTTGTATAATAGGAACGAGACACCAGTTGTTAGGAATGTCGGTAGCGATCCAATGTCAACGGCGCTTTGAAATTGTATTGCCAAGATAGAATGCGCACTACGGAACCATTTCAACCAGAAGTTGTGCAATCCATCCGGACCTGGACATTTCCAGTTGGAAGCCGGCCGAATTGCACAGTCTACGTCTTCCGCAGTTATGGTTATTGGAACCATTTGTTCTACCATCGCGCATTTCTCCTTGACAATACTCATCCAAACGCCGGTTGTGTGATCAATGGGGGCCGACCAGATGCTACGCCAGAAATCTGACATAGCATCAGAAGTCGGAAACTCTCCATTAGTCACACAAACACTAGATTGCTCCCAGTTCCTATATACTTTCCGTTGGTCACTTTGAAAGATCCGATTCTGATAGTATCGGTCATTGCGCTCTTTATAACGCCTGATACGTTTTGCCCATGCATAGACTTTTTGCTTCAAGAAGTCGATGCGTTCCGTGACACAGTCCAAGTACTGGGACGGACGTGTGTCAGTCCCAGCAAAAGCCTGGTTCACGAATCGCATGACCCTAGGGCGGTTATTGCCTTCCTTAAAGCAGATTAGCTTAGCAATGAGAGTTCTAGCCAGTGTGATACGCCTTTCGATTCTGGTCTGCCAAGCTGGAGGTAATTATTATGATATGATATTATGAAGTTTCATCAAAATCCATTAAGTACTTTTTGCGTAACAAACATACACACTCACCTACTCACAAACTTTCGTCTTTATAATAGTAATATGATATTTCGAGCTCTATATCTCTGCTGTAAAGAGAAAGCCCTTAGAAAAGGGCCACTTATCACAAAAAGAAGTAGATACAGTTGAAAAATACAGAGGACATGTTAATGATGTTGTACTGCGAATAAATTTTAATTTAAACAAGGAAAAAAAGTTTTCTCAGGTCGTTCTTAGCTAGATATTTCCATTTTATAGCGACTAATTCGATTTCACGCCCAGGTACGAGGCTTGTGCTATTTAGCAACAGTTTCTTATTGGATTAGCAAAAGCTGCATTCAGAGGTAGTTTTTCCCGTATTCTGTTAAGAAATTGTGTTAAAAGAATGTTCTGGAATACTTTTAAACACTTTTTCTTTATTAATTTACCGCTTTGCAAGGAGTGGGTAAATTTACGCCTACGCTTATGACCATTTTTTTTTAACTTAATCAAATCTGCAGAGACATTTGGACGAAACAAATAGATTTTTTTTGATGTTTCGCAAGTTTTCATAAAAAGTAGAACAATATAATTACGTACGTATATAGGGACAACATTTACTAACTTTATGTTTTATTTATTCTGCTACTTTTCGCGAAAAACTAAATTTAAGCGAGAAAATCACTAAGATCCGACATCTCTGCATACCCTTCTAGGTACTTTTCACTCCAGAGCTTTCAGAAAATGTTTACTCTAAAATGTTCAATTGCGAATTGTCGCTTTCGACTTACGCTTCGCCTTTTAAAACTTTAATGATAATAAAACTGACACACTATGGCAATAAGATGTTTGCCTCTTTCCGTACCTAAAGGCTGAAAACGTAACTTTATAACAGTCCCGTTCTCAGCCTTTAGTCTTAGTAAAGTCTTCACGCACTTCTTGTGTGTCTATCTTTCACCAGGCTGTAAGTATCTCATGAATCGTAATAGCTGGACAGTCGAAATATTCACAAATGTTGTATTTCCAACAAATATAATAAATTACATAATTAAGTGGGGCTCCAACATAGTAAACGTATTTTTTTTTTGTCATCCTGTACGGAATGTTTCATGCGCGATTCCGACTCGCCGAATGGTATTCTGCCATTGTGTAAAGTCACATTTTAAGATTATGTATGATTCACCCAAAAAAGTTGTCGAAGGAAATGAACATCAAAGAGTGCTCAGTAACAATATCATTTCATAATCTTCATATCAAATTTCCTCAAAGACGATATCGCTTTCTCGTATTAAAAAAAGTTGCGAAAGCATTTGAAATTCAAATGGGACAACTCGAAAACCGGCACGAACGGTCTTTTAGATACGTCGAAGGGAATATCTTTGAAGGTGTTCTTTCTACCGATAATACGAGTACAGAAACGATGCAATTGTAATAAAAAGCACTCTAGCTGACTTTTATTTTAATATTTTCAAATAATGCGAAGAGTCTGTGCTCTGTGCAAGTATCTATGCGGGTATAGAATTCTATACCTTTTGGACTTAAGTATGGGTTCTTAACTCCGGATAAGTTAACTTCTATTAACGTAATATGAAATTCACACTTCTTTCGGTTTCTACACGACATCGTACCGGAACGCTAAATTACATCGCTTTACGTCTTTGTCGGCAGGGTGGACGGCCAAACAGCCAGACCTGGACTGACTAAGAAAATTTTATTTTTATAGCCGGGAATCGAACCCTGAACCTCCGTCTAATAAATAAGCTACACGACTGAGGCCGTGAAACATCAGGTGAGACGGCTGTCCAGCGTTAATAAATTAATTATGAAATGGCTGTAGATATTACAGTAGTCTTATAACTCGAGCGCATTTACAAAATGTCTCGTGATATTATGGCATTTTAGAATACATAAATGATTAAATAGATAAGTGATTTCGAGGGTAGATAAATTTTAAAAATGTACTCAAAATAACGTTGAAATTTTGCAAAATAACAAAGAAAGTTGTAAGATATATTTCAACGTCCGATTCACACAAACTCGAAGGTACCGTGAGAGTTGCGCAAACAATATTTCTTCGCCCTAGAACAAAGAGCCGCGGATAACCGCTAGACTTTAATAAGGTAGTTCTGTCTACGTCGTTCAGTACCGTACTGCTTCTAATGGGGGACTATACACACTTTTCTGCATTACTACCTCATTCTTCGACAAAATTAGAGCTAATGCACTATATCTTAAAGTAACATCTAATGGAATCTTTATTGTATATAACCACTTGATCACGTCAGCTTACAATTAACAAAAATATCATAAACAATAAACACACAGACATACTCTTACAAGTTAAGCTTATTTTTACCGCTGCGGGCTAAAAATCAGCATCTCGTTAAGACTGTAGTGCTGCGTTCGCAAATTAAATTTTATAATTGTGCGTATAAATCTGAACTGTCCCCGTAACGAGCGGTGTAACGGGAGCCCACCAGTCTCGGCCCAATGAGGCAGACTGATGGCCGCCTGTCGACAGCTCTCTCTGAATATTAATTTCCGAACATAAATTTCACGGTGAGCTTATTGGATGCCGGGCCCCGCTCAGGATTATTACGGGCCCTTACGGTCTGGCCAAATTTAAAATTGCACCTTGAGTTATATTAATATTTCTGGGGTTCACGACTAAATTAGTCGGTGTTTTGTTTGTGAAAGCTTATACCGGCGATGTAGAGAACTTATTTATTCGTATCTATGTATCGTGGAATATAATACAATGTAATAATAAGGTATACTAGCCGTCCTTGCGTAGATCTCAATTCAGTGGTATAATCAGGATAACAATGGCGCTTATAAAATGTTAATATAAATTCTTACTATTTTAGCATTTTTTAAATATCTGTTACATTTTTCAAATATGATCAATATTTCCTTGTTAGAAGTGGATGCGGCAATGGTCCAGTGGAGCGAACCTACTAACCTCTCGCTAATTTTAGAATGCATCAGGTTACAATTCATATTCAATATTATTTATTTAAGTAGGTTGTTAAACAAGCACTTTTAACCATCAATTTGAGAGGCATATTTTAATTGAAATTATGAATATTTAATGAACAAATTTTCAAAATTATTTGACCAATAGAAAGCTACGTTATTATGGAGTGTCATAGGCTATAAAAATTTTCATAATTAATTACGCATTTTTACTTAAATTTGAACTATGTAATCCAAGTTGTAACAAAATCGCTATAATCGCATGCGCTGCGAAAACTATTGAAGATAGAACAATACAATGTAGTACAATATTAAAGAACATAATATCAAAATCTGTAGAAATGTCCGCAACAGCATATGCCTATCTCCTACGGATAACTCACAATGACAGCTTTTACAGTTAAAATTGTGAAGCTTATTTAGCCCATCTGGTATTAATCTATATCTTTATACATAATATGTTTGTTGAATATTTATGCACTTTACTCTATACAGTTTAAATAAATATCTTCAAAGATATTAGCAAAATAAAAACGTGCGTCCACCGCCCTGGCTGTTATGTGGCAGTTACAATTATCAGTTTAATTCTCTGTATTCTCAACAACATTTCTTCAATTTAGGTATTTCCTACTCAACTTTTTTTATTAAAACTTCTAATAAGGACCACCGTTTGATTATTTGAGTCTGATTATTTGATACTTTTGAGCATGCACAGCGTCTTGTGCATAAAAGAGAATGGAGATCGCAAGCATCTGCTAGAGAGTCTAGCACCAAACGATCTTAGCGACTGGCTAACCATAGACTGAATATGTCAGACATGTGTAACAGGTGATCTAGCACCGAACGTTTGCAGCGGCTTGCCAGCACAAGAGCGAGAACATCTACTAGACTTGCCATCATAAACATCATTTTTATTTTTATTTTTTCCGTTAGAAAATTTTCTAACGCGGAACGAAGTCCGCGAGCACTGGTAGTTAGTTATAAATTAGGCCGAGAATGAATCCTACTACCTGAGTCTGCATAGTAGACACTGTTGTACTATAGAGGTTCATGTAAAGGGTATTTACGACAGGAACGAGTAAGTAAAATGTATTGCTGTAAATGGCCCGGGTCCATTAACGACGCTACCGATATTTATGCTCCACTCACGGACCCTCCACCTTTGCAGGCTGGCAAAGCTTCACCTACTTGGCATTAATTTTGGACCTACTCTTAAAGTGGACAAGTAATAGGTAATAATGGAACACCTGGCTTAGTATAGGGGAAAATATTAAATTCCATTTTATCAAAAGAACCATGTATCAACCGACTATTCGTCAATTTTAGCCTTCTAGCCAGGCCACTCTTATAGCATTGGGGATATAGATATTAGACTCACAACACTGACCTGATATGGGTCGAGACCTTAGTATGAAAACAGTTGATTCTGTAATTTATTTATTCATTTATTTAAAAGAACGCTAACAATATAAATATTTGACGTTATTCTTAACTAATAGGTAGATTACGACTATATTTATATCAATCATTAGCGCTCATAGCAAACACACAATATAAATGTCAAGTAGAAAGTAGAGTTAGTGAATAAAATGACATAAAAACAAACTTATCTTAAATTACACAAAAACTTACTTCTAGGTACTAAAAAAATTACACAAAAAGCAAATATATATATATATATATATATATATATATATAAAATAGTTACCATACGTTAATGATAATGATAACCTTAAATTACCAGTTAAATTTTTTTGAAAATGAATTATAACCACATGACCTAGACCTACAAAATGTATATTTTACTCGATATTATTTTACTTGGTAGTTTCTTGAGAGGTGACATTTATGTAGTAGGTAATGGAAGCAGCAATTTGCTTTAAAAGGTTGTTTACAATATGGGCACTTTGTTGGTATTATAGCCACTTCAGCTTAAGCCTTTCCTAACTCCACAGCATCTAAGTATATATATTCTATTACCCTAGGTTATAACATAAATATTTATAGTAAAATTTACGTGTTAGGTTATTTCTAAACTTTCAAAAATATCCCTAATATCTTATTTGTTTTTTTAGCAACAGTTCATTAGGTTGCGCAGATGCACTACGTAATGTTAAATGAAAAATAATTATCTATATGATCATCAGTTACCTACAGATTCACGACCTACTAATACTGATATTGGGGATGTACTACCCTTGCTTATTTCTGCCGCCTGTTGCATAGCTGTATTTTGTGCAAAGGGTATGCTTAACGGTGAATTTACAAACTAATAAAGCTTTAAAACATCAATCTCAAGTTGATGCAAGCGTAGAGATTCCCTAGCGTTGTTAATGAAAATCATCAGCGGATAAACGTCCACTGTTGGACTTGCGTCTGTAAAGACTTCCAAACTCTTACCACGATTTTGAACCGCCTTTATTCAGCAGTTCCTTGCAACTTGTTTGATGTCTTCAGTCTACCTTGTGGGAGGGTTAACCGATGAAACATAACAAAAATTTAAAAATTGAACTAAAGTGTGTCTGGTGATTGGTATACTTGGTTATAAAAATATAACTAACAACAAATGGCTCAACAAAGCAAAGCGTTACAAGAGATACAAACAAATACACATTGTCCTCAAAGCATTGGTCAGACTGTCCATAAATCACTGGAATAATAAATCACTAATCAACTTGTACTCGCACAAGTTGCGATTATTCACGGAATTTCGTCTACTATCCAGTGGCAGTACGTTGTAGCTGCCAATCTTCGAACTCGAAGCTTATGTCTGCGCAGTGGAAAAAAATATTTTGAAGTCTAAAATAGTTTAGATCGCTGTCATGACGTGCTAGTTCAGCAAGTACTCGAAGATTATAGGTACGATACTTAGAAATCATAATAATTTGTAAAGAAAAAGCATCACATCAGCATCATTCGATTGCTATCTATTGGAACTATATCATATTTACAACTAACACTGTCTGCAAAACTAATTGGAGGGGAATGGGAAAGTTTGTTATATTCACTTAGAAAAATTGGCTAGGCCATGTCAGAAATCGGTCGATCAAAAATATAAATATACAAGCATATCTGTTCCTTATTGTGATCTTAAAATATCTACAGCATTTAAACGACATATGCTTACGAGCGACATACTAGTAGGCGATTAGGCATATAAGAACGACGTTATTCTCTAAGAAGTTAGGTACCCTTGACTGCAATCACAACAAATGACTAGATGGAAGTGGGCAAACTTGTTAGGAGTTGGATAATGCTCCTTTTGGTTTTTGCACAATATCGTACCGGAAGAGCAAAATGCTTGGCAGCACGTCTTTGTCGGTAGGGTGGTAAAAAGCCGCTCCTATAGTCTTTTCCCAGCTAGACCAGGACCAATTAAAAATATTCGCCTAGCCGGGAGTCGAACCAAGGAGCATCTTAATAAATCCAGCGCTATGAAAAGATAAACAATTTTTTAGCTTTGCATTATCACCCATATCGTTGGAACACCTTCTTATAATTATATTTTTTTCTAAATAGGTACATTTCGTCGAACAGATGAAATTTTTTGTAGCTTTGCGTTATCAGTGGGAAAATACCCTTAAGATTTAAGATAATGAAAGTTCAGAAGACATGAAAGAGAATTGTCAGGGGAGCCTTTTTATTTAATAAGAGGAAGAACGAAATTACGACGATTTAAACTTAATTGTGTTGACTCGTAATTTTTAAAGGTCTCTATTATGAGATTACTGAAAGACTTAGTATATTAGAGAAGTTACTTAACATTTTAGGTGACTAAATCGATCGTAATAGTTTCAATTATTATTATATAAAAGCAGCACAACATCATATATGAATTTAATTCGAATCCGTGGCAAATTATCTTGGATTTGGACTTGTTGAGTGACAGAAGAAATACCTCGTTGGTACAGTGTTTAGGCTATGTGTCTTTTTGTCATTAATTTAGATTTCATTCCCGGATTGAACTATTCCAAGATATTTTCAGTATTTTTCTGTTGTTAGAAAATAGGTGGAATATTATTGTGCCTCGGAGAACACGTTAAGCCTTTGGTCCCGCTCATAATCTTTAGCATTGATAAATATGATAAGCTATTACGAGTTCATGAATTTGTATGCAACTCTAGTATCGTAAAATTGTTGTTCAGTTTATCTTTTAGAAAAATAAAGTCGCGCTTACGGCGACAATTGACGTAGTGTTAACATGCCCCGGCCCGGTCTCGTCTGGAACGGTCCGCGGGATGTTGTTCCCACTTATGAATATTAATGCCTGGGGATTTTTCCCATTATCTCTCTCTTACCCACTGAAGGACGATTGCGTGGAATATATTTCAAAACTTTTCACCTTCCACTAAGTGATTTAGTAGACGTCGGGGTTCGTTCACACTGAGCATGCTCATTTATTTAATGTGGTGAATAATGTCGGGCGATAACATTTGAATAGTCTGCCGCCTTCTATCGCATGCTGTTATTTAAATTTTTGTTATTATTTTGAGGGAAATTGGTTAATTTATAAATTAATTTATTTGCAAACTGCAGACTATTCATATATATTAGTAGTTACCATGTGACATAACTTTGGAGCAGGATGGCGAGAGTGAGCACCATCTCCTCCTCAACCGACGAAAAAAAACGGAGAAGGTTCTCAATTCGACACGTATATTTTTTTTTATCTATGACCACGCATAAATTTTTACAGAGTTGTCCGATTTTGATAATTCTTATTTTATTAGAAAGGGCATACTTCCAAGGTGATCCCATTGTCATCATGTTAGGATCTGATGATGACATCCTGGGGAAATTGAAGGAACTCTTCAAATTTTAGGTTTTTGTTTCGGTATCGGTAGCTTTTTGGCTACTAGTGCCGTATAATATACTATGACAGTATAGTACGTTACGTGGCGAAAAATCACTAAAAAGTAAAAAATAAAAATTTTTAACAAAAAATGGAACCGACTCAAAACGCACTAAAAAGTAAAAAATAACTGTGTCATTTATTTGCTTTAATTTACTTAAGCATATCTAGGAGTCGGTACCAGCCAAGGTTTCTACTTCAAGGACATTACCTAGAACCCACAAACTGCTTTACTACGTTAAATAAATGTTCCTTAAACTTACTGGTACCCACTTCATAGATATGCTTAAGCAACTAAATGACACAGTTATTTTTTACTTTTTAGTGCGTTTTGAGTCGGTTCTATTTTTTGTTAAAAATTTTTATATAATGCGGTTTCTGACATTACAGTGGGTGCATAAAATAAGCTGATAATAATGATGATGATTTAAATTAAAGTAAATCAGATATTTTTCAGTTGCAACAACTCAAGTTTTATTATAAAAATAATTAATGGGTTTTTGATGCCTGTGAACTTTAACAACGATTACCTGCTTTTATTTAATATTTTATTTTAGTGATAAATCAATGTCAGTCAGTCAGTATTTATTCTAGTGTTCTTATAAAAGTGCCTTTATAAAAATATGATAGAATTTTCTCATTATAATTATACTTATTAGATGAAGAACACGGTTTCTGAGACCCTCAAGCGAAGTGTCACCCCTTTAGCATAATTGGAGATTCTCATCAAGCGAGTACATTAAACTACATTTAAATAACATTAAGCGAATCTGCGGTCCACGTAGTTTCAGAACAAAACTATAAGGATTAAGTTAAGTTCAACAATGATTAGTTACTTTAATGAAAGCGGTGCGTTTGATATGTGCTCAGCGAACGCCCAAACTTAACGCGAAGTTTAGTCGAAATCTCAGTTTTAACTGTTAACGATATCTTTGTATGCTGCTTTAAGTTTGTTTTAGTTGTGTTAAGCTTAAAGTCTTTTAATAAGTCTAATAATAAGTTAGTGCATGTTATACTAGCGACGCTCTCCGGCTTTGCACGGGTAGTAGCGCATATTATTGCTTAAAATATATAATTGTATGTCGTGGATTTAAATAATTTGGATTTGTTTCAATCAAGGATTATATTTGTAACTAGCGGTCGCCCGCGGTTTGCCCTATGTCACTAGTTATGAGTCTGGTTATCACATTATACAAAAGATTTTTTTTTAATCCGACTTGTAATTTCAGAGATTAGCCGGAACAAACAGATAAATAGACAAAAATTTTAAAAAATGTTTTTTTTTGGTGTATGCACATAGTAAAAAACGGTTATTTGTATATTATAGACATTCCAATTTTATTTATATGTATTGATTAAAAGACAAGTATTTTTAAAGATAGAGCTTCATTTTATTAAACGGTTTTATTTAGCTCACCCCGTTTGTTTTATTATTTTATTAAACGGTTTTATTTAGCTCACCCCGTTTGTTTTATTATTTTATTAAACGGTTTTATTTAGCTCACCCCGTTTGTTTTATTATTTTATTAAACGGTTTTATTTAGCTCACCACGTTTGTTTTATTATTTTATTAAACGGTTTTATTTAGCTCACCCGTTTGTTTTATTATTTTATTAAACGGTTTTATTTAGCTCATCCCGTTTGTTTTATTATTTTATTAAACGGTTTTATTTAGCTCAACCGTTTGTTTTATTATTTTATTAAACGGTTTTATTTAGCTCACCCCGTTTGTTTTATTTATTCTTGGGTCAAATTTAGTAATTCAAATTTCACCCTCTTTCTGTCAACCGATTAATCTGAAATTTTGTATACACTTTAGATTTTGGTGACAATACAATTATGTTTATTCATTATCATTATAAATTCAAGATGGCCGCCGCTACGAAATGGCGGATAATTTATGTTTTATCAATCCCATCAATATGGGTATCAAATGAAAGGGGTAAAGCGAATACAATATCCTATAAAAATTGAAATCAAGTGGTGGCCGCTACAAAATGGCGGATAACGTAGGTTTCCTCAATCCCATCATCTGGGTATCAAATGAAGGGCTCAAAAGCAGAATACAATATCCTATAAAAAATTGAAATCAAGTGGCGGCCGCTACAAAATGGCGAATAACTGTTTCATCAATCCCATCATCTGTGTATCTAGTGAAAGGGGTAACTAGTAGAATACAATGTACTATATAAAATTAAAATCCAAGATGGCGGCCGCTACTAAATGGCTGATAACAATTTTTTATCAATCCCACCAATATGGGTATCAAATAAAAGGGCTTGACAAGAAGAATACAGTGCACTATACAACCTCAATAGTTAAGATGGGCGCAGCCACTAAATGGCGTATAATAATAAGATTTAAATTTAGAAATTGAATCTGTAATTTAGGTATCTGAATGAATTAAACAGAATGCGAAATAAAAACTAAAAACTAGAAAATAAAAATAGGAAAAAAATTTTTTTAAGTTAAATGGTTTTCTGTTAAACATACATTGCAATGTTTAAGATAAATGTACTAAAAACCAAAAAATAATAAAATAGATACAGTCGTGGGAATTATAAACATATGCATCTAAAATAAAACCGTGGGGCAGGTTTAGCTTTTTGTTGCGAGTTGCTTGTTTTTGTCGCCATTATAGCATATTAGTATTTCAAGCTTTGTCACTAGTACAGCTATGCAAATTTCGCTAATTCTTCTACATTCAAATCTTCTTACTTCAGAAAAAATATTCTCTAATGATATTCTTATAACTCGTCAGTGTGAAAATATGTTATTAAAGAGAGAGAGCGAAAATATGTTATTAGAGAGACAGAGATAGAGAGAAACAAAGTAGGCTCTCACTGTCAAATTACAATAAACATTGATACAGAATAACACAGATCCTACTTATTCCATACTTCATTTTGTGTTTAATAGGAAACTTGGAATAAACATTACCATACAAATAAAGCTTAATTAGAATAAAACTCAGTAATTATAACGGTAATACAACACGAAACACGAGAGACCATAAACGATTACCGCTTTATTCATAATTAGAGGGTGGATCTCGGTAATCTTGGCGGAGTTGAGAGTAAGAACACGTCAAGCAATTTGTGTAAAATTAAATGTACCCGTAAAGGGCCGTGTTTCGCATTTCAGTGGAACACCGCACTTGATACTCGAGGGGGTTGCTAGGGCTGTATGGCGAGCTGGGCTTTTTAGAGCCTGCTAATAATATTTTCAGAAGTTTACATTATATTAATATAATTTATTTTATGCCTTCGTCTACCCGATCTTAGTCTGCGCATTATGGGAGCGTTCATAATCCTCAGCCTCCTTCAAGCAAACTTCACCGAAGCACTCCGCAGCTTAGCGTGCACTCTCACTGCTGCATCTAATAGAAGAAGAAAACCATCGCGTATACAGTATACAAATCATCACTTCTCAGTCAATACAGACAGAACATCCTTTAAAGCTTTATCTTGTTTTCGCAATCGTGACGAAAAGAGGCCAGTGTTGAGTGTTAAGCCTCATGAGCACAGTAGTGGATGAGCCCCCTCTGATATATGAACAAAAGCATCCATTTTAATATGTACAAGAAAAGGACAAAAAGTATTAGTAGTAAAAGATAATACAGCATCGCATCGCTCGGCTATGAGACAGGAAAGAAGCCTCAATGGAGACATACTCAAAGAACTGGGAACGTAATTGTGTACATGTGAAAATGCTAAGTGTTATTTGACGACAAATTCTACCAAGTTTTACAAGTTCGGTAAACACTTTTATCGGTTTAGCGGTGTGTTTTGTACGCGTTGAGAGATAATTCGTTTCTGCAACTCGGTGGATACGAACAATCACTATGACACAGTCGTTTCTTTGTACTTGTAATATAACCGTAAGAAAATCACCGAGGTTTTTTATCACACCTACAAAACGTGAAAAGGGCTTAGGGTAATAATGTTTGTATTTGATCACTATCACAACTATGCTCTATGACGCTCGGAGGTGTCACGCTTTACAATTTCTAGTTATGTCAGTTACTCGTAGTATAAAGTCCTCTGCTACGTCTTTTCGATTGCGATTAACTCGAAGAATACCCAACTGATTTTCATGCTGTATTCACCAATATATAAGGCTGATTCCTGACGAGGATATAGCATCTATATAACTTGTCAGTATTCCTCCATATTAGGTCTACAAATATGTCCACAATGGCTTATTTTTATATTTTAAAGTGCCTGACTTAGAAAATGAGCACGTACAATAATTATTCTTCTGGTAAGTTTTTAAGGTTACGATGCTCTGTTTTTCTCGCGTCCGCTAGTATTTTATAAAACGGCTTTTTAGTGATATTTGATAGTTGTCGTAGCAAGAAGTCAAACTTTCGGACTGGGAAAAGTTATTATTAATGTTATAAATATTAAAATAAACAATTCGTGTAGAGAACCATCAAGTCAATTGCAAGCGAAACAGATTGTTCCGCAACAATAACCAAGTGCTGCACTCGCTTTGTAGGTCCCTTTTAGTCAAATTAAGCTTGCTCTTAGCGCATCTTCACAGGAATAACCTGACTAAAGCTAGCAAAATTACTTGCATACCTGGGAACCACGCTGAGACTTTAAATAATTAAATCTATTATACTCAACAATATTACGTCACCTACTCGTATTATGTAATGATACCTGGGCGACCAAGCTGCGCGAGGTGGTATTTTTTCTTGTATAATCAAATTGGTTTCATAGACTACATTGTACCTGTTGTATAACTAATGCACTATTTTTACACTTCTACACGTAATCAAGCTTACAATAAGTCTTTTCTGACAAAAACAACATACCACAGTCTATTATTAATTCGTTATAGATATAAAAAAACCTATAAAATGGAATAACGGACAGAAAATTGTGAACTCATTTGGTGCAATCTGCTCACAAATAGGCAAGTCGCGCTGGCTTCACTAAAATTGAGTTACTGAATAATCTGCACCCTTCGTACGAGTTTGGTTACCTCAAAAAGGCTAAAAATATCGAATATCCAAAGTACTTTTTGATTGACGACATTCTAAAGTAAATGTAAAACTTATAAAGGAATAAACAAAATAATTAGATTTTAAGCTAACTGTTCGATTTTAAAGTATATACCTACACATGTTGTGTTTATAAAAATAATTATTTTTGGAATACTTTGCGTATATAAAAGATAGGCGTAAAGTTACACCAGTTAACTATAATTCCAGAATGGTTTAACAAATGATGGAGTCCATTTATGTTTGATTTTTTAAGACGGAGGTATCGGGTTCGACCCCAGTCTGGGCCAATTGTTCAGCCGTGGCCTCGTACCACTCTGTCGATAAAGCCGTGTCGCTAAGCGATGTAGCATGCCTGTAGTATGACAGGTACGAGTATAATCTGAAAGGGTGTGAAGTTCATTCTACTCTGAGCACGCTAGCGCGTTTCCATCTGGGATTGTATCGTCACTTGCTACCAGGTGTGATTGTAGTCAAGGGGTAACTTGCAGTGATAAAAAAATATTTAATACTCGAAAACTATTAACACTTTTTATCGTACTAAGTGAACTCATGGTTCTACTGAATTTCGCTCTGACAATGTTATTGAACCGCACAAATTACATGGAAATCGATTTTCAGTGGTTTTAAGTGTTAACTGAAATGTACAACAAAATAGCTTTTAATTCGTTGTCATTTACATACATATAGCTTTTTTATAGTAACAGTCGACTTCATACGCGGATAGTTCAATAGCGGGACTTTTTTATAGTAACAGTCGACTTCATACGCGGATAGTTCAATAGCGGGACTTTTTTATAGTAACAGTCGACTTCATACGCGGATAGTTCAATAGCGGGACTTTTTTATAGTAACAGTCGACTTCATACGCGGATAGTTCAATAGCGGGACTTTTTTATAGTAACAGTCGACTTCATACGCGGATAGTTCAATAGCGGGACTTTTTTATAGTAACAGTCGACTTCATACGTAGATAGTTCAATAGCGGGACTTTTTTATAGTAACAGTCGACTTCATACGCGGATAGTTCAATAGCGGGACTTTTTTATTCACTGCAAGTTAGACTGCAATCACACCTCGTGGCGATATAATTTCAGATGGAAGCGAGCTGTGTCTGTTTTCTATTTTATATTAAATAATAGAAAATAGACGCCTCTACGGTATTCTCAAAAGGATTTGATACTGAAGTGCTCTAGTCCAGGTGTGACGAACACTCTATAGAGGCGCTGTACTTGTTCTTTATAAAGATAGCCTTTGCCTGAGATAGCTCAAGATAACAATTATTGATATTGCTCCATTAACATTTTCATCGACCAATTATTTACTTAGCACGTGGCTTAGTAAAAACTTAGTGACTTTTTAAAAGCTAATTAAGCCTTATTTTAAAGATCGCGTAACTGTACTTGATTCTGTATTCAAGTATTTTAAGACTTTTAAACTCATTGTTTTTATCTCAATTGTGTAAAGTTAAAAGATTTTCTTAAAAGCACGAAGTTTCATTTAAAAAGCGATATCAAAGTAATAAAAAAAAATACAAAAAGCTATTGAAAGTACACCACGCTTAATAAAACGTAATCAACTACAGTCTATATGTCCTTTGAGTGGTGCAATGAGAAACTCTGAAAAACTAATTAAATTTTCCTCCTTTGACCGGCGAGCAGACGGTAATAGTATGAGGGTGTCAGCAGTTGCAGCCATTGGCATTCCACGTTATTTCTTAATCTATCTATACTAATATAATAAAAAATGTACAAGAGTTTGTCAGTAATCTCAGTAATCAGTAATTAAATCAGTAATCTATAAAAATATCTGTTGTTTGGTTGTTTTACATTTTATTTTGACAGATCATCTAATACATAAAATTCTCGTTTCATCTTTTAATTTTGTTTGTAATTAAATTCCTCCGACATAGCTCGACTAATTTTCGTAAAATTTTGTGTGCAAATTTTAGGTGTTTCTGGAAGGTACATTATTTATTTATTTTACAAGTCGTGGGCGACTACTAGTTGTCTATAATGTCATATAAATGTTTTAGAGGTATTACCTTTGACATTAAAAAAATTGTTTTTATGTCATTTTTACTATGTTATGTGTTATGTTTTTGATAGTTCCGTGATGGTACTGCCATCGACCTTTGCTAGTAGAATTATACTACTACCACTTAAATCAGTAGAACCATCAACTACATTAGCGCTTCATTCGATCTCTCCCACAGGAAGTTGAATGTCTTTTCCACTAGATTTCCCAACGGAGACCAAAAAACGAGGTTGTAGGTACTTACGTAACATGTGGCTTTCCTTTCGTCGTTTTTTTCCTTTGGTGGACAACATAGTTTCCCAACTGTGCGAGTCGAGTCGGCGAACCGCCAAACTTTGTTCTTACGACGCTTTTCATGGTAGTTAACTTCAAATGAGTGTTCCACGGGTGACTTGTCGGAATTTATGCGCGCTACTTTAACGCCGATACATTTCCGTTTGTTTTTAAAGCTGATCGTATACACGCATATGTGGATTGGATGCATAGATCGCATCTTAGAAAACTTTGGTAGCATGTCTTTGTGACAGAAATTATTACTGCTATCCGTCCTGATGCTACCACGCGGTTCTGCGTTTCGAAGAAAATTATAGGCACATTACGCTTGAATCTATATGACAGGTTACCGTAAGCGTAGGGTAGGGTATTAAAGAATTTGATAGAATTATTTTCTACTTTACTTCAATTAATGAACCATCTGCAAGTTCCGTCAAGTTTTATTTAAAAACTCAATCCTTTTGTGATTAAACTTATAATATTTTATTTAATTTTTATTAAATTACAATTATCATTAGCAGTAGGATATTCTCTGTTAGGTTTTTAAGATCTACTAAAAACCACGGTCGCCGGCGTAAAGCGGTGCCCAACAATGTTAGAGTTCTTCTAATATTGCGCTTCCTAATGCGAGGTCACAATCCATCACCTTGCAGCTCCAGCGCCCATTGGCTCCTCTTATGCGCAATGTCCCTTGATTTCGCTACGAGAATGTCAGTACTGTCGGTTCTTTCGTATCTTGATCGCGTAGAGATTTCCCGAGTATACTTCGCTCTTTCGCCATTGAGTGACTGAACATTCCAGAAGATATGCGATCAACTAAACTCTACTTTCTTAGTTCGCGGTTCAAGTTTCAGACTAACTGAAGGAGCGGAAAGAAATAAACTTATTTAATTAGGAGCTTTGGATGGAAATTTCGTGAAAGTTCCTCCAGTATAGAAAATAAGGGTGCATTCACAATGCTATACGGGACAAAGGTGAAAGTTTGTAAATATCGCTCAAAGTTGGGTTCAGTTAAATGTATTCGGGGGTAATTAAATTGTTATTGTCGCAGTTTGCTTGCAATTATTTTAATTGACTGTTTTAAAAATAATATTTTATTTGATAAATGCAGCAACCATCCCCTCTCCTACAAGGATGGGACCTGGCCCTGTAGTGGGCCGTTACTGGACTGATAACGATGATGATGATGGCTGCAGCAATTGTGTGGTCTATATAATGTTAAATGGTATTCTCCTCTCCTTATAGAGTATCACCTCTAGAAATTTGCTCATAATGCAATGCGCTGTACTGGATCTGAGACATAGATTCTTGTTTTGGTAACTCAAAGACACTAACTGAAAAGTTTATTTTCTAACTAGATAGAAAAAAGAATGAAAAGTCGTTTGTGCTACTCGCCAATGCTTTAGCATGAGTATAGCGTCTGAGGCTTGTCAAGTCCAACCCAAGTGTAGTAAAAGCATCAAAAAACAATCCTGTCATGTTTAGCACAATCTTGAGAAAGGTACCTTAGTGCTGCATGAGCCAGACAAAAAGCATATGCTATAAAGAAGATAAAGATAAAGATTTTTTATTTGCTTAAATATGGGTTTAACAGTTACATTATTTCGGGCGTAATTAAATTGTTATTGTCGCAGTTTGCTTGCAATTATTTTAATTGACTGTTTTAAAAAGAATATTTATTAAATTAATGCAGCAACCATCCCCTCTCCTAGAAGGATGGGACCTGGCCCTGTAGTCGGCCGTTACTGGGCTGATAATGATGATGACGATGGCTGCAACAATCATGTGGTCTATATAATGTTAAGTGGTATTCTCCTCTCCTTATAGAGCATCACCTCTAGAAATTTGCTCATAATGCAATGCACTGTACTGGTGGATCTGTGGCATACATTCTTGTTTTGGTAACTCAAAGACTCTAACTGAAAAGTTTATTTTCTAACTAGATAGAAAAAAGAATGAAAAGTCGTTTGTGCTACTCTCCAATGCTTTAGCATGAGTGTAGCGTCTGAGGCTTGTCAGTTATTGATTTAATAAGTTGAACCCAAGTAAAGTAGTTGAACTACCATCCGAAATCCAAACTGTTCTTTAATGATTACACACTTTTGTCAGAAAAGCTTTTTAATCTCTTTAGCATTAAATAGGACGGTAATTATTCATTCTAGGATCATCCTTTTTAAATAACGGTTTAACCACTGATACTTTTAAGCCAGTTGGAAAAATGCCTTGTTCAAACGACACATTTATTATATATGATAATGGATCACTTAGGTATGTAGCACAAGATTTTAATACGTCAGTGCGAATTCCATCATATCCTACTGATTTAGTGTTTTTTAAAGATTTTATTATACCAAGTATTCTACCAGACTTCAAAAGCATATTGCTAAGCTGGGTTTCTCTGAAATGATTAATAAAGATTTCAATTGAACTAATTTCATTAGATGTCAAATTATTATTTATACGTATAAGGTCAATATTTGAGTGTCTTCTAGTCGCACCGGTATTTTCTTTAATAATCTCCCAAGCTGCTTTGCACTTATTGTTATGATTACTAATATATTTTAAATTTTGTAGTTGCTTAGATTTATATATGCATTTTTTAAGTAACCGGTTGTAATTTCTTAAAATTTTTTTTCTTTTTATTTTAATTGGTTCGTTCCGCTTAATCTTAAACCTAAATATAAGCGACGTTTGAGGAATGTGCTGAATTTAGACACTTTATTCATTAATTTTATTTTCTTCACGGGATAGCAGACGGAGGTTCTGCGTTCGATTAGTCCAGATTTGACGGGTGGGGCTGCTCCGGCCCTGGCTTGTTAGAACCCTGCTGACAACGACGTACCGCCAAGCTATTTAGCGTTCCAGTACGATGTCACGTATAAACTGTAAGAGTTCCATTTTAGATTGCATCATCGCTTACCGTCAGGTGAGATTGAAGTCAAGGGCTAACTTGGAGTATTTAGAAACTAAATGAATTCATACGTCACCAAATATTCTCACATTTATTGGCAATTATGATCGCAACACTCATTTAAACTCGATGTAAGCTGTCTAAGCAATTTAAGACCACCGTAAGTTTTACTGAACTTCAATATTGCAGCGCTAAGTAAGAAATATTTTCCAATTTAAAGGCAAATGGTAAATTCGCTGAAGAGTTTATTGAAATCTAAAATAGGTACGTATAACTCCTAGGACTTACACCAAGAGTTGGTGAACAATTTATCTTTGAATTGAAACATTCAATCGTACGTTGTAAGCTAAGATAGTAACAGTATTTTTGTCAGCTATTGTGAGGTGTGTTTCTCCTTTTGTCCCTGCGGGCCCTACAACGAATAAGTAAGATACAAAGAAAAGACAAAAATAATAATAACAACAGCCCTCTCCTCAAGCGAAAGTCGCCTCAACTAAACAGTTCCGCGGTTAAGGGACCGGACTTAACTTATTCTTTTAAAAAACGAGCCTCGGTAGCCATTAATATGTTTTCAGACGAAAAAATCAATAAGTCTATAACGTAATGTGTTCAAAAATATACTATCACATTAAAACTGAGAACTTGTAGCACAAATCAAGTCAGACAGTAAACAGTTAACTCGCTCTTAGTACGATTTATTTTACATCGCGACATAAGGTCACCGACTCCTGGGGGTGGCGACCAATCAAACCAAGTTAAAAGCAAATTCTCGACTCCGAATGCGACTAAAGTTTGAATTTTATTCCGTCTCAAGGCGCTAATGGGGTGCGCTTTGAACAAAAACTCGCTTGATTAAAATCGTTTGTCGTAATAAAGGGGGGAGGCTGTACTAAAAAGTTACAAGCGTACGAAACGGCGGACCGGTATAGGCCCGTAAAATCGATCAGCAATACTGGTGGCCGCGACGAAAAATAAATGTCAATTACTCGCTCAGACGGAGGGGGTTTGCTAACATTAATCGCGCGTTTAACATTGAAAGATTGGTGGGTTTGGTAACCGACGGACACCAAACTTTCCCAATGGACCCCTTATCAAAATTATATCCAGCAATGGACAAGTCGTAAAAATCACTTTCACCAATTGTAGTTCTATGTATCACGGGATATGGTAAGGTGAGTTTATTTTCTTGAGGTAATTTGTCGTTTCTTCTCCGCACTGATATAGTTCGTACTGATAGCAGGAGTTAAGGATCCTTCCTTTTTAAATTTCTTACCACAATTTAGTAATATTGCTAGCAGCTGCAATTCCTAAATAAGTGAGAGAATACGCGGAGAGTGTTTGTAACCCAACTATACAGTTCAAATAATCGTCTATTTGTGAAGTCTGATTTTTCCCGATTTTTATTTTTCAATGGACTGTCAATATATTATATAGTCCGGTTATTAAAAATATCTTTTAGTAACTTGGGTAAAGAGTAGAATAATAAATACAGCAATAGTTCTTAAGATTATATGATTGGACTATGCATATTACGCCAATTATGATCCCACTGCGTGCATAGTTTAGTGGTCTACTGGAAAGCGGTCCCAGTGAGCGAACAATCTAAAAAGCTTAGTTCTCCTCCCCAGTGCAATAAAGTTCTTATTTTTTCACGTCTCTGTTTACATTCGCGAGCGAACCCAACGACGTGTGAAATTTTATTTCCATACAATCAGAGGCGAGAGATTAGCCGTGAATTGAGTTTTATCAAAAACTCAAACATGCATTCTCGCTTCCCCTTTGGTGCATTCATGGTTGACTGCATTCACAAATTCACTAGTAGTCTGAGAGTCGGTGAACTATTTTTCGTTACAATTCAGTGTAATCCTTGACGTCACGCTACACTTAAACACGTTTACATTATTTAATTTTAATGCTAAGTATATTCTTTTGGGTTTCTATCCTTTGCCTTCAAATAGACATATAGAGATGGATATAAAAGGGACTGAGTCGCAAAGTTCTCGTGTTTATTATAACAACATTACGATACAATACCAACAAATATTTAGTAATATTTGTTTACATTACCAACGTAATAGCGTTGAAACGAAGACACACAACGCACTCCAACATCCGAGTGCACTCGCTTTGAACGTCCCTTTTAGCTAAATTAAGCTCCCACTCGTCCTCGCAAGAAATCCCGGAGTGAAGTGAAATTACTGGCATACCTGCCTTAGCACCGCCAGTCCAGAACTTCCCCTTTGCTAAAGGCAACTTTCGCCAGCGGAGCAAGGTTTACACCGTTATATAGCGCATTTCCGAGTATTTCCAGCGTTGCAGGAAACAGTGTTATAGTAAAAATTGTTTTGAAGCCAATATGTAATAAAATTGACCTGAAATGCTGCGAAACGAATGCTGAAGTCGATTTAGAATCACATAGTAAGGTTTAAATCAGACTAGCGTTGAAGCGAAGAGAAACAACACATCGTTAATTTTCGCCAATAGCAAATTCATCTCTATCTTTGTATCTAAAGTAAAAAAAAATTTAACAAAATATAGAACCGACTCAAAACGCACTAAAGAGTAAAAAATAACTGTGTCATTTAGTTGAAGTCTGAAGTCGGTGCCAGCCAAGTTTAAGGAACTTTTATTTTACGTAGTAAAGTAGTTTGTGGATTCTAGGTAACGTCCTTAAAGTAGAAACCTTGACCGGCACCGACTCCTAGATATGCTTAAGTATATTAAAGCAACTAAATGACAGTTATTTTTTACTTTTTGGTGCGTTTTGAGTCGGTTCTATTTTTTGTTAAAAATTTTTATTTCTTACTTTTTAGTGATTTTTCGCCACGTAACGCACTAGTACTATACTGTCATAGTATACGTACACGTGTACGTACGTGTACGTATACTATGACAGTATAGTACTAGTGCGGTACGGCACAAGTAGCCAAAAAGCTACCGATACTGAGACAAAAACCGAAATCTCTGTAAGCGTGCCTCGAAAAATTTTAAGAGTTTCTTCAATTTCCCCGGGATATCATCATTAGATCCTAACATGATGACAATGGGACCACCTTGGATGTATGCCCTTTCTAATAAAAAAAGAATTATCAAAATCGAACAACTCTGTAAAAAATTATGCGTGGTCATACATTAAAAAAAATTTACGTGTCGAATTGAGAACCTCCTCCGTTTTTTTCGTAGGTTAAAAAGTTGTTTTATACAGAATCAAACAACTTCGCGCCGCTTTATTTTTGAATTTTTCATATTTGAATAGTACAGCTTTGTACCTTGATGTTATTTGAAAATAGAAAGGTATTATAATTTGAAATTATTTTAATTATTATACTTGAAATGAACGCACCGATGAGCTTCTAGTATGAGTTAAACCTAGAATAAGCAATCATAGTTTTATACAATAAAATATTCGTCGTTAATATACATTGACAATGGTTAAAGATTTGTGAGGACTCTGGTTTCGTCAATATTTCATACATTAATAATGGTTAAAATATCAAGATACGAGTAGGTACACAAAGTTTTCCAGCTTCTTATATTATTTAAGATGAATCTTCGGCGAAACTATCGGACGAGCACTCAACATACAAGCAAGTTTCCTTATGAAAACTTTTAAGGGTGTGCGCCAAAGAATTCCACTTCGGTAGCGATTTTCTGCATTTTCATCCATCTTGTTCAATTTCTACAGCGTTTCATATTCTCTTGTTTACTGTAAAACTTCTGTGTGTATGTAGGTTTGAAGTATGAATTTATACATAGATTTCTACGAAATTTTATTCAAATAGGTTTTTTACGAAATAAGTAGCATGTGCAATAGGTATGCTTACTTTTCCTGAATATCTAACAATCTATCTTTTATAAGCTTAAATAGCTCCACGGGCAAAACGCTGGACTCAAAATTGATAGGATAGGTTCGATTCTCGCCCTCCTGACTATTGTCGAACTTACTTCTAACAATGAAGATGATTATTTGAAAATTTTTAAAATATGATCCTTTTTAAAAATTCGCTAAATTGTAATCTAGAAATAAAAGTTAAGTACATTGCTATAAATACGTAATAAAAATAAATCTCTCCGCTTTATCCTTAAATCGGAATTGCTTGACAACCATTCAGGGTTGTCTGTTTCTCCCTTCCATCGAGTTTTATTGAAATTTGTTATATCGGTAATGGGTAATCGTTTACAGAAACGCGACAGGCGTGTGAGGGAGTTCAATCACGCGTTCTCGCCCTTAGCAATTTGTGAATTCGATGACTTTTATTAACATTTACTCAAAATGTCTTTTACCTACATACCTCTTCATAGGACTCAGAGGAAAGCTCTGAGCTACTCAGCGAGCGATGGTTAGAGCTGTGCTCGTTGTTAAGTGAGAGTGGACCATGAGTGGATTGACAGCACGTAGGTGTTACGCCGCATGGACCTGGAATTTCAGATCTGAATATAAGAAAAAGATAAATAAATCTTTATTTAAGTTTCTCAAACTATATATAGATACCTAGATAGACCTCAAAAATTAACCTCAAGAATAAAAAACTTAAAATATAAAATTATACTAGTAAGTTACTTAGTACATTTATACCTTATCTATGCTGATTTGTGGAAAAATAAGTATGGCAGAAGTGCTTCCCCCGATGATTCATCACAAAAAATCTTCTAAATAGTAATTTAAGTATGACCGAGGTCTGTATTGCAGTGAACGTCCGTCGGTTGATGATGACATTTGTTATTACTGCAACTTATTCTGCATGATCAACGAAGTAACGAAAATATACAAAAGGGTCCTATGGAACGTCAGGAAGCGGTTCTATTTTAACTTCCTGTTTTTGACCTATGTAAATGATTGATTAGTTACTTACAGAGCTTGTTAAATAAATGCTTAGTAATAAGACGATGGTTGGAATTTATATTATACAATTGTATGGCATTAGTTAAAGTGAATAGGCACCACAATTCAATACCGAGTTACAGAATTGGTCTATTACTATCATCGCCACATAAACCCGTCTGAATTATGTAGGTTCAATTACCAATTACCATCTTAGCGTAATCTGGGATATACATAATGAAATAATGGCATATAATGGCAAACATTACAACAAATCCCTTCAATTGGAGGGAATTAAGGTGAGTTCCGTGAATATTGTACGCATTGTACCAACAAATGCAATCTTTCTTTAGTTTTTACTATGCATTACTATCATTCATTATGTTGAAAATAAGCAAATTATTTTAATGTAATAATTATCTTAATTTAAATGAGTTAGCTAGCAGACGTCGACAGTTTCGCTCGCGTAGTTCCAGTTTCCGTGGAAATATCAGTATACAAATCAGCCCAAGTCACTCCTCATGAGTCTATCATATACAAACACATGATTCACTTTCATAAACTTCTGATAGTGATCGTTAATGAACAGATCAATAGCACCCGCCAGTCTGCATTGGAGCAGCGTGGTGTGTCTACGCCCTCCCCTCGCTCTACAAGGAGGATGCCTGGGCTGTTATGATAATAGTGTGAGAAGGTAGATAAAAAGGTGATAGTTTTAATGGTGTGCTTACGTGTACACGTAACGGCTAATAAAGACAAAATTTAAATTAAATTGCTCCATAAATTGACCCAAGTTGCTTTCTTACCCTAATTCCACCCTTAGGCCCAAGCTCTCCTCAACTTGTAATCAAAGCGCCTGAAGTTATTGCAAATAAGCGAAGGAAATTGTGTCCAATCAGGAGCAAGTCAAACGTGAAGCCATTTGCATTAACCAATAAGCAATCACTTGCTTGACTTATGAGATTAAGGTGTGATTTGAAAAAAATGTTCTATCAGACTTGAACTTTTATTAGCTGCATAGCGGCGGAATGAGCATGGTAAACAGCACATTTCTAAGTGGGCTCTATACGAAGGGTTCTCGTACTACTGTATTTTGTATAATCCTAATTGCGAGCTGCAGTTCCTTCTGCATTTTTCGAAATTAGTGTGAGTTTATTACTATTGTATATTTTATAGTTCTTTCTATAATTTTCTTTTTTTAAGGTAGTTTATTCACAGCTGGGCTAAATAAGAGTTTCTTAGTTAATGCAGAAATGGTTGGTGGGAGGTTTCGGCCGTGGCTAGTTACCACCCTACTCACATAGACGTACTGCCAAGCGATTTAGCGTTCCGGTTTGATGTCGTGTAGAAACCTAAAGGGGTGTGGATTTTATCCTACTCCCCTATGATATGTAGCACAAGGCACCTGATGGTCAGCTAAAATGCAGCCATGTAGTACTAACTATCCGATGCCTTTTCACGCTGTATTGAAGAGACCGCACAAGAAGGGTGGTAGAAGATTGAAGTTAGAAGGGCGATCTATTTTGTGTTAGGTGTAAATTTATCAGGATCAAGAGTAAAGTCTTAAACTCGTCCAAGGATATTGCATCCGTAATCGTTTCATTGTTTTACCATTATACCATCACACAAAGAACAACAGCAAAAGTGAGTTAAGCATATCAATATTTATTTTGTTTACAACAGAGTATGATCTTTGTAAGCTTTACACAATGTTGTATTCTGGCACAAATCGCAATTATATCATTAATTGTATGTAAATTAGCCAAGAGCTGAGCCTTTAATTAGATAAGACAGGGCTCAGACACTTCATTATTACATAATTTATGTAAATGATTTGTGAATTAAGATTTCGCAAGGAAAATAGCCGGGAATATTTACAGAATGTTAATTAAGTAGCTGTTATTTATTAACAATTAATCTCGAAGCCGAGTTTACGCGGGGGTAATATTGCTGCGTCTATAATCTTGCAAGGCATGCTCACTTATTAAAGCGAACTTTATTTTCGATTTAAACAGCAAAAAGGGTATATTTAAGTTTCAAGTTCTTTAAGTACAAATTATAATAGTCACCTGTATTACATAAATCATTAAGGAGCAAAGTTGTATTATTCAAATATTTATAAAACTCAAATGGAACGACGGCGGTGCGCGTCCACACTTGATTCTATTGTACTTTACCGAAGGGGAGATAGAGATTAATTTCCTCTTGCCAAAAATGATGATGCGACGCTTCGATTTGCCTTCGATGTGGATTTGGATCATAATACTATGTTTTAAAATTCGTAGTTACAAGGTTATGAATTATTGAGCTTTGCTTACGCTAATCTAGGTCGACTTAAACTCCCTTGTCTTGAAAGCCACTTTAAGCCTTCAGTATCGATAATTATTTTCAACTTTTGATATTGACCTTCACAGGAGTCACATTATCACCATAAGCCCCCATTGCCTCGGTCTAAGGTCTTATATAAGAAGAGAAAGATTATGTTCTTTAAAAAAATGTATTAATATTAAACCTGTTTGGTATCTACCTGTAATTTTAAGATAAAATTGGCGTTTCCAGTTTCTACTTTGAATGAGGTTATCACTGCCTACGTGCTTGTACAAATGCACGACTCTACGCGCCTAGTTGGCAGGTTGGCACGTTGGCAGCCATTGCTAACACATGAGCAGAATAAAAATGATATTTCCATACCCCCGTGAAATACTGTCGATTCATATCCTATCCATTTGCAATCTCTTCCAATAATAGTTTGCCATTTAACCTCCAATATGTCATCCCACTTGTCCGATACATGGACGGTCTTATCCAGATCTTTGGCCGCCGTCCAAATGTCGGCCATCTTTACTTTATTACCGCTATACGAGGAGCCATAAACCCGCTAAAAAGACTTGCTTGTGCGATTATAGAAAAGGTGTAGAGAAAAAGCTACTGTAACTACTTATAAGACTTGTAAGACTTACGAGCACTAGCTTGGTCTCTCGACTGTGTATATCTTTGAGATTTTATATTATCTTTTACTCAGTTATGGATATGCTATTTTACGGTAAATGTTCATTGTCATATAGATAGTTATGTGGATGCAAGTTTAAGGAATGAGTCGGTGCCAGCAAGTTTAAGGAACATTTATTTAACGTAGTAAAGCAGTTTGTGGGTTCTAGGTAATGTCCTTAAAGTAGAAACCTTGGCTGGCACCGACTCTTAGATATGCTTAAGTAAATTAAAGCAACTAAATGACACAGTTATTTTTTACGTTATAGTGCGTTTTGAGTCGGTTCTATTTTTTGTTAAAATTTTTTATTTCTCACTTTTACTTATTTATCGCCACGTAACGTACTCGTACTATATTGTAATAGTATATTATACGGCACTTGTAGCCAAAAAGCTACCGATACTTACACAAAAACCGAAATCGCTGCAAGTGTGCCTGTACAATTTGAAGAGTTCCTTCAATTTTCCCAGGATATCATCATCAGATCCTAACATGATGACAATGGGACCACCTTGGAAGTGTGCCCTTTCAAATGAAAAATTAATTATCAAAATCAAGACAACACGGTAAAAAGTTATGCGTGGTCATAAAAAAAATATACATATACGTGTCGAATTGAGAGCCTCCTCCGTTTTTTTTCGTCGGTTAAAAAGTTTTTTATGTCAATTGACCGATATTACCTTTTCTTTTTCCCTTAATCGTAATGACTGCCAGGATTGGGTACTCTAATATTATAGTTCAACGAGAGGGAATTTAACACAAGTCCTTCTGGGTTTCTCCAGCCACATAGCCATAACTATTACTCAGGCTCTAAATTATTCTCAACGGAACCCTAATATCGAACGGTACTAGGATGTCCAATTGCATTTAAAATATAGAGATCGCTATAAATCATAATACCCCGTCGTTCAGTCGCAGGTCGCGACTAAGAAAGATGTGAGGGAAGATTTACGAGCCGACAATAGCTCTGGTATCGTGCTTACTGAAATACACAAACAAAATCGGATAATGTTAATCTAATACTGTCTGTTCCTTTCTCTTTGTAACTTTGACCCATTTCTTGTGGGCTCCCGAAATTAATTTTCGTGTATTTGTTATTATATTTTGCGTTATTGTACATGAAAAGAAATGTAAGTAGCAATAGTAGTAGCATGACAACTGGACACTATATTGTCAATAGATACCTTAAGATAATGGGAATCAAAGATGGTTCTTTGTGTCCAAACAGTGGCGAGGAAGAAACAGGCTATTATTTCATAGCTGAGTGTCCCATGCACACTGGTAAGATGGACGATTAGTGAAGATAAGTCAAAGAATAACACGATATATTTCAAATATTTTCTTATACTAGGGAAAGAAGCCTGACCCTGGAATGGGCTGTTCACAATAGGATGATGATGATAATTAAACTAATTGCTAATGCAAATGTCTTCGTTATACACACGACTGCTAATAACAGGTTCATGGTTCTCAAAATATAAGCTGGCCTATGCCAATACTCACACACACACACACACATACTTTTACTTCACGTTTAACCTTAAACCAAATCCCACACTCATAATGCACACATAACCAAAAGAAATCTATCCATAGCTCGACAAAAGGAATCTAAAGTCCTTTTTTAACCGACGAAAAAAAAACGGAGGAGGTTCTCAATTCGACACGTATATTTTTTTTTTATAACCACGCATAACTTTTTACAGAGTTTTTAATGGAAAGGGCATACATCCATGGTGGTCCCATTGCCATCATGTTAGGATCTGATGATGATATCCTGGGTAAATTTAAGGAACTCTTCAAATTTTATAGGCCCACTTGCAGCGATTTCGGTTTTTGTGTAAGTATCGGTAGCTTTTTGGCTACAAGTGACGTATAATATACTATGATAGTAGTATGAGTACGTTTTGTGGCGAAATAAAATTTTTAACAAAAATAGAACCGACTCAAAACGCACTAAAAAGTAAAAAATAACTGTGTCATTTAGTTGCTTTAATTAACTTAAGCATATCTAGGAGTCGGTGCCAGCCAAAGTTTCTACTTTAAGGACATTACCTAGAACCCACAAGCTGCTTTAAATAAATGTTCCTTAAACTTGGCTGGCACCGACTTCATAGATATGCTTAAGTAAATTAAAGCATCTAAATGAAACAGTTATTTTTTAATTTTTAATGCGTTTTGAGTCGGTTCTATTTTTTGTTAAAATGTTTTATATTAATATAGACATATCCTGTTGATCCTGTTACACACTCATACATGTGTTTTGCATAAAACAGAACCTTCCATATAATTTCCGCAGAACTATTTATCCTTGAGACGCATCGCATAGCTGCCTCTAACAAAAGACAACTGTGACTTCTTATGTGTAGCGAAAATCACAATTGGATGTATTTCATTTAAATTCTTTTAAAGTAGGCTGATGAATACTAAGAATGCTTTTTTCTATGCCCAAACCTTCGCTACGCCAAATCTCAGACTCATTCATACACACAAGCATGCTCACAGTCACATAACCAAAAGAGATCTAAAGCATTATTTGTATGGAGGACTCTAAAGTTCCTTTTCCATTAATAAAAATATATACCCTGGTATGTGAAACAGCATGTGTTTTGCGTAAAACAAAACCCCGCCGTCCATATAATTCCGCAGAACAATCACCTTTGTGTCGCATCACACGCACGAGTATATCGCATGGCATCGCCGCTTCTAACACACGACAATAGTGTTTTATGTCTCCATTTGCGTTGAAAAACCACGAATGCAAATATTTCCCATTGTGTAGCGATCGGCTCGGATTTCGTGACAAAGTGCAGTTATTCGACGATTTTATTAGGAGTCGACTTTTTCCGGTAAGAATTCGATTTGGGATTCGTGTTTAATAGGTAACAAACTTCTTTTATCGACGTTGCGAGGTAATAGGAAACGTATAAAAACAAAAATGTGTACGATTATGCAATCTTTCTTCTTTTTACATAATATTCCTTTAAAAAACCTTACTCAAATCAAAACAAAGTGTAAAAATAATTATTGGTTTTTGTTGGAATCAAAAGAAAAGATTTTTTTATATATTAGAAGTTAGCCTTGGATGTAAAATGCAAGCGGGCTAAGTTGTTACAAATAGGATAACACCTTTCGGTTTCTACACGACATCGTACCGCAACGCGAAATTGCTTACCGGTATGTTTTTGTTGGTATGGTGGTAACTAGCCATGACCGAATCGTCCCATCAGTTAGACCTGGACCAATTTAGAAAATTTTAATCGGCCCAACCGCTACGCTTTTTTACCCGACTGCGTCAGAAGGAGGGTTATGTTTTTCGAGCGTATGTATGTATGTATATATGTATGTATGTATGTATGTATGTATGTGTGTATGTATGTCCATTTCTTCGGCACGCGCTACAGCCTAAACGGCTGAACGGATTTTGACATGTGAGGTATCGTTAAATTTGTAAAAATTATGGTAGTGACATAGGCTATATAAATTTTCAAAATGGCGGCTGTAAATGGGGGGAAAAGGGGGATGTGTGCATTTTTTTCTCTTATCTTAGCAATATGGGTACCAATTGAAAGGTCGTAAAAAGACCATTTCAAAAATATAAATATCATATTATCATGTTCATATTATTTTTTTAACAAAATATGGCAAAAAGTGTACTAAGTGTACCGTATCATTTCTATACTATAAACTAAAACTAAAAAGTCTCATATAAAATTATTATTATAAAAACAAAAACCCGACTATGGTTCTAATAATTTTATTGGAAAATATTTTAATGCATAATGTTCAGGTATCTTACGTTGAACGTTACATCATTTCTTTTTACCGATCTGACCCAATGTTCAGTTATAGCAAGGCCTCTACTCCAAACTTTTTAATTTTGAATTAAATTTTATTATCAGTGCTACTATAAAGTATCTACTTAGGTATGATAATATGAAAAACATGAAAAGCCTATATACATAATCAAGATAGTTTAAATCTATTTTAAGCAGTAACTTATTCTACCATCTACAAAAATCAAAATCTAATCTCAAAGAAAGATTCCGAGTCCTTGAAACAAGAAAATGTTGAAGCCTCGACTCGCTCAGGCTCGGATGCTCATCTTATTTGAATTAGTGTAAGAGAGTTTCCGCCAAACTAACCGTTTGAGGGCCTAGTTGTAAACTTGGGGAAAAGGTCTGTGTGGCCTATCTTATTAAGTTAACTGGGAATAACGCTGCCGAAGTTTCTCAACCATAATAATCAGGGCTTATTTAAATACCCGAAATAATATTATAGATATATTGTACATACCTCAGCGTTAGTGCTGATAAAGGCAGCAGGGCTTTTGTTGGGAGTTTTATTTACGGAGTTAGTTGGTGTTGGTGACTTTAAGTAAAAATAGTTTTAATAAATGGGTATTATCGTATTAAAATCAATGTGATTGCCTCGTTGGTTTAGTGGTTAGCTTCTTTCGTTTTGATCAAGAATACATTGGTTCGGATCTTAAGGTAGTGGAATAATTCTGAATTTTTCTTAGTTCTAAGAAATTTCAGTAAATTCTAAGCCCATAGTCTGGAAGTTGATGGTGTTACACCCTCGTGTCTCGGAGACTCGCTGGACAATTGCCTGTTTCTAGACAGTGTACCTTATGAGGTTGGTTGTAAGCTGTATATTCACCGGATTTTTCTTGATAAACTTAATCCGAGGAAGTACTACGTAACCCTAATATCAGCTGCTAAGCAATACCGCTGTATTCTACTCTGATGAGTAGCTTTTGACTGTGCTTTGCCAAACTATTTGATATCGGATGCAGGGCAGCGAATGGTGGGACTTGTTTCTTGCAAAGTGTTGCTTCGTTATACATCAGAAAAGTAGAGAAAAAGTATCAATTTTATCTCCTAACATTCCCTATCTGCTAGGAAGACGAATGGTCCTCTCGTATAATACTCTCTCCCCCCCCCCCCACACACAAGACAGTTTCCAAATAACTGTGCGAGTTGAGTCGGCGAACCGCCAAACTTTGTTCTTACGACGCTTTTCATGGTAGTTAACTTCAAATGAGTGTTCCACGGGTGACTTGTCGGAATTTATGCTCGTTGCTCCAACGCCAATACAATTTGGAGTCTTGTTAATCTAATTTCACTTTTTAATTTTGTAAGTAATCCATGTTGCATGCCCTCCCGCCGCTCAATCTCAACTTGATTCGAGTAAAGGACTCGCGCAGACGAAAAGAGTATTAATAAACTGTCCCTTTGACCGAATTTCGACCACAACAACCAATATGAGATTGGTTGTTGTGGTCGAAAGTTGAACCTTACTAACTAGCTAGCTAGTACACCATCGCAAGAGATTTTATTATGCATACCTAAGTGTGTACGCAACGTCAGGAGCACTCTCTAGTTCTATAGGATGGCTAACTGACACGAGTGGATAGACATAACGCCCAAGATCAACATAAAACAAGCACATCAAGTCGTGCTTTTAGAGTCGGAGAGGTACCACCACCGACTGCTCCATTTAAGGCTGGCATGGAAATTTTTAAGGCCTTGTATACAATTAAAAACCAAAAACCTTATTATTTGTAACGGCGCATATTATTTAGTCATATGATCATACAGATAGTTAAAGATCAAACTAAGAGTAACTGCAATAGTGTATTCCTATGTAAACGCAGGTACTTACTCCATGGAAATATTCAAGCACTACTTAAAATCACAGTAAACATGTACTCATAAGAGTACATACAACTTTATCCAATAAGATCCTTAACAAGCTTTCCGGATTGCATTGTCATATATTTACGTCAGGTGAAATCGCATTCAAGCGTTAATTGGTTGGTATATTTAAAAAAAGATCGAACAAATATTTTTCCCGAGAAAAGAGAATTTCACGAGGAAATTATACTTTCAAGGTATCCGAAAGATGAATACACGAATATTTTCTCACTCAAAATAGTTAAAGTTTATAGAATACAGACGAACTCAACGTCGGGTTTTGTTCCGTCTCAAGGCGTTAATGGGTTTTGCTTGAAACAAAAAGTCGCTTGATTAAAATCGTTTGTCGTAATAAAAGGGGCACTAAAAAGTTACAACCGTACGTAACGGCAGACCGGCATAGGCCCGTAAAGTCGATCACCGATAGCGCGGGGACAAAAATTTAATGGCCTAACTTAATATTGCAAATGAAAAGCTAATTTAAGAGTGTTTATCGAACCATGCAAAGCTCGAGGCTGTGAACTGAAGTACGGTTAATAACACAAGAAGGAGAATTAATGATTTTGTTCAATATCTTTATTCTATTGCAAGTTAGCGCTAGTAGCTATTTTATCTGTTTTCTTTATTTATTTAACTTTTTGAAATAATAAAAAATGTAAAAAATTATTATTATAAAAACAAAAAACCCGACAGCTTAGAAGTTATGAACTGAAAAGAGAAAAACAAGGATAACTATATCTGTAAAAAATTCTAAATACTTTATGGTGCTGCAAACAGGGACAAAATACTTTTACCTGCGGAGAAAGAAAAATCTACCAAAACTAAGTTTGTCCCCGCCTGCAGCACCATAAAGTATTTAGAATTTTATACAGATAAAGTGATCCTTGTTTTTCTCTTTTCAGTTCATAACTTCTAAGCTGTCGGGTTTTTTGTTTTTATAATAATAATTTTATTTGAGACTTTTTAGTTTTAGTTCATGGTATAGAAATGAGACGGAACACTTAGTACACTTTTTGCCAATTTTTGTTAAAAATTAAAGTAATAATAGAAAATACTGGTTCAGTTTACGAGATCTTTAGTATTTTAGTCTTCAGGCTAGACCTAGCTAGTCATTGGGGCAACGCGGCGTTTCTAAGCCGCAAATTGCTTTTTCGTAAAGAGAGCCACAGGCCTGGTTTGAGCATTTAAAATACTGAAGATGACGATTTTGCGTTGTCGTACGGATTTATCAAGTAAATAGCAAAATTTTGCTAATGATTGTAAGTTGTAACAAGTTAATCAGGTGAGAAAGTCTCCGTAGCGTGGCCATTTCACTGTCGTCCCAGAGTCTCTTACCAAACGATGCGTGAATGTAGACGTAAACATTTTGTTCGCTATTTCTACCAATGCACCCACAATGGTAAAGAGATCGAACTCAAAACCATGAGGTTTCCATAGCATGCATAGTTTCCAAAAGTTTAAAAGGTTACAAGTATCTAAATGTAACTAAAACCTTTAATAATCCTCCACAACCTACTCACGTAAATACAACCTGTCACATTTCGATTTCACCCCGAGCTCTTTAACTTTATTTTGACTGCCTCGTTGGTCTAGTGGTTAGCCTATCTGGCTTCGATCACGAGGTCCTGGGTTGAGTTTTTCATTCTTCTATGAAATTCTCAGTAAATTCCAAGCCCGAAGTCGGGAAGTTGGTGGTTTACACCCCCGTGCCTCGGAGAGCACGTTAAGCCGTCGGTCCCGGTCACTGTCATCAACATCTGATAGTGACCTTTAATAAATGAAACGTTATCACCCTAAGCCACACCCGCATTGGAGCAGCGTGGTGGGTTTACGCTCCATATCCCCTCTCCTAAAAGGAGGGAGGCCTGGCCCTGTAGTGGGCCGTTAATAGGCTGATAATGATGATGATGATTACTTTATTAACATTCCGGTATTTATGACGTGTCTAAATGTTTTGAGGTTAAAGGTAATATCTAATTGTAATTGAAACCTGTAATAAACAAGATAAAACGTACTAGTAGTAATGTTCTACAAGCCATATGAGTCGATTACACGCTGTCCCCTCACCTTGCACGTTTCTCTCGCACTCTTCCACCCGCGCCTATCCTATTTACATTCACGAGCGACTCAACGACGTGTGAAATTTTATTTCTTCGACAATCCGAGACGAGATTAGCTGTAAATTGAGTTTATGACGAAATCAAATATGCATGTTTCATACTCCCCTCGATAACTACGACTAAAGGACTATTCAGATATATTCAAGTCAGCGCTTCAGGTGCCGGTCAGGTCAAACAGGGTCATATGTAAACAACATAAAATTTCATACATCATCAAGTATTGCCTAATTTAATGATTAAAATATAACTCTGTAGTTAACAAAATTATATTACATACTTTGTATTTTTAGAAAATAGGAAATAAAAAAACTATAAACACTATATATATATAAAAATATGATAGTAATGAAAATGGATTTTTGAACAGCATTGTATTTTTCTAAAGTAAAACTGGCATCAGAATTATTTATTTTAACTTGTTTAAGTTTTAATTACAGAAAGACATATATTTTTTTTGCAAAGGTAATATCGAATATAATCTTCGTCCCTGACGTTGACAGTCCTGGCCGTGGTAAGTCTCGATACACCCTAACTTCGCGCTTGAACACCCACGTAAAGCCACTCGTGAATTCACTACGCTCTTTTATTTTCGCGAAATGTCATCGAAATGTATAAGACGATTGGCGTTTTGGCGAAAAATAGTCTACTTGTCGTTGAAGAGACTTCAAGCTCAAGTTTCCGTTATTATATTACAAAATCAGATTTGTGAAGAGTGTTACGTATGTATATACATTTTTCTTACTCAGTTATATAATTTTATATTATAACTAGCATTCGCCCGCGACTTAATTTTACCGTACCCTTTTAATTTTAAAGATAGACTTTCATATAAAGTGTGCTCTTTCCCCGTTACCCCTCTCAATTTAATTTTTTTATAGTTTCCCGTCAAGCAATATGGTTCGTCCCGTCCCGTGTACTAAAGATCTACATTTTTGTTAAACATTGTAGGTTATTGCAATACATTAACATTAACAATATATATTTATGGCAAGCTGATGTGTATAGCTTGTATTAAATAGTCTATTTCACTTTTGAGTCTAGTTTTCATAATAAACAAAATAATTTACAATCCGACATGCAGATCTAGAGATTAGCCCGTTTAAACAAACGAACAAACTTTTTCGTATATTATATAAATATGGTCTGCCATGCCAAATAAATTGAAAGAAAACATCAAAGATTGAATTCTCAAAGAATATCAGTACCAACATGTTGACCCCTATTCAGCACGTAACACGGAGGAGGTCAACTTAATTTGGACGATATATAGTGGCAGTGTTATATTTTTTTAGAAATTTTGTAATTTCTCCGAAACTATATAACTAATAAACATACTGTAAGAGGCAAATCATATCTCTATAATATCCTTGTGATTATTTAATAATTTATTTTGATAAGGATTTAAGTTTAGTTGTATAAATAATTAATATTATTACGTTGATACAACTCTTAACAAATGCTTTAATTTCGACCAAATTTGATTACTATAAAAACGGTTCTAGTGAGTTAATCTTAAAAGATAGACATATACTGTCGTAGACATTTTTTTAGATCATTTCAAGAGAAATAATTCTATTATACATATATTTTTGGTATCTTGAACCATTTTCGCAGCGCACGCAACGGATGAATAATTTTCTCCGTTTTTTTCACATTTTCCATTATTTCTTCGCTCCTAATAGTTGCAGCGTCATGTTATATAGTCTAAAGCCTTCCTCGATAAATGGTATATTCAACACAAAAAGATTTTTTTTTTTTTAATTTTTCAATTCGAACCAGTAGTTCCTGAGATTAGCGCGTTGAAACAAATAAACAAACAAACAAACAAAAAAACAAACAAACAAACAAACTCTTCAGTTTTATAATATTAGTATAGATAACGAATAAGAATTCAATATAAGTTGACCGTGTCATGAAATATGTGTCTTTGTTGCATCGAGGGAAAATAATTAATTAGCTCTTGCAATAATTCATACATTTCAAGAGGTTTAGAGTTTTTTATCTTCTGTAACACTACTCAACGATGAATGAATATATATGGGAATTGAAACTAAGTACTTAAATAAGAATGTTTCAATACCGTATATCTCATACCATAGGTGAACACAGGCACAGGCACAGTACAAGTATTCCAACTTCCAAAACGATGCCGTGTAGAAAAACATCTAGTCACTAATCTGTGTATAGATCAACACATTTAAGTCTCAATAGCTTATAATAGTTGAAGTATGGACTTTATAGATAAAGTCAAATACAGTACTACTGTTGAAATACAGGCTAACATTCCAACTTACAGCAAACGTCTCTCGTTATTAGAAAGAAAACGAATCGAAACTAATATTAGTCATGCTCAAAAACATGGTTAATATACTTTTATAAAAAAAAGACCATTTCTTTCTTAAAATATATATTTTTTTTTATGGACTACAAGTTGGCCCTTGACTGCTATCACATCAGGATGCTTAACATCAGGATGTTAAGTGATGATGCAGTCTAAGATGGAAGCGGGCTAACTTGTTAGGAGTGGGATTAAAATCCACACCCCTTTCGCTTTCTACACGACATCGTACCGGAACTCTAAATCGCTTGGCGATACGTCTTTGTCGGTAGGGTGGTAACTAGCCACGGCGAAAGCCTCCCACCAGCCAGACCATGACAAATTAAGAAAAATCTCAATCTGCCCCGTCGGGAATCGAATCCAGGACCTCCGTCTTATAAATCCACCGCACATACCACTGCGCCACGGAGGTCGTCAAAATATATAATAAATGTTTCCTTTGTATACAATACTGAATTATTTCCACCTCAGTTTATTTATGAAGTGCTGCCAGAACGAACGTCGAAATTGAAAAAATCAAGAACAATCGACGCACCAATTGTATTTCATTAAAACGCTTTCAATTTTCAGAAGCATTTCTCTTAAGACATCAAATGGAGTAACGGTGGACTGTATTTTTACTGCCTTTTAGCGGTTTGGTTGTAATAGCAGGGTCTAGCTTTGGACTTGTAAATTAATTGGAAATACTTAACTTTTTATTTTTAATGCGTAATTTTATTGTTTGACTAAAACTCAATCAGCTTGACTAAAATTAGTCCATCGTCTACCAAAACGAAGGAGGTTCTCAATTCGACTGTGTTTTTGTACTCGAAGACGACTGGACCGATATGGAAAGAAATCAGTAAAAAGTAAAAAAATTTTTTTTAATCTAAAGGTACAAATATAAAATTGGAGTGTCATTTTAGTTTTCAGGCATCCCTTTAGCCATTGCGTTTTAAAAAAATACTCTGTACTCATGACTCATGGGTGACCATTTGTCTTTAGATCTTTGTAAGTCTAAAATACGGGTCAGGGCAAAAAATCCCGAGTAAATATGTGAAAGGGGTTAAAACCACCCCCAAGCATTAGCACGTAAGTAATTGCATCATGACGTTGCCAATTTTACCCCTTCCCCTGTCAGAGCTCCGACGTGAACCACTGCGTCATCTCGGTTTAAACGTACAATATATTTTCCAGTGATTTGCATGAACACTGTCGTGTATAATAATATTTATACAATATTTCACCAGTGATTTTTCAAGATAAATTCACGATAAAATGAACAATTACATTAAAACCGGTAACAGTCATGTTACGTAAATGTAAAATGTATAAAAAAATACACCTAAAGATAATATTATGGGATTTACTGCGTACGTCTCTATCGCTCACCTCACTAAGACTTCATGTCGGTACATTTACTGCGTACGTCTCTATCGCTCACCTCACTAAGACTTCATGTCGGTACATTCCAACAGGAATGGGCGGTGCCTTTTACCCAAGATCCCAAACGCACGTACGAATTGTTAATAAAGTTAGTTACTATATTTATAGTCCATAAATATAACAATGTTTTTTATAAAATCTCGTAGATTAACTATTTTCAATCGCATGGAATTCATAAAACTGAGATATAGATTGCTAAACGCATAGAATATCCTGACGGTAACGTGCACTTTTTCAGCAACATGAATAGTATGTGCGTCATAATAAATATTATGTGGAATATCGTACAAGAACAGTTCCATTATCATTATCTTTGTTGTGTGAATATACTCTACTACTTTTATTTGATCAAAGTTAAAAGATCAAAGGAGGCAAAGGTTACAAGCACGCTCAAGCGCATCGATAGTAAAGGGATAGGTATGAAACGGAGATCGAAATGTTCGTAATTTTCACTATATTCTATACACTGATGGCTATATTAGATGTTAGTTTTTCCACTTTTAAAGTAGAAGACACTAGTGACATTTTCCGCGTGGATTTTTAGTTTTTTAATAAACTTTTCATACTAAAACAGCCTCACTGGACTTGAAAATGGAAATTAATGAAATTTTCAATGAACTTAATAAACTGTTATCTAAAATATATATACTTAAGGATCGACCTCAACATTCATATTACATAAATACTTTGCTTGATAATTTAATCGACAAAAACAACTTTTCCGAGCTAGTGAAATGAAAAACATTTCACAATATCAGTCTGAAAAACATTTAGCTAACATAGCATCAAAGTAAATATAAAATAAAATGAATTTTTGCTCATTTTAATGAAAAATTTGCTCAATGCATATTAAAAGTAATGTAAGGAAGATTCAGCATAATTTTTAAAGTGCAATTTAAATAACATGCATACATATAACGCTCGAATTTTAATTTGTACTTGGTTACTTGAAACTTTTAACTTATTACGCTAATCTATTCCGCGCACTGCTGCTAAGATAATACATTTCCAGCCAGAAATGGAAATGGCATCTAACGTTATGCTCACAATACAGACGCAGACTTTAACACGTTCACAGTCCAGTGAACACAACAGTTCTTCCTCATGAGTCAATTCTTCCTCATAAGTCAGTTCTTCCTCATAAGTCAGTTCTTCCTCATAAGTCAGTTCTTCCCCATAAGTCAGTTCTTCCTCATAAGTCAGTTCTTCCTCATAAGTCAGTTCTTCCTCATAAGTCAGTTCTTCCTCATAAGTCAGTTCTTCCTCATAAGTCAGTTCTTCTTCATAAGTCAGTTCTTCCTCATAAGTCCATGAGCCCATTGTGGGCTTTAACCCATTGACTGCCTCGTTGGTCTCGTGGTTGGCCTGTCTGGCTTCGATCACGAGGTCCTGGGTCCGAGTCCAGGGTCAGGTCACGGAGTGGTTCCGACTTTTTCATTCTTCTATGAAATTTTGAGGACGTTCCAAGCCTGGAGTCGGGAAGTTGGTGGTGTTACACCCCGTGCCTCGGAGAGCACGTTAAACCGTCGGTCCCGGTCACTATCGTCAACATCTGATAGTGATCATTAATAAATAAAACATTATCACCCTAAGCCCGCCAAGCCGCATTGGAGCAGCGTGGTGGGTCTACGCTCCATATCCCCTCTCCTATAAGGAGGGAGGTCTGGCCCTGTCGTTAATAGACTGATAATGATTATGAATCCATTTGGACTTGAAGCGTGGTCAGATAACTTTGACCGGGTAGAGTTATAGTGAGAGCATACGATGGCCTTCGTCATATTATAAAATTTAATATACATACGCAGTACTTGAGTCTTGAGTTCAAATTGAAATAAAAATAATACTGTGATATGTGCCAATGAAAATATAGAACAAGTACATAGTATGTCCTTTTTAGGAATTCATTTAGATGAGTTTTGCACTTGGGGTCCTCATATTATTCACTTATGCAAAAAAATAAATGAGTTTGTCTTTGTTCTAAGAAGGCTTTCTAAAATCACTGACCGAAATACTGCCTTATCTGCGTATCATGGATATGTTGTGTCTAATATACGCTACGGCATTATTCTCTGGGGTAACGTTACAGAGGCAAACAGCGTGTTCCTCATACAAAAAAGTGTATTAGGGCTATGTGCAATATGAACCCCATGCAATCATGCAAGCCAATGTTTACGAATTTAAAATTATTAACAATGACGGGTATTTATATATACGAAGTGGCTTGCTTTGTAAAAAGATACAAGGCCGATTTCTTTACAACATATAAAAATATAGCATCATTTAATAGCCGACACCTGGACAGGTTGCACTATCCAGTGTGTAAAACAGCTCTCGGCAGTAACAGCTGTTATTTTATGATGATCAAAATTTACAATAAAATTCCCAATGTTATAAAGGATCTCCCGTTTCGGCGTTTTAAGTTGAAATTATACGACTGGTTGATTGACAAATGCTTTTACTCTGTAAGGGAGATCTTCATTAAATTGTACTATCTTCATTAAATTGTAATACATTAAATTCATTAAATTGTAATACATTAAATTGTAGTGTGGGCAATTGTAGTCTTAATACTATTAAGTTTTAAATTTATATACGACATATTTCAAGTGCTTAATTTGTAATTTTAATTTTAATAATAATTGTAATTTATTTTGTTTTTTGTATTTGATTTATTTGCATGTCATGCGACTAAACATATGTACATACTTATGTTTTTGGCAAATACTTAAATGATTGATTGATTGATTGAAAAAAATAACATCCCTAAATAAGCGAATGACCACTGACACGAGATCACCAGACAGCATTCGATCTCAAAAGCTTTGACTTGTAGCATAGTGTCGTATATCACAATAAAAAGGCGCACTAAAAACAAACTCGATATTTTACGGTGACGGTATCTTCGTAGGTGATACCGCGGATTATAACTATTCAATATGGATAATGTATATTTTTCGTCTTAACCTAAAGCACAAGCTAATATAACTTTAGTGCTAGATGAAAAATTGTGTGCCCAATAAAAATATTACTGAGTGAATTGCAAGTGGGATTATGTTAACAAAACTTTTATGATCAGTGTAAATCTACTCGCAGCTACTGTTGCTCTCCATGTTTCACGTCAAAGCAAACCAGCATTTAAATTAAATATCTTTACATGAATTTAAATAAAAAGCTTCTCTGTGCAGTGTTCCAACTTTCTAATATGAGAGTTCTTTTCTTTGTAAAACTTTTATGAAATGCTTTTATGTTAAAATAAACAAATTTTCGCAAAGTTAAAGTTACCTTCGTCATTGTTGGTATCAAATTTGTACAAATATTTTAAATGCAAAATGTAGCTTTGTTTATTTGTATGAGGAAATTGATTAGACCAGAATTAGATTGACGCAATCGCTGAACTGATTTTCAAGAATTTTAGATGGGCAGAAGCATTATATCGGAAATTGAATTAAAAATCAAAGTTTATTCCCTACGGGAACGAGGCGTGCTATGTTTCTACGTATATACTTTTGAACATTCGAGTCACATTGACGTAGAAGTTCAAAAGTAGTGAGTTATTTGGTTATTAATTCGTGATAAACAAACGAAAACATTAACCTCCAAGAGAAACGTCTACAGACAGCTTACGGACATATGTACATACATAAGCGAATACAGCTGATAAATCAGGTGCTTGATGACAATACAACGATCCGTACAAGCTCTTAATGTTGAAGTAAATCACAGTGAAATACAATAGTTGAACGTGGAATCGTTTATACACAGTGAAGCGATTAGCCGTAGAATTATGCATGCTAGCTCGAGTCAGGCGCAACCCGTAATGCGTTATTAATGCGGGGCTTAAACTCGATAATTGTCCCCCATGACCGCGTCGCGCGCTACTCGTGCTTGATTTGTGATCTTTGAGCAATTACATTTTTTATCTACTCTCATATCATGAGACTACATTTGTTATATACTAGCGGCCCGCCCCGGCTTCGCGCGACCCCCAAACGCTCGTCCCTGCACTTAAATGACATGCTGTAAAGGGCAATAGTGATATTGAATGCACAAAGTATTTAAGATACTCAATTGGATAAGGATTAATTCGGTATTGCTTAAAATCACTTCGCAAAAGAGCTATTACTTTTGGTTGAAAGTAAAAGATAAAAAATGGTTATTTTGGGTTATCCCTAAGAGGTAGACATTTACCATCGCGGACTTTTTTGTTGACCTTTTTAAGTTGACATTATTTTGATATATCTCCTAGGAGTTAGCCAGCGTTTTTAACGTAAGCGCAAAAAATGCGTTAATTTACGATATCACATCAGAATCCTCTAAAATTATCAGTGTTTCTCTACTTTATTATGCATGTATTATAGACATAAACCTTTCTGTTGAACCACTTTATCTGATGAAAAAAACCGCATGAAAATCGGATGCGTAGTTTCAAAGATTTAGGTATACATATGAATAAACATAAAAAAACGACTTTGTTTTATTCTATGTAATGAAGATAATGTTTTGATTTTTTATTATTGTAGTGCGCACTGGGAAGCGACTATCCAAGTAGGAGTACCGGCGACAACAAGCGGTTTGTAGTAAGTACTGAACAAAACGCAGCAATAGCTACTAGCTCTATCTTGATATCGATATAGGAAGCCACCGGATGCAGCCAGCAAAGACTGTGGAAAGAAAGTCCTTCCAAGGGCAGTATCCAGTAGTGGACGTCCATCCACTGATGCGGCTCTCTGCGACTCGTTTGAAGTCATCAATTACTATAGTAAAGAAAAATCTCTAGATAGAGCACGGTTTTGGCAAAAATTTTAAATTCATTAAGCGAACTCAAAAAGGTAGGATATTATTTCATTTTACCACCAATGTAGCAGTAGGACTAATGGTAAATTAAGTGGTAATGACAAAAATGGGGTTTTCTAAAGCGGTATTATACAACACTAGCGGACGCCCGCGACTTCATTCGCGTGAAACTTGGTGACTTGAACTCCCGTTTGCCCCCTTAAGTAGGTGAGCATTAGAAAAAACGTTTCTTAGCGCTCGCCTACGTCATTATAGCTATATAGCAGTCGCCCGCGACTTCGTCTGCGTGAAAACCTCTTAGGTACCCTTTTAATTTTAAAGACAGACTTTCATATAAAGTGTGCTCTTTCCCCGCTACCCCCTCTCAATTCAACTTTTTTATACTTTCCCGTCAAGCAATATCCTCCGTCCCGTCCCGTGTACCAAAAATCTACATTTTTGTTAAACATTGTACGATATTACAGTACATTAACATTAACAATATATATTTATGGTAAGCTGATGTGTATAGCTTTTAATAGTCTATTTCACTTTTGAGTATAGTTTTCATAATAAACAAAATAATTTACAATCCGACATGCAGATCTCGAGATTAGCCCGTTTAAACAATCGAACAAACTTTTTCGTATTTTTAAACGACTTCAAAAAAAAAGGAGTTTCTCAATTCGATCGTATATATATATATTTTTTTTTTTATGTGTTCGCGCATAACTTCGTCGTGTATGAACCGATTTTGATAATTCTTTTTTTGTTGGAAAGTAGATAGTCCGGTGGTGGTACCATGACAAGGAAACCAGGATCTGATGATGGGATCCTGGAGAAAACGAGGGGAACTTTTAAAAATTGTAGGGACAACAAGTACGTTTGTTAATTTTCCGGTAAGTATTTAAAACCACTACAATTTGATGAAGGTCTGGAGTCGATCTGATGATGGAGCCGATCTATATATAAGAGAACTCCGTAACGTTTTACACTAGCTACCTTGTGTTTGGGCTCGATTAATTTGTCTCAATGAGAACTTTACATTTAGATGGGCTGTGACTGTCATTGAGGGTCTGGTGATGAAGACGAAGTACAATTAAGGGAGCTCCGTAACGTTTTACAGTAGCTACCTTGTGTTTGGGCTCGATTAATTTGTCTCAATGAGAACTTTACATTTAGATGGGCTGTGACTGTCATTGAGGGTCTGGTGATGAAGACGACGTACAGTTAAGGGAGCTCCGTAACGTTTTACAGTAGCTACCTTGTGTTTAGGCTCGATTAATTTGTCTCAATGAGAACTTTACATTTAGATGGGTTTTGACTGTCATTAAGGGTCTGGCGATGAAGACGAGGGACAGCTGAGGGAGCTCTTTAACGGTTTACAGTAGCTACCTTGTGTTTAGGCTCGATTAATTTGTCTCAATGAGAACTTTATTTAGTTAGACGGGCTGTGACTGTCATTGAAGGTCTGGCGATGAAGAAGAAGGACAGCTGAGGGAGCTCTTTAACGGTTTACAGTAGCTACTTTGTGATTGGGCTCGATTAATTAATGTCTCAATGAGAAGTTTGAAAGGTTATAGTTTCGAGTTAGTTTAATGTTTACTATGTCATGATCCAATGATGAGATCTACGAAAACTCGAGGAAACTCTTCAAACTTTATATGCACTTTTGCAGGGACGTCGGAATGTTATAAGTAGCTAGTGAATATTGGTACTTATGGTTTAGTTCGAGTAGGTTTATTAGTATGTTTGTTGTTGATAAAGCACTAAAAAGTATGAAATAAAAAAATTTTAACAAAAAATAAAAACGCCTTCAAAACGCACTAAAAAGTAAAAAATAACTACGTCATTTACTTACTTTAATTTACTTAATCACATATATGAAGTCGGTGCCACCCGAGCTTTCTACTTTAAAGTCTTTACATAAACTTGGATGGCACCGACTTTATAGATGTGATTAAGTAAATTAAAGTAAGTAAATTTTTTAGTGCGTTTTGAAGGCGTTTTTATTTTTTGTTAAAATTTTTTTATATATAAATAAATTGATGCCATGCCAAATAAATTGAAAGAAAAGATCAAAGATCGAATCCTTAAAGAATATCAGTACCAAAATGTTGACCCCTATTCAGTACGTATAACATAACACGGAATAGGTCAACTTAATTTGGACTATATAGCGGCAGAGTTGTTTTTTAGAAATTTTGTAATATCTCCGAAACTATATAACTAATTAATATACTGTAAAAGGTAAATCTTATCTCTATAATATCCTTGTGTTTATTAAATAATTTACTTTGATAAGGATTTAAGTTTAGTTGTATAAATAATGACGTAAACGTAAACATATGAATTAAAAGATTTTTTGAAACACAAAAAGTTATATATCAGCCAAAATATAAAAGATAGAAATATGCTATTGGACTTTTTTGTAAAACTTTTTAAGAGAAGTTTTCATACAATTTTTTCAATTATATCCAATAGTTAAGGCAGCGTATCCGACTTGCGCTACAAAAACTGTGATAACTGGGGTAATATATGCAATCTAATATATAAAATTCTCGTGTCACAGTTTTCGTTGCCATACTCCTCCGAAACGCGGCTTGACCGATTTTGATGAATTTTTTTTTGTTTATCCGGTATCTATGAGAATCGGCCAACATCTATTTTTCATCTAATTTTTTTTTTAATTTTTAATGCAAAACAACGTTTGCCGGGTCAGCTATTACAAATATAAAATATAGCCGATAACGTAGCATTCTATTAGTGAAAGAATTTTTAAAATCGGATCAGTTTCAGAAACCGAAGATTAGCCCCGACGGAACTTTATTTACAAACTTACAAACTATAATATTATATATAATATTAGTATAGAAGTACTAGAATAGTTTTGCTAAAGAATTTGAGTGAAAATTGCTCAATGATAAGTTATGGCATCATTGAAGTAACAAAACTCCGAACACAATAATGCTAGTGGGACTTTAACGAGGTAGTCCAATAATTAAATGCATTAGTGGCAAAACTAAATTCAGAATTTAGTTCAAAACTCACTGAACAAGCTAAATATTGGTCTCCAAATCTAATATCTGAATTACTATGTACGAGTACGAAACTGTTTCATGAAGGCTTACCAAAGCTGGTCGTCAATTATGAAAGCTCTTTAGGCGTAATAATTTATGCAGCGATAATTGTGATAATTATCTAATCTAATCTAAAATGCGGACAAGCTTTAGCGTATATTGTACCTTCAATATTTGTATAATAAGGAGGCTATCAACCAATGTTTAGCTTGCTACTTGTTAATAGAGTTAGCGAGATACTGTCGAAAGATTATACCATCAACTGCTAGCTAAAACCTTTTAGCGTTAATGATAAAAAACCGGCCAAGTGCGAGTCGGACTCGCGCACCGAGAGTTCCGAAAATTTTAAGGATTTCGGAATTATCCCTTCATATGTACTATATAAAACACTGCTACATGCAAAATTTCAAGATTCTAGGACTAGCTGCGAGTTGTAGAGAGGTAAATATGCGGCTTATGCTGTATCTTTTGATCGGGTTGACATAGATGTTTGATTTTGTTACAGCTTAACGGTTTTATAGGCCCAAGTATTTTATATAAATTTCAATTTAATACCTTCACGTATTCATGAGAAAAGAGGGTAAGTGTAAAGTTATTAAAAATTTTTTTGGTATATGATGTAACTAAAAATATACAGTTTTCGTAATTTTTCTATTATTTGTGCTATATGAAGTTGCTTCATACCAAATTTCAAGATTGTATGTTTACGGAAACTACCCCTTAGGTTCCGATTTAGCTGCGTTTAGTTGTGAAATATGAAATGAATAATTAACAACAACTCAATAAAAATTAAGTCTGAAAGCGAACCACAAGTGACCCAAATCGAGTGTACAAAAATGAAGTCAGGTTGGACAAATATGGCACATCGCCAATTCCCCAAGAATTGAAGATGTGGCTGTTGTTACGTTTATTACTTCCGTGCTGAGGCAGTAAGAGATGATAACAGTAATGGATTCGCTTGGAATGGACATGGATTTCCTCAAATTGATAATATTGTACGAATTTTTGGAGTTAAGTATTTATTAACAATTTAATGGTGAATAGTCATATTTTGTGACGTAGACAACATATGTATTTTCGCGCTTTAGATTAAAAGTGTGTGTTTAATACGAAGTTTTATTTTATTTGCCCTTATTGTAAGTAGGTGTATTACAAAAGAGCTTCCCAGATTTGACCCATATATGGGTCAATCTGGGAAGCTACATAAAGCTAAATTGGATAATATTCCACTTAAATTTGATATATTTTGAATATTTGTTCAGATCTGTGTTTCCAAAATCATACAATTTTAATTTAGAAAATAAATCTTTCATAAATGAACAACGACGACGAATAATTAAGACAGCGCACATAGGACGTTTGAAAAATATAAAAAATACAATCAAAGCGAATCTCTAACTATCCAGTAAACAAAGTAGCAGGTGTCCGCAGTGGGCCATCCGATGCACCCGAATGAAAATCGTTCGATCTTAAAAGTAGACAACGATGAATACACACAAAGTTTTCTTCCAACAATATAGAGGTTCACACGGTCTTTAAAATAGCTTAATGATACAAATATAGTCGAGGCTAGATCGATTGTTGTTGTTTACATAGAATTGAAACAACTGCAACTTTACCTTTCGGTAGGTATGTCATGTCAAATACATCTTTTTTTATAAGTTCATGCTTAACCCCAAGATATAGCATACATGTGCTGAGAAGATATTTTTTATCATTTATTTTAGCCATTATGAATTGAGTTTTAAACCGGAGTTATACAAGTATGTTGCTTAATATCCCAAGGCTTCGGAGTGAAGAACCAATATCATAAAAATGTGATCGTTATAAACCTGTATCTATCTGTGTAGGTCTAAATCTAAGCTACATATTCCTCTTCATATAAAGAGGACTCACGCTATAGTCTGCCGTTAAAATAGGCCAATAGTAATAAAATGCTAAACATTTAATATTCGCTTACTCGTAGAACTTATTTATATAAAAACGTCGCTAAATCTCCTCCCCACCGCGCCACTCCCCGGTAGAGCCCTGCGGAACACTAATTGGAACGCTTTCCTTCTAAATCCAAGTCGCCAATTTAATTTGTTGCTGCAATAGCGACCTCTCCCGGATTAGTATCAGAACTGCGCGAAATTTCCAAATTAATAAGAGGACAAAAACGTTATTTCTCATATTGCCACTCTGTTTTAATATGACGCATTTATTTACCATAAGAGAATTTTTTCCATGCACAACTTAGATCATATATGGACACTTACACAGTAGTGTTTTCTAGTAGATATTCGTAGAAGAGTTCTTCCGGTGAGTTACTACCGCCGTATTTATTCCTCCCTCCATGCAAAATTAGTGTATCTCAGTCTGAAAGGTATAGTTGTCGCTGCAAAAACAAACAACGAGGCCTAACATCTATGCCTCGAGTAGACCCACACAATACACTGCAACTTTGACGACACAATGTATTCCTAGCTTATTTTGCAAGTTTTTTTGGGCCTAGAATTTACCAAAACGCATCTAGTGTAACGGCGAAATCGAATACATCGCTCTCAAATTCGTTGCGACTGGGCGCCTCCATTAGTAGGAGAGTTGCTGAACCCTGTGCAGTAAAGCGATGGTTAACCTCCTTAACATGGTATGTCTCACCATCGACATCGTTATTTGGAGGATTTAGTAGCTTTTGGTCCATATTAATGGGAAAAATTTTAGACGAAAACGAAAAAGCCTTGGCAGTTTTATCAGCTGTTTATAGAAACCAAACAACGCGATTAGGTACTTATTTTTGATCGCGATATTGCATTACAAATTATGCTTTTATACGTTGCTCTATTTGCCCTAAAATTCCACAGTTATTTACACTCCACGCACTAAATTAAGCTGATGTTGACGTGACGTCACCCGGCTCTTTGGCGGCACAATTAATTCCCAAAAAGCACTCGTTGCGCTAATGATAATCATTTCCGTGAATTGCCTCGTAATTGAAAACTATAATTCAGTTTAACCTCAAAGCAGTGTACGAATTGTTTTATTATATTTAGTTTATTAGTATTAGCGATATCGTTTTGTATATTATTTGATCGAGCGACTAGTCTTTGCGGGCAACACTCTTACATCTAAAGCATTCTGACGTGGTAGCTAATTAGCTTCTATCTGCTTTAAAGAAAAAAATCTTAAGAGTTCTCTGGTGAAGGTGCCGAATTCAGCCCTAAGGGTTCAATCTCCACATTTTAACATCATCATCGAATTCGATTATTGTAGCCTATTGTCGCCAATTTCTAAATTCCTCAAACATAAACTCTAAACCATATGATCCGAGGAGGGGAATAGAAGATAAAAATAATAATTACTGCCATTACGCTTTGAATTATACCACCTATTATTTTTACATAGATAGGTACTTACGGAGCACGCGCCAGCTGAAGTCTTTAAACGATAATAACTTTTTCATTACCTATACAATTATTATTTGTGTTTCGTTTTTCATTACTTTATTTCTTTTTTCATCTACTTTCGGAAATGAAAATTAATATTTACCAGCGGTGCGATTAGATAAAATAAAAGTGCTTTATTAGGAAGAACTGGCATAAATTCTTTTATTATGAAATAAGTATAAAATTAGACAAATTGAGTGTTTTACTTGAAAACAGAGGTATTTCTTACAGCATAGTGTGAAAACTCTTCAATAGAAAAGTCTTATATTACATAATTCTTCGCCTTTTTTATTCCTTTCTGGGCATATTTCTTTACAGTAATAAATTTCCGAGCAAACTGCTGGTCAGTGTAAAACCATTGCATGTGACAAAGTAATATGCAAAATGACTGAAGTTATGAATGTTAATCATTCGTAACTTACGCTGCTCTATATGGAAATAATAATTTCAATAAAACTTCCCCAAACGAATTAAAACACAAAAAGTTCTTATTCAAACAAACACTAAATTTTCATAATATAATATAATTCAAATAAAAACAACTTTGTAATATTTATACAAAATTAAATTTTACTTTTTTACTATATTTTCTTTTTAACATAATATTACCAAACCGGAAGTAATGAACTTCAACTTCAACCACATATCCAATTTCTTGGTGGATTGGCGGAATGCCATCTCGAGACAACCTGACTGTTCGACTTTCTGTGAGTACCAACAATTTATTATACAACTGTAAGCTCATGTCCAGATTATTACGTCAGAATATACGATATTATGCCGAGAAATCTTAAGGATTGTAGCACCGAAGTAGGTAACAAGTACAAGAAATAATTTCTTCGACAAAGACGAAAGTCGTGAGAGAGAGCAGAGCGTGCCTCAGGCAGCAGGGCCTCACAAGAGAAGGTCAAACTGACCTAGTAGGTTATAGTGCGGGCATTTAATCAGAGAACTGGAAATCTCCAAATGAGCCGAATAAACGACTTAGCTCAACGAGTTGCAATACTGAAGTGGCTTGTAACACTAAGGCATCATGCCATAAAATCATAAGAAATAATATTTGAAATAAAAATGGTTGTCTGTAAAGTCGATTTACGGACGATATTCATAGGAAGACATTCAAGGTCACAAGCCGAACGCTGAGGCCGATCGTGCCACTCTATCGCTTATTCCGCGCTCTCGCTTGTGCGGTGGAAATAGACAATGGGTCATGCATGTAGCTGGCGTTCATCTATATATAAAATGGTATAACATCAAAAAATTCCGTCAGATATAACTATACAATATGTATACAAATGCATTAAATTACATTAAATGCTGAGGCAATTTTACACAAAACATCAATTGTCATGTTCCGTCCATTGTACGAGCATCTAGTTCAAATTAATTTAATACAGGCATATCATTTTGAAAGTGCAAAATTAATTAAATCAATTTCAACAAACTGTAGTTGTAGTGCAAATAGCAAAATAATCAAATTGATTTCAATTAGAGCCGTTAATTGTAATTAGTATATCAGTTATTTATTATTAGCAGGCTTATGATATTATTATTAATATATCATATTTTATTACGCACTAAATTTAGTTTACAGACAATATTATCTCGTTTTAGTTTTCATGCAGTTTTAGTACTGAAAATGCGTGTTGACAGTGTTATTCGATTGTATTTACCATTTTCAGCATTTTTAACCACATAAAAAATCAATGTACTTTTTATATGATTATTATATGCCATCCTAATATTCTCATGATGAGCCTTTGAATTTGATAGCCATATTGCAGTATTTTACAAAACAAATTCCACCTCAAAGTGCGTCTGTTAGTCGCCATGTTGGTTTTTGTTAACGTCCACCTATTTATGTACACTTGGGTTATGAAGACAATCTATCGATATCTTAATTATAAATATCCGTTCAGCGGTTCGGAAGATATAAGGTAATAAAGAATATTACATACATACAGACACATATACTTACAAACAGAAAAGATACGAACGAAAACATAACCCATCTTGCCAGCCGGGTAAAAAAAGGAGTTGTGTCTGATATGTCGGTCTATATATCTGTTCATTGTCTGCCCGTGGAAACGAAACATCTAAATGAATGGACGGTTTTTTTTATGGAAAGCTGAAGTTCTTAGCTAGTTAGTTTAGTTAGTTCTTATACACGCTTATCGGGTCTTCATACCCGAAAATCCAAATCCAAAAAGTTCGGTTTTTATTAAGATGGAAAGAAATCCAAATACCAAAAGTTATGACTGTCGGAGGGTTTAAAAAAAAATTAAATTTAGTTATTTTTCGCTGCAAGGCTAAGGTTTATAATGTTAGAGCTTGAAATTAGAATTCAACCTGATTAAAAACTGTTTTCATTTGAAATCACTTCGTTGTAGCCGCGAGCTTCAAAAAGATGATTAGTTTGATGAATGATTAAACGTAGTTACCAGATGAAGTAAGTGGATGAAAGACGATCTCTATTTGGATCTAAGGCCCTTTCTATGTTCTTGTGCTAATACCCTACAATCACATCAAGTCAAGTACCAAGTTAAGTCATGATTCTTATTCCACTCCCTGTACGTAAAAGAAACACCAAGTCCAACCATTAAGACATTAACCTTAATGCCGTCTCATTTTTTCAAGTCAAGCTGGAAAGAGACAATAAATAGAGCCATTTAACGTAATATCCTTCTCGCAGGATGTATCGTCTAATTACTGAAAACGCTCTCCATTACTTATAGTGTGAGAGGCGGTGGCAATTTTTTTAATAATAACAATTAAAACAAACGAATTAATGAAGATATTTATTTGACCACTGGACATATAATGTCGTGTCTCGTGGAGCTTTCATTACAATCAACGGTCGTGTGTTCCTTGTTGACATTAGAAAATCAAGTACTCTGGAAATGGAATGCTTTCACGAATGCGCGCTACATATTTGTTAATAATTAATAGACCAGTGCAGATAGCTTTTGAAACCAAAAAAAATCGCAGTAGGATGAAACCCATTGCAAAAGGAAGAGAATATCATAAATCTGAGGTCAGGAAAGGGTAGGGGTTGAGGGTTTAGGGGTAAAAAACGGTTTTTCTCGATTTTCCTCAAAACTAAAAGTCCTACGGAAAAAAGTTGAATGACAAAGTTTTAGGTACTAAAAAGATCTAAACGTTTTGTTCCTACACTTTTTTCACATATGCTCAAAATTTATGTGAAAAATTTTAATTAATTCTGATTATTCGTTCGAGCGCGTTTGATTAACAAACATCCATTGTTTCACCATTTATAACATTACTACAGATTTAGCTCGGGCAACTCAACCAATTGTAATAAGAATTGTGTCGGTGGACTCTTGGCTCGTTAGTTTTTGCTACACCTGATACGTGTTCAGTTTATTAGATGGAATTACTATTGTTTTTACTTCCTCATATAATTTGATGAGGGATGACGAAATAATGAGATTAAGGCGGAAATCTATTTCTTGTTATACAATATTGTCTTTATTACAGCGAAAAAATTATAATATTGTGGTTTATCTATAGAATTATATCATCATCATCATCATCAGCCATCATGCATACTGTTGAACATACGCCTCGTTGGTCCAGTGGTTTATCTACGTGGCTTATGATCACGAGGCCCTCTTCTGTATACAATTGAAATAGCCAGATGACGATGAATTAATAATATATATACAATTGAAATAGTACTAAAATGTCACTTAATTTACTAATTTCACATTATTAAATAACAATTAAAATTAACAAGCATCTAACGTGTTAATTTTTTTTTAATCGTACCAGGTAATTTTATTTACACCAGGGGGATGTTTTTGTAATTTTATCGTAAATGTGTCATGTTAATGTCAAATTTCTTAGAAAACTGTCAGTGTGACAAATATAAAGTTTTTCACCTATCGATCACCTAACCAAATTAGGATGCATAATATGTTCTTGTATTATTATTCTCTTTGCAACAGTTTCAGATAATGTAGTGTAAAATGCAGCTACTGACACTGTTCCAGCAAAATTAAATTATTTCCGTATATAATAAGAGCTCTTTATGACTGGTCTAGTTACTGCTTTCTTCATACGAACTGAACGTCAATTTATTTTCGCGCGCTGAAATTAACTACATAAATAAAAATCTCTGTTAATTGTACTGTTTCAAGTTTTGAAATAAGTTTGACGTTCAGGATTCAAAATTTCTTATTCTTTATTTTATTTCTAAGAAGGCTTCAGTGTCTTATGTTGCAACGTATTGCAAAATATTTATGTAGGTGACACGTTTTGTTATATCTCAAAGGAATTCGGTAGGGTTATTTTTTAATTTTTATATATGTATATAATATGTCAACCAATTTACACAAAACCTTGACATATTATATACTAAAACTTACCTTATAAATTACTCTATCTATTATTTTTCACTTATGAGGAAAGTTTTCCGTATGAAAATTCATCTAGTATTTTTATAGTTTAGCGCAAGCAGACAGACACTTCGACTTTATTTTATAATAATGTTTTATTTTTTCAGTACAAGTTATTAGTCCTTGACTCCCTGAAGCCAACCAACCAGATTTTATTTCAGAGAATTAAGAAAATCTCAATCGGTCCAGGCGGGAATCGAATCCCGGGTTCGTCTTTTAAATCCACCGCGCATACCACTGCGTCACGGAGGTCTTCAAAAAGTATAATAATGTAATTTTTATGTTATAATAACAGTGATAAATGAATAAACAAGATTTCACGGCCATCGAAAAGATTGACATTACTGCGACACGTTTGATAATTAAGCTCCGATCCAAAAGGAGGTCGCTTCATTAGTTCGCAGCACCTCGCCCATCTGCTGCGAGATGTAATTACGTCTTGCTGGCACGTTGATTGCATTCGATGTTTTTGCACGCCCTGCATTTGATATATTACATTGAATCTATACGGATAGAAGAATGCAATATAAAGAGATACTTAGAGAACATTTTTGGTACGGATAACCCCTCGGAGGATATAGAAAGTAAAAGAATTTATGACTGGAATCCCCCAATTTGAATTCTCAAAGAAAATGCAATTATAAAAAAGGGAAAAGTTAAAAGAACATGAAACGATACAAATTATTTTATATGCAGAACAAATTTTCTTGGCGCGGCAGAGCGAGATTTTTCTTAATTTGTCTTGGTCTAGCTGGTGAGAGGCTTTCGCCGTGGCTAGATACCACCCTACCCACAAAGACGTACCGCCAAGCGATTTAGCGTTTCGGTTAAGACAAAACAAACGAGCCCAAACTCGATAGGGTTGTGTTATTTTATTGCTGAGCTCCTATGACCACCTTCCAGCTCCAGCTTTAGATCGGCTAAATACACACGATGTATCATAAAATTTTTAACAAAAAATAGAACCGACTCAAAACACACTAAAAAGTAAAAAATAACTGTGTCATTCAGTTGCTTTAATTTACTTAAGCATATCTATGAAGTCGGTGCCAGCCAAGTATAAGGAACATTTATTTTACGTAGTAAAGCAGTTTGTGGGTCCTAGGTAACTTCCTTGAAAGTAGAAACCTTGGCTGGCATCGACTCCTAGATATGCTTAAGTAAATTAAAGCAACAAAATGACAGTTAAGTATTTTTTACTTTTTAGTGCGTTTTGAGTCGGTTCTATTTTTTATTAAAAATTTTTATTTCTTACTTTTTATTGATTTATCGCCACGTAACGTACTTGTACTATACTGTCATAGTATATTATATGGCACTAGTAGCCAAAAAGCTACCGATACCGAGACAAAAACCGAAATCGCTGTCAGCGTGCCTTCAAAATTTGAAGAGTTCCTTCAATTTCCCCAAATATCATCATCAGATCCTAACATGAGGACAATGGGACCACCTTGGATGAATGTCCTTTCTAATAAAAAAGAATTATGAAAATCGGACAACACTGTAAAAGGTTATGCGTGGTCATACATAAAAAATAAAAAATACGTGTCGAATTGAGAACCTCCTCCGTTTTTTTTTCGTCGGTTAGAAAAGGACAGATAGGTCTGAAAATGGTCTCTTTTAGATTAAAGAAGTGAATAAATTCATTAAATCAATAAGGTAATCGTGTTAAAGATGTTAATGTGATAACCACTTAACGTGAGTTAACCTGCATTACTGCAATTTAAATGAAATAGAGTTTAACAGCTAACTGTCACACCCAAACATCTATGAACGCCGGTTAAAGTAACAGTGAGTTAACAACCCAGCTGTAGAAAACTTATTAACGGTTTGCTCGGAACTTAATTGAACGTTTCTCTTTCAACAAAGGATACATGAATACTGTAGACACAAGCAGACAATAGATTGAATCTTACTTTACCTGTAGAGACAAATAACTTAACGGAAATCAAAAGTACATTAAATAGGTATCTGAATAGGACAGTATTCAATTGAATTCTAAATTACATTTGTACGGTACACAAGGACTAGTAAAGATTCATTGAAAATATTGTTCATATAATTTTCTTTTAAATAATTTATATAATTTACTTTAGTATTATCAGTCTATTTAAATTTGAGTTCGGAAAGGAATTATTATCAATGAAATTGTATTAAGACTACCTGTGCTCGTAGATCATGTTCCCGTAGGGTTATGGAAAAATCTATTTTTTTTTTTTGAGTTTATAGCGAAATGAGTAAGTATGCTAGACCTGAAGTCCATGGAGTTTATTAGAGATCTCGTGATAAGTCAGTCAATTGTATTTCGCATACCACTTCCGTGTTACTGCAGTTAATATACTGAACTATACATATAAATATTTATTTATATGTATTGAATAATACTACTTCTATAAAACTGCAGCGCACACAAAAAAAGAAATAAGTGCAAATTCTTAATTGAAGACAATACGACAGTATCTTTATTAATGTGTATAACACTGAATCACTATCTCTTCTTATAGAAGTATCAACAAAGGGGATCAGCGGGATCATCTTACGCTGGTCCAATAAATCGAGGCAAGTCGGAGTTTATGTAAATAAATCATCGACACATTTCCGCGCAGAGCAGTTTATCAACATTACGTAGTCTGACGCTGTCGTAGATCTGAACGGACCTTTACTCTTGGACACTGGATATTATATTCTAATCTTATGCTGGAGGCGTATATTCAGATTGTGCGAAACGAGATTTAAATGTAAGATAATAATATGGATGTTAAAGAAACAAGGAAGGATAGATTAAAAACGTGAGTAATCTGTTCGTAGATCAATAAAATAAATAAAATTGAAATTTTGTCTGTCTGTCCGTTCCAGCTAAGCTCTGAAGCTATCAATTGGTTTGTAAAACTATTTTTTGAATTTGACTAGGCAGTGACGACCTCTGTGGCGCAGTGGTATGCGCGGTGGATTTATACTATATATTATACCGAGGTCCTGGGTTCGATTCCCGGCGGGACAGATTGAGATTTTTCTTACTTTGTCTTGGTCTGGCTTGTGGGAGGCTTTTGCCGTGGCTAGTTACCACCCTACCGACAAGAACGTACCGCCAAGCGAATTAGCGTTCCGGTACGATGTCGTTTAGAAACCTAAAGGGGTGTGGATTCCATCCTACTTCTAACAAATTAGCCCGCTTCCATCTTAGATTGCATCATCACTTAACATCAGGTGTGATAGCAGTCAAGGGCTAACTCGTAGTCGATAAAAAAAAAGACTCATGAGGAGTGACGTAGGTTGAATTTGTATATTCTAAGGGACCGGGAACTACGCGTTTGGAACCGCGGCCATTTGCATGTGATATATGAGTGTTTAGGGGACAGGGTAGGGTAGTTAAATATGTAACACGCGATTATATATCTGTCTATACACGTAGATACTTACAAAGCAAAAAAATATTTATGTCTATAATTGATTAAAATCAAATACGAATATACCTTTGTTACAAACCTCATCAGAAGAGAATAAAACTTAAAACAGGGCACATCGGCACCTCTATAATAGTCTATGTCTTGCAGAGTACAATGCTGCCAACACTATAATATTTTATTGATAAAAATTCGGAATAGAGTCCGAGACTAGCGGGTGTAGATTTTAAAGGACCTTCTTTGTGAAGAGTCGACACTCAAAATTCTCTGGTCGTGTTGTTCTCCTTTCTTTTGTAGGATCTTATTATAGCAACTTAGGATATTACTGAGTATAGAACAAATATACCTAAGTAAGTAAGTAACTTCACAGTCATTTTTAGTAATTCTAGTAGTCCTGCTTAGGTTATTTATTCACTTTTTCTGTACGATTTTTACGGACGTTTGTATAATAAAATACTTATATTTAAATGATAAATCTACCCGTACCACTTGAGCAATCCAAATCTCTATAACTGGTATACTTAACTTTGGTAGGACCATAGACTGACAAACTTTCAGCTTTATTAAATTGACGAAGGTCTAACCATCAGGCTCTATATTAAAAATCCCAAAGAATCAGGGCCCGGTATATAAACGTAACGTAGTCATCGCATCAAGTTTAGGAAGACCTTTGCCCCGACAGTCTGTAGCTATTATATTCAAATTAAGTCCAGCGGGCCGACGGCCATTTGCTGAAAGTGATTTAGAGGTAAGACGTGGGATTATACGGCACGGGACAGGAATAATCTGCAGTGGTTGGTTGTGATAGGGCTTTTTTGGATTATGATAATCTTGGTCGGATAGGTTATTCAACGAATACAAATTACAACTATTAGAGATAAATTGGAGTGATGTGATGTGATTTATTTGTTTTATAATTAAGAGTGGCCGTTTATTGGACACTTACAATGTATAATATGATTCAAATCAGTGTTACTAACTTAATACAACCTGCAAAGCAAGTGGTGGATGTAACATTCACATCCCCCATATTATAATGTGGAGGCTTGGCTGTAACGGACCTTTCAGATGGACTGATATTGATAAAAATCAGTTGTCGCGTGTCATGGGGAGGCTCTTCATTCTGGAGCCCTGACCAACGGTTGATTGAGTACTCAATTGTATACAGAGGAGCAGAATTATTTTTATACAACAAAAATGCCTTGTTGAATCGATACAGAAATGAAGGAATATTGGATCGAATTGTGACATGTGATGAAAAATGGATTCTTTAAGATAATAGTAAGCGAAAAATGCAATGGCTGACCCCGGGTCAAACGCCGCAACACTGTCCTAAAGCATAGCTTACCAATAAAAAGATAATGGTAAATGTTTGGTGGTCTCAGCGTGGTGTTATTCACTATTGCTTTCTCCGATCTGGTAAAGCAATAACGGCAGATGTCTACAGCGCCGAACTCCGAACAATGATAGCAAAACTAGCAGTGAAACAGCCCCGACTTATGAATCGATCTTCACTATGATAACGCGAGACCTCATACACGAGAAACCATTTTAACTCTACGGGAACTGTAGTTAGAAACCATTCGTCACCCTCCTTATTCGCCAGACCTTGCTCCAACAGACTTCTATTTTATTCGTGATTTGGACAATTTTCTACGTGATAAAAAGTTTTCTTCTCAGGAGGCAGTGCAAAATGCTTTCACACAGTTTGTGAATATCACCAGTTCTATCGCAAAGGCATAAATGAGCTTCCTATTTATGGGGTATAATAATAATGGTAATTATTTTGATTAAATAAATATGTTAAATTTGAAAAAAACTAATTTTTATTTTTAGTACAAATCGGCAATTTCATATTTTAACCCGTGATATTACACAAGCGAAAGTTTGTAAGTATGGATGGATGGATGTTGGTTACTCTTCCACCCAAAAAACTACTGAATGGATTTTGATGAAACTGCAATATAATAAATAATAATTATATATCAGAATAACACACAGGTCACTTTTATCCCGAAAGTCCCACGGGAAGTACGCGGACGAGACCGCGGGCGTACTCTAGTGTTATAATAATTATTTTCTTACTACTTCATACTAAAAGTTTTACATTCATACAGTTTACACAATAGCTTAAATGTTCGGCGCATAAATCAAAACCAGAGCAAAGAATGTTATTGCTGCAATACAAATTGCGATGGCTACCTATCATTATAGTAAAAGATGCTGAAGTATAACAATAGAACACAATAGCGACTTAAGCTTGCAGAAACTGCTTGGCGACCGAGAAACGGTTACTATTCGGACTTTGTTTACTAACAGCTCGCTCGCGGTGAGGTAAGTATCTGTTTGGGGAATAATTAAAAATGACTTTAAAATAAAATAAAAAAAATATTTCTGTTCTAAACTTGCGATAAGTGTATTAGATTTTAAACTACCGCGAGATTTTACAAAATAAAAAAAAATTAATAAAACATTAAACCGACTTCAAAACGCACTAAAAAGTAAAAAATTGGTTGTCTGCAAAGTCGGTTTACTGACGATAGTTGAACGTGACAATGTCTTAAGAAAATACTGATGGAATGGTAGCATTTAATTGGTTACTAAAATTTTTAATTTAAGTATATTTTTATAAATTTATAAAGTATATTTTTAAATTTATAATAAATATATTAATTTTTGATTTAAAATTTATATATTTAATAAAATAATGGAATTTGATTTTATTGGTTACTAAATTTATATTTTAAATTTATAAAGTATATTTTTAAATATATTAATTTTTAATTTAAAATTAATATATTTAATAGACGGATGTCAAACGCTGCCGAACGCAAAGGCCGATTGTGCTTCTTTGTCGCTCGTTCCGCGCTCTCGCTTGCACTTCAAGCCTTACATGGAACGCCTCAAATCGAGGTAACGCCGCATGAGTCATGTTTTTTCGTGCGTGCAGCCGGCTCTATCGAATTATAAGACGTTGTCACGTCAAAAATAAATGCGTCATTTAATTACTTTAATTTACTTAACCAATTATTCCAGTTATAATTTGTTATATAATGATCATATCATATTTATTTACATACAGCAAATAAGAATTGCAACGATGTTACAGTATAAAATACAAACAAGTTTCAAAATTGGCTCTTTTCAGCAATTAAAAACTTATTCTTTGGTCCCTATTCCACCAGCGGTTTGCGAGCGTTAGCGTTCCTTCAACATCTGCGCAGCGTCGACGTCGTGTTAACGCGATGTCAACGTTGCGTTGCCGCGTACAATCAGAGAAAAAATAGACTCCGACAAGAAACACTACTGTTGGGTTTGCTACTTCGACGAAAATTACATAAAAAAAAAGGAATTGTCATCGTCAGGTTTGGGAAAATCCTATATGGTTCATCATAATCGATTACAAGAAAGTAAATATTCGCACTGTATTCTGATAAATTTAAAAATAACGAATCTGAATTTTATAAATATTTGCGAATGTAGGAAACTAAATTTGATGAATTTTTAAAATTGATTTTAAATGTAATACAATATTGGGACATTAATATCAGAGTTTCAGTGCCTGGAGAAGAGAGGCTTGTTATAACAACATATATTATTGGTAAGAAAAAGAATACATTTAAATTTGTCATATAGGTTGTTACAAAATGTACGTAATTGTACCTGTTGTCAAAAAACGATGATTGACGCTGCGCAGACGTTGAAAGAACGCGGACGCTCGCAAAACGCTGGCGGAATAGGGGCCTTATAAGAAAGAACTATAAAATGTTAATACTGAATAGTATTCAATTATACTTACTTCGAAGAACTAACATTAATCTCGAAATATAATTAAAAAATCATCCGTTTTACATTTGTTACGTTTATAACTAAATTAAGAATTGTACCCATAATTATAATAAATTCAATAACTTGAACCTAGCTCAGCAAACAGCTACTAACCACAGCGCGACCGGTGTGTCTTTTTGTTTCTTCTAGCTTATTTTATATTCTTTTCCTCGCGGCACAAACGGATTTATGTATGTTGAAACTTGAGCCACGACGTTGATAGCTTGTACCGATGTTGACTTAGCAGTTCACTTGCATACCCTGTTAAGGGGTTTAGCGTAAATCAGATTATACCTTTAGACTTTAGCCTGAAGTGCTTTTATGTAGAGGTGGCTTAGGAAAAATAATATAAGGCTTTATCTCTGGGCTTAACTTAGCTTCATCTTTAGGTTTTGTGTAGGTGGTTTGTGCTACAAATTTAGCTCTCATACAATTTAAAATTCGAGTAATGGATAGAAAAACAAAAATATAACAATGATGCTTTTCTTTTTACAGAAACCATAACTGTTTCTAACCGAATTCAAAAAAGGAGGTTATTATTATACTACATTTCCGTACCGTAAAACCGTAAATGTTGCACCTGCATGTCGATTCTTTAAAGAAATTTGACAGTGCGATATTCGGCTTTTTCTCTATATCTCTCTGTCTATAGTATCGTGTTAAACAAAGAGAGATAGACGACGTCGAGATTTGCACTGTCGTTACAGAATCGACAAGCAGATATTATCTTCTTTTTGTTTCAGAAAATCAGAACTCATATCACATTTAAAAAAGATCAAGTACTAAAATAGAAAGAGTTTATAATTACTCGCATAGTAACGTGTTTAACGAACATCGCTTTAGATGAAATTTTCCAGCAATTTATATTATTATTGTAACCCTTTTTTTTAAATAATAAAGCAATTTCAGATCACGTGGGAGTAAAGAACATTTTCATTAAACGGGCGACGTATAAATATTCGTTTAAAAGTACAATATTTCTATCTCCTATAATAATATGCCGCTAGCTATAATGAATTCCATTAAATCCGATCCAAGAGATTTGCATGTAAATTTGCGCGTATAAAATCCCAAGCGCAAAGTTATTAAAAACCCGAGACCCGGAGTGAAAATTCATTGTGAACTCAATAATCGATATTAAGTTATTAAATATTCGATATGAAAATAAGTTCTCAAGAGAACGCCCATCGATTCATTTTATTTCGATTACCCGCCGTAATATTGGACGTAATGGAAGTGGAAAATTTGCGAACGATACCTGTGTAACTGTGTCTAATGATTTATCTTGCTACATTTCAAACTAGGGTTTTATAGGCAGTGTTTGCTTTATGAGTAATAAATAATTTTCAATTTGCAATTGAACATCTGAGGACGTCCGGTTTCAAAAAGAATTTTCTGTCGGGTCTTGGTGGCGTTACTACATTGATACGTCGCTTTTTCGCAGAGTGTAGCAGGAGGAGAATAAAGGATATTTTTGTAATTATTGTTCATAAATTCATAATAAACCTTCGATTGTATTTTCGACGACTTTACTTGTTTTATTTCTACAGATCTGATATCTGATAGCAACAGAGTAATGATGACACTTGTCACATTATCAACCTTAACCAGTTAACCCGCATGGGTCTAAGGTATATATTGATGATGATACATACATAACATGACGCCTCTTTCCTTAGGTGTAGGCAGAGACTATATCCTTCCATTTGCCAGGCCTAGGCGAATGTTCCTGTACCAAATTCAGGGCATTTTAAAGTACAGCCAGGTCAAGAGTACCCTAAACCGACGAACTTGTCTGAAAGATGAATTAGTTAAGTTTGGAAATTTTCAATATTAACCCAAAGTAGGTACTTATTAAATATCCAATCGTCGGTAAGACTAGCTACAGCAGTATTTGGAGCGCGTCTCCATTAGCTCGCTCGGCAGGTGTTCGCGGAGGCATAACGATCCACTTCTGACACTTCGACGCCTCAGCCCACTCGTTTACTGCAAATTACGGCGCGACCAACTTCATGCAGTTTGATAGTTTCGTGTTCTGTGTTTTATATTGCGCTCAGCGGGTGTTATTTGCTTTTTTACTCGTTGGAATACGTTGAGCTAGAGGTACGTTAATTAGCGAACGGATACTTTGGAAAAATACAGTTTTGTTATTTTTGCATAACACAAAAATTTTAAAATAATGACGCCTGGATTTATTGAACGAGAGTTTAAAATGGCAAGACCTTAATTTTATAAAAACTAAAAAGTTCTTTGGCTAATGCTGTGCTACGATACTGAAATATGGCAAGTACAATACGAGTTTCAAAAGTGCAATTATTGTAGAATAATTTTTATATTATATTCTGGATGATATATTAAAATATTTTCCTAAATTGCAGACTGTTTAGCTTTATTTATTTTAAGGACTTTTAAAATTGCTACAACACTTAATAACTACCTATAAAGTAGCTTCAGTGGCAAATGAATTACTTAAATCCGCTCCCGCAATCGCCTTCAACTTGTACTATACGCGAGCTCTTACAGTTTGTATTCAACTATAAACTTGTCACTAATAAATAATACTGTACCAATTTCAATTTTGCATTCATTTTCATTCCAATTGTTCATGTCGGCTTGCAGTAAACGGGACGTTGTGACATCAGAAAGTTTGCCGACCGCTTAGCATACCTGTCTATAAGTTATCGAGTTAGCATCTACTTACCCGTAACAGTTTGAAGTACTGACAGTATTGCGGTATCTACAACTATGGCGGTGAATTTTGAAGTTTCGTTTAATGTTTGATTTGTTAAGCAGTTGTTTGATGTCATGCTTTTGTTTTAGCTTTGAGAGTATTTGTTCTTACGGTCTAAATGCCTGTGACGGCAGCAGATCTTTCTTATTTTATACAAGCTACACGTAACAGTTTGTTAGCCAATACTTCTAGCATAGGTAAGTACGGGAAACAACTATAGATATTTGATTGTAATTACTTTGAACTGCTTGCAGATCCTGAATTGTCCCAGTAGACAGCATATTTTTTATAGGTATTTTGTTCGAGATAAGAAAAATATATCCTAAATAAAAAATAAAATGGCCAGACATATAGCTTCAAGGTAACCTTGAGCAGACATATTTATCTTTAGTTTTTCAATGATCATTTTGTTAATTTTTTAAATTATTATATAAAATACACAAAACTAAAAGAAAAAAATTTCAACGCCAAGAAGTAAGATACTTTGTAAGACGTGTTTTGAGTTATACATTTCTCGTAACGGAACGAGGACAAAGCCGCGCGCTGGAGCTATGCGTTAATTAAAAACAAAATGAATGCCGACAGCATGTCACAGTATTCAAATAGTTCACACGTTCACACGGGTTGCGCCACGTTTTAATTAAAAGTACATGCAGGTACATAGCGACATAGTAACGCGAGAGCGAGTGTGAAATATCAAACTTGTAAGGCTCTTTTACAAAGAATCTGTGTATTAAGTTTTTAAACCTAACTACGATTAAACTTAGAAGTTGGAAATAATCCTTCTGGCAGTTTCATATTCGTTATAGCATCCTTCTTTTTTTTTTCTTCTGTTAAGACAAAAGTCTCTAATGAGCTGAACTTACAAGAGTGAGACCTTCGTCTTAATGTTACAAATTCTCCAAACCCTGTTTGAAAGTGAGAGAATACTAACACTGCAACAGATATCCGAACACAGTACTTCCTCCTTTTTAGAAATCGGTGTTAGATTCGATTTTGTCTCTGTCTCTTTCTATCTCTAGTATCGTGTTATACAAAAAGTGATAGAGACAAAATTAAAATTTAAACTATAAAGACTTGATACAGAATAACGCTTCTGATGACCTATTGATGACGGGTCCTTTAAATTTTTTTTGACGCTTGGCGTAGTAAATACCCTAGTATTTTGCAAGTAGGTATTTAAGCACAAAATTACAGTGTTGCCAGATTCACGAGCACCATTAACAGTATTTAAAAATAGTTCCATAAAGTTGTAGGCAGGTGTTCATGGCAGCATAACGGCCACTTCCGACGCCGACGCCCCGAGCTCCTTGTTTACTGGAAATTAGGTTGCGTCCAACTTTGATAGTTTCACGTGCACTGGGATGTTATTACCCCTTACTGGATAGACCCATCTGCTCACATTCGTACATTTCAGTTAAGTAATTTTTTGTAAATTTTAAGGTTTGAGGAATTTTAATTTATAGATTTTCCGAAATATTCCATAACGACTAATTGCTCTACTAGTGACAGAAGGGTTAGCTTAAGTAGGCTCTCATAGATTTTAATAAATGAGAATAGTAATTTAACTATTTTTTTAATATTTCACCATGGTTTTTAATATCCTGCACTGGTGACAGCAGAGCTGGCTCATTCTGCGCAAAGGATCAGCCTTGCTGTCCAAATGCACTCATTCTCTACCGCCACTGTTACTGTTCAAGGAACTCATTCTGCATTACATAATTCGACTTATTGTTAGCAATTTTCTAAAATGTAACTGTATTCAATCTTCTGAACTACAAGAACACTACTCATTCTATTCAGTTTACGCAAAGTGTGGTACAATTTTCAATATTACGGCTACACGACTAAAGTATTTCACTACCGCTACGCGGCTCGCTGGTAAGCTGGCTATATAAAAGATATTTTATGCTGGAATCTTTTAAACCCACCCCGCTGACTGCGCCCCGACATAGTTTTAAATGTCTCTTGTTGTTCATTTATACTTCTCAAGAACTGGGTTTGCTATATTTTTAATTTAACTGTGTGGATTACGAGGTTTTGTTCAGTTTTTGAGGTGAATTCGTTGTTGCTTAACTTTCGTAGGTGTATTACTTTGATTATAAAGTTCTCAACAATATACAAATCGACTTAATTAAGTCTCTTTTAACACATTTTCAAGCTGCCAATTTACAACTTGTTGATAAGGGTAACCGGATACACTTTTGACTTTACAATATTTTTTGGGTTTTTTGGAAACTGATATTGAACCGAATTATTTTCATTATATAGACAGGCAATAGGTATATATTTTTATCTATATGGTTTCTAACAAACCTATAGGTATAATATAATTATATATACAAAAATATTACTAAAAAATAAAAAAATATATTGCAAATAAATAAATAAAACCATAAAAAGCTATACTGTGAAAAATGTTATAACGGCTGCATTTGCAAACTATAAAGTACATTAGGTTTTCATTATATCCGTGATCCCGAAATTAAGAGGTCGTTTCTCATTGTGCCGGTATGTTTTGCTGATAAACTCTATATTATCTCCTTATTCTATACGCACTAACTGGTGTCCGGTAAAGCTATGTACTCACCAACGACATATATATACGCTGAACGCACTTGCGTATGAAACGACGGCGCGTCCGCAGACACTTCGCATCGGTACCGACCGGCCAGCGCTCGCGTCGCCTCTCTTAGCACAACTTGCTGAGAGGTCGACCGGGATACCTGGAACAAGGGTAAAGGACATATTAGATACTAGCGGTAACCCAGCATCTTGTTCCTGTGGGAATAAAATGATAAAAAGTAGTTTAAGTTACTTCTTAAAAACTAAAAGTAGTTTAAGTCGCCCGCGACTTCGTCCGCGTGAAAACCTCTTAGGTACCCTTTTAATTTTAAAGACAGACTTTCATATAATGTGTGCTCTTTCCCCGCTCCCCCTCTCAATTTAATTTTTTTATAATGTGTATAGCTAGTATTAAATATAAATAGTCTATTTAACTTTTGAGTCTAGCTTTCATAATAAACAAAATAATTTACAATCCGACATAAATAAATATAAATAAATATAAATAAATAAATATTATAGGACAATTACACACATCGCTATATAGCCCCAAAGTAAGCATACTCGTAAGTAGCTTGTGTTATGGGTGCTATGATGACTAATGAATATTTTATATATACTATACATAAATACTTATAATATATAGATAGATGCAGATCTAGAGAATGTTGTTAGAAGATTACCCCGTTTAAACAAACGAATAAACTTATGTTATATAAATATGGTCTGCCATGCCAAATAAATTGAAAGAAAAGATCAAAAATCGAATTGTCAAAGAATATCAGTACCAAAATGTTGATCCCTATTCAGTACGTATCACATAACACGGAGGAGGTCAACTTAATTTGGACGATATAGCAGCAGCGTTATGTATTTTAGAAATGTTATAATATCTCCGAAAGTATATAACTAATTAACATACTGTAAAAGGCAAATTTTATCTCTATAATATTCTTGTGATTATTAAATAATTTACTTTGATAAGGATTTAAGTTTAGTTGTATAATAATGACGTAAACGTAAGCATGTGAATTAAATGATTTTTTTAAAACACAAAAAGTAGTATCTGCCAAAATATAAAAGATAGATATATGATATCGCGGACTTTTTTGTAGAACTTTTTAAGATGCATATAGTTTTCAAATGTTTTCAATTATATCCAATAGCTAAGGCAGCGTACGCGATTTATGCCGATTTAATCAATTTCGCGGTCCGACTCGCGCGACAAAAACTGTGATTTTGAAATTAAATACTGTAATTTGTGTATTGATGAACATTTGAATAGTCCAAAAAACCGATGGATTTTGAGATCGCATTCGTAAACGCAGTGTTGCTCTACCAACAATTAGTTGTTGTTGGGCATTGCAATAAGTCAATAAAATCGTCTTCAATTTTTCTAATTTTTTATTTAAACAATTTACGATTGTAGTTATGTGTTTAGTATATGATGTCAGATGTAAAATGATGTAGCGCCATCTAGATAGTATTAAACTTCACGTTGCGGGTACATTTTTATTTTAGCAGCAATCCACTACTCTACAACCGGCTGGCTATTTTTGTTCTTGTAGCTCATGTATTAGCTACAATCTGGTAAAATTTAAACCAGGAGGAAAATTGGCTGAAATTTAATTTATTTTTAATTGCTTGGGTAGCTACTGCTCCTCAACCCACCATCGGACTATTTTAGGGTACATTAACACAACACAACACAACACAACACAAACACACACAATACACTGTCAAGCATTATAAAAGATTTATATCGAGAAGATATGATATTAGAAATTCTGTTCCTGGCTCGTTGACCACTGTTATAATTTCCCTTGCCTTAAGAATTTCGAATAAAAAAGTGACCATTAAAAAATCTTTTTTTGAATGATTACTCGTTTATTAAGCAAGTGAAGACCGCTTTATGCGCGAGCACAAAGTCTTTAAGCTCGAATGCTTCGATTGTGTCCCGAGCTTGTCTCAAAGGAGTAATTAAAACATGCTTTTTTCCCCTTTATTCATGTCTAACAATATCCTGCGACCCACTTCTCTATCGCGCGCCCATTGGAAAAATAACAGTTTGTATAACCGAGACACTTTAAGTTATAACGACATTGTTGCTGATTTATTTGCACGGCTCACGATATTGGTTGATGAAGCACAATGTTTAGAACTTAGGAGGTTAGAAAGCAATTAACTAGAAGACTCATTTCTACTCACATTAAATTTCCTTATTTAAGTTTGTAGTAATACTTGACGGAATATATCTTTATAAGAATCCTATCGGTGTTCAAGTAATACGCACTATTATGCAATAGCTAAGGCAGCGTGCGCGATTTATGCCGATTTAATAAATTTCACGGTCCAACTCGCACGACAAAAACTGTGATAACTCGGGTAATATATACAATACAAATATATAAATATAGCCTATGACACTCACCGATAACGTATCATTCTACTGGTGAAAGAATTTTTAATATCGGATCAGTAGTTCCCTTTAGCCCCGACAGATCTTTATTTACAAAATTACAAACATACAAATTACTCTCATTGGCATAAGTGAGGCCTGAGGCATAGGTGAGGCCTGAGGCATAGGTGAGGCCTGAGGCATAGGTGAGGCCTGAGGCATAGGTGAGGCCTGAGGCATAGGTGAGGCCTGAGGCATAGGTGAGGCCTGAGGCATAGGTGAGGCCTGAGGCATAGGTGAGGCCTGAGGCATAGGTGTTAAGCTTCATGCCACAATATCCCGAATACCAAAAATAGCAAAGTCATTTCGTAACAGATAATATACAGGAATAATGTACCTCTTGTAGGAAAATAAATTTGAGAAAACGTATTTGATAAACGGACATTCTGTTCGTACATTGGAATAAAATTTTATGAAATACTTTTTTCACGTGCCTCCATCATTCCAGTCCATGTTATTATTAATTAATCTGTACGTATTAAACCTTCTTCTTGTATCACTATATCTACTGATGTATGCCGCATAAAATCCGTTCTGTAATTTGAAACGTATAACTAAATATAGTTAATTAAACAAATCGAATTTTGGATTTAATGGTTATTAAATACCCTTCAAAATATTCTTCATATCATTCATAATAAAATACTTAATACAAAATATAATTAACGTCGAAACATGGAAGATGCTGGTGACTAGATTTCATTGGTGCCGAGTATACTCGTATGTCAAGAAACACTGATATTTAAAGTATCGAAACTCTAAACAACAAAAAATATTTTTCGCAAAGCCTGCTTATTGAGCGTCCATCGGAAAACGTCGCTGTTTACGAGCCTCATTTTAATTTGTACCCGCGACATGCCGCCCATTAGTGCTGTCATCTTAGTGTTCACAGTTTTATAAGTTATTTTTAGAATTCTTTTCAACGGAAAAGGATGAGAAAAATACTGGTATTTTAACGTCGCTTTTCCTTTTTTGTTATCTGGAATGGAAAAAATAATTCCAAGAATAAAACCCGTCCAAAAGTTAATTCTTTACTTTTATTTCTGTGCGAATTTTTTCCCTTTGACCTGTTTTAAAGTTGTCCGATAAAGAGTTACGAATGCTGGAAAAAGAGTAAATATACCGATATTGTTTTCACGTAATTTAACATGTCCTGTTAGTATATGCGGGTAAAATCTGACTTTTATATAGCTTAGAGTCACTTTGCACTGACAGAGTTGACTCTTCGAAAATACTTATATAACAGTCTACTTAAATTAAATGGATTTGAATTTGAAAAATCTTGGATTCTAAACTAGAATAATTTCCTGGTACGTGATAATACTTGCGTATCTAAGATGAATATACGATAACAATGTACGATAGAGCTCACTACCCAGTGATACGAGCATATAATATAATATTTTAGTTTACACAGTATATTAATACCAGTAAACTTTAAAAATAGACCGATTTCGATGGGACTTCATTGACAGTTAATTCGTTTGCCAAAGTCTGAGAATCAAAATTACAAATGCACATTGAATTTCTTTTGTTTGGAGTGAGACGTGTTGAAATATATTATTTATTATTTTTAATTAACAATTGTATGTTTTATTAAATAACACACATGAAATACAATCATAAAAGCGGAATTGAAATAACAATAAAACGTTTATACAGACAGACGACCCCCAAAGAGTTAGTACGAAAGAAAATAACTGTAACCGTATTCTCTGAGCAAACTGAACCCATTTCTCTTTGCTAGGGATTCTATTTCCAAATACACCTTATAGTGTGAGAACAAGTAACGTAAATTATCTAGCAAAACAGTTACAAATTAGATGCGAAATCAAATGTGTACCACCAGTACTGTATTGGGAATACAATAATTAGTATGAGAGTTAAGAAGTGACATAAAAGATATTCCGATGGAGGAAAGCCTGTTAGGTCACCAACTGGGGACGTAATTAATTTTTACTTCTGAATTGTATTTCAACTATTTTGAGCCGCCTATAGCCTGCGCCTCTCTGAGATACATTTAATTTCATCTGTTCTTCTGTGGGTGTCGCCAGCATTGCGTTTTCTAATGCTGAGTGGTCATTCCAGTACCATGGGACTCCAACGCACTTCGGCTCTCCGAACAATGTGTCCCACCCATTGCCACTTCAGCATCGCCACTCGTTGAGCTATCTCGGTAACTATGTTTCTTCTCCAAACCTCCGAGATATTACGGGCGTAGCTCGGGCGTAGCGTTGACTGACTCCGGCATAAAGGTTACGTTTACGTAACGTTTTTACGCAGCAATTCGGCAAAAAACACTCGGCACACTGATTCGACTACGTAGAGATACTCCGAGTACCTAACTATAATTCGCTACATCGCCCGATGAGTAACTCCAGTTATAAATAAATAGTTAACCGAAATGATCCACCATCTCTCAGCCTGTAAACGTAAACGACATAGTTGATAGTCAGAATGAGTAGAACATTGACTGTATCGGGGACGTTGCCAAATCACCAGCCATCACTTTGCTATTGTGCTGTTTATTTTGTTTGCGGAAAAAGTGTGCATTCGAATTAATATCGCCGGCAGTGGCGTTTTATTTTCTATCGGCGGAGCGGGGAGCAAATAAATAAAACGTAGATGCATTCTGTGCCGGTTTTTATTGTTTGTTTATAGGACGACACGTGTAGGAATGGCAGTATGTTCTACGTAGGTGTGATTCATTTTCTTTTCCCGATAAGTTCAGTGATGTAGGTTGGACCCTATTGTATTATCTGTATGTGCATCGAGGTGATATTGGCAGTTGACACCATTAGAAACTCAAATAATTAGAGAAAATCAAAATCAAAAATCGTTTCCTGATCTTCGATATTATTATCCTGATTCTTACGTTTTTTGGTGACAATACAACTTAATAAACCTTGGTCTTATTAGAACGAGCATCTAAAGCTGCTCTAGAAGGATCTTTACAAATTTTATCTGGGCATAGAGATTAACATAAATAGAGGAGGTGAGTGTTGACGCGCGTCATCACTTAGGGATCGCTTTTAATGATTCACTACACTTATGTCACAAGTCTCGAGCTCTGTTTGGAGATTTTCTCTCAGCCACGCGACGGACCCGGGCAATACTGCGGCTTCATTAAGATCACTTTTAAAAATATTCCAAGGAATTGGTAGAAGCACTAACTACTAAAGTACTACTAAAGCTCTGTCACAATTACCGCTCATAAGATACTTATACTTCATTCAATAAATTCAATCAACTATAACATTACGATCGCGCAAACACTCTTTCTGTTTCCATATTTGTTTATCTATATTAATTCCATTTCAGAATATGAAAACACGTACTAAAAGTGGCGGGTCGCTGCCACACATTAAGAGCATCTGCTCCAGACACTCGACACAATCTCATATTATACGTGGACAATCTAATCTAATTGGCAGTCAGGTGTAGTAGCCATCTTAGCACAATTAGAGACGATTCCATTACGCCACCGTGCAAAGGGACAACGAATGTATTAAGTCGCAGTTGTTACTGCTGTTATATGTGCCTCGTACTTTCGATAGGTATGATATTAACTAGCTGCTCCATTGTGCTTTACCAATTTAAAGAAGTTTCAAAAACTCAATGGTTTAGAGGATAGACATAAATCATAAAGGTTTTGAGTTCAATACTTGCCCGCTAAATTATTGTCATATCTATTTGACATTCCATTTAAATAAATACCCTTTAGCAGACAAAACTTGCAAAAAAAACAATTAAGGTATATATGCTACTTCAGTATTGTTGGGCTGCCAACAAAATTTAAATAAAACTTATAAAAATCATCTGACGTTTTAATGAGCTTAATATAAGTGACAATTTCGGTCAGCCCAACGTGACCCAAAATATAAAGGCCAGTAACGACCCAATGATGAGGCGAGTTGTCATTAAGCCAAACTACCCGCACTCGCCGATAGCGGTTCAAGTTTAAATTATAATTATGCGGCCAAATAGAGATCATGCATCGAATGCTTTAATTAAAATTTAACGTAAGTCAACGTAGACAGCTTACTCGCATGAGGGACTAAAATGTTTTCAACTAGAGTGTCTGCGCCCGCAACTCCGATATAATGATTATTTTTACCTGGCACCGTAAAATATCTACACAATGCTTGACATGACGACACTTCGAAGAGATTGAAAATGACTATATACAGACGGCCGAGTGGCGCAGTGGGTAGTGACCCTGCTTCTGGGTTCGATTCCCACATCTGGAAAATATTTGTGTGATGAGCATGGATATTTTCCAGTGTCTAGGTGTTTAACTATATATTATAAGTATTTATGTATGATATATCTAAAATATTCATCAGTTATCAAAGCTACTTACGAGTACGCTTACATTGGGGCTATATAGCGATGTGTTTAATTGTTCTATAATATTTATTTATTATTATTTTAATATACAAGCACGATGTTTAAATATATATATGCTTTCAATTTTTTAAAAAAACATTGTTTTTAAATTTAAGCGAATGCCCTAACGAAAAGCACAATTATTTATCATTATACGAAGCCTTACTTGGAAGCTGAATGGGGCGACTATTTTAAAGCAAATTAAGACAATTTAATAAATTGGCAAGACGTGGAAATATGTTTATAGGCACTTTCTCCTTTCAGTCAGTCGTGGCTTCTGACGCGTCTAACACGATCGTCAGCGTCAGTGTGTCGCAGAATGCTGCGTAACTGACGTATGTGAGACCTTAGCTCGTCAATCCATCTTTAATGGCTGGCTTACACTAGTGCTCAGAGAAGATTATTGTTATTATGTGTAAGTGACGAGGACCGGAACGGTTTATGTGCCATTCGAGCTATAAAGGTAATTTACCTTTGGCCGCGCGATTAGTTCCACTATTAGTTTCTATACACGTAGAGTAGGAGAGGAGTTTCTCAAATGCTAATGACAGGTTCATTTAGGCTAGAATTATCGGCGAAGTGCGCAAATACCACAGAATATATATTATGTCTGCCTCGTTGGTATAGTGGTTAGCCTGTGTATCTTCATTCGCGTGATCCTGGGCTCGAATCCAAGGTTGGGTCATAAAATATAGCTGAACTAGAGGACGCCCGCGGTTTTACCCGCGCAGTTGTCGTTTCCGTGGGACTTTGTTGTTTTACCAACTTGAGGGTATTTTTTTACAAACATAATACGTTTAAGCTTCTAACTCTAAAAATAACGATACTTTCATACAACATTTCTTCCCCCTTTGAACCCTTTACCACCCCTGTTTTCGCATTAAAGTAGCCTATGTCCTTTCTCAGACTCTAGACTATCTGTGTACCAAATTTTATTTAAATCGGTTCAGTTGTCAAACGTCAAAGCGAGATAGACAGACAGAGTTACTTTTGCATTTATAATATTAATAAGTTAAGATTAAGATTATTTTTTCCAAGAAATTTCCAGTGAATTCTAAGCCAGGAAGTTTGTGGTTTAACAACCTCATTCCTCGGATAGCACGTCAAACCGTCGGTCCCGGTGACAACATCAACATTTGATAGTAATCATTGTTGAATTAAAGTAATGCTACGCCCATATTTTTTTATTGGAGCAGCGTAGTGGCTCCAAGCTGTACAGACCTCTCTCTCCTTGTAGGAGATACGTGCCCCTTTGTTAGCCGCCAATAGGCTGATAATGTTGAATGATAATGACATGGTTATTCTAAGGCACTCTCTTATTGTATATTGGAACGAAGTTCCTTATCGCGCGTTGTGAAAGGGGGCTAGACGGAAAAAATTCGTACGAAAAGTTGTCACGACACTTTTTGATCAAAGGATCTTGCCGCCGCCTTTGATGAGGGTGTTTCGGTGTACAACAACAAATATTATTATTACTTTTAAAAAATAAAATTTTATTACAATTCCTTCACTAATTAATCGAAAGGAACTTCGTTCCATCCGGGTGTCCCTTGACACCTCTCAACTTTTTTAGTTCTAATATTATAGCTACGTTAACAAATAAAACACCTTCGTTAAAATACAAAAGAAAATGAAATATGGAGAGAACTGAAGCCAACGTGCAAACTTGTAATGCACATTAAATTCAATGACTACAGCGAACTTCTATATTCATTGTTGCGAGTAAGTTACTAGAACTTATATCAATAAAGTAGCAAGTTCCTATTAGCTGTGGACATTTATGAGAGCGGTGAAGCAAGTGGGCCATCAATAAGTGATGAACTTTGTATGAGATACTTACGTCTATTATATTTAATCGTTTTCTTGGAGTGTTTGTAAAATTTCGATAATATTCTAGCACTTGTTACTTATAGTTATTATAGCTTTCTAATTGTGTAACTTATTTCTGCAGAACTGGTTAAGCGATCTTGAATTTGGCACAAGGTTTATTTGCATTCTGAAAACGGACGTGGGAGTTTTTTGTTCCAGAAATCTAAGAAAAGAAAGAAATTTTGTAAAAACCCTGGTCAATCCGGAAAATTAAGCGGTCTTGCAGTAAACGCGGAAAAATAAAAAAATATTTTTAATGAAAGGTACATATTAAGGTACAAATCCTTACTAATATTACACAGGCGAAAGTTTGTATAAATGGAAGGATGTCACGCACAAACTACTTACTGAATGGATTTCGATGAAACTTCACAATAATATAGCTGACATATCAGAATAACAGGCCATTTTTATCCCGCAATGCCCACAGGAACGAGAAGTACACGGGTGAAACCGCGGGCGTCCGCTAGTTATTTAATAATTATATGAACATTAAAGATACTATCGAGTAAACGTAAGATAAGGGCAAAAATATTTATTTGTTTGATGTCCCCTAAATTTTCAATTCTTCAAACTACTATTTCTTCCTTAATAAGTTTTATAGACTTTGTTAACAATTGGTATGACAATAGTGCAACGGGCGAGGATCGAATTACCTATGGGTTTGGGTTCCGGCCCTTTAACCGTACTACTGGCGCTTCAACTCTGACTTGACTTTGTTTAATGAGAATCCGAATTAAACCCCTCACCGCAGTCGGCCAGTTAACCAATAATCCAATGAGGCACTTAACTAAGTATACCTATAGGCTACATTACACTTGGTTATTGTAGTCCAACTAGCCGTGCCCAAATTGCGGACGTGGCTCGTTATCCAATCGCTGCCCGCCTCGTGCTGTCATGCAACTATCAAATAAAGTGTTACGAGATTAGATCTGAGATGAGATATCGTATTGTCAATTGTCAAACGTTACCTATACCTATTCATTGCATAAAATGCAACCATTATTCAAGATATGTTATAACGATTTCCGTGGCCTAGCGATATGTGCGGTGAATTTATAAGGCCGATGTTGTGGCCTGATTGAGATTATCATGGTTCAGGTTTGGCTATAAAGCTTCTACTGTGACAATATATTACCGACAAAGACCAAAAGTCCCGATACAATGTCGAGGATAAACCAAAAGGTATTCCCTACTCTGTAGTTTTATTTTATCCAACAATTTTCTATATAGGTTATAATAAAATAAAACTAATTTTTAGAAGTGAAGTGCATATTGAGCAAGAGCGGGATGCATTTGTAAGGCTTAAACATCTTCTCTGCAACCGCACTCTCAAACTGAAGAACAGGATGCGTCTAGTGCGATGTTTCGTATTTCCTATACTACATATTATGTGGAATGGGGCGTGGACACTCACCGATGCCATGTGCAAACGTTTAGAAACATTTGAGATGTGGGTGTATAGACGCATGCTCAAAATATCATGGACGGACAGGGTGCGAAGAATGGCCAACATTCTGGAATTTCTAACTGAAATTAAAAGTAGGAAACTTCAGTATCTGGGACACATAATGCGTCACGATAAGTATAGAATCTTGCAGCGTATAATTCAAGGCAAGATCCAAGGGAGCCAAAGACCTAGCAGACGATGCACCTCCTGGCTCAAACTTCTCCGCGACTGGTATGGAATGAGCACAAGATCGTTGTTTCGAGCTGCCACCTCGAAAGTAAAAGATAGCCCTAATGATCGCCAACCTCCTTAGAGGAGAAGACAGACTACACTTTACTATTCTACATAATGCAGATCAACCTAAGGCTTTAGGTATTACCTCAAGTCAAGAATACCTTAAACCGACGAACTTGTTGCAAGGATTAATGAGAGTGGAAGAAGCTAAGGAAGTGTGCATCGACCATAGCCAATGGAAGGATATAGTCTACCCCTATGTATGTATATTGTATGTATGTATGTATGTATGTATGTATGTATGTATGTATGTATGTATGTATGTATGTATGTATGTATGTATGTATGTATGTATGTATGTTATAAAAAGTTCTACTGTCCAATAAATAACAAATATTATGTATAATCCTTAACAAGTAATTCAATAAATTGTTCGCGTAAACAACTACTCAATACGGTTTAATCGAGAATATAAATTAATTTACCTAAAAAGTTTATGAACTTTTGGTTAAGACCATAATGTAACGAAAAAATCTATTATTATATTGGAAAAATGATTACTCCGATATTCCAATGAGATAAAATTGAATCTACATTTTATTGCTTTAGTTATCTGAAACAGATATTGTGAATTGTTTTTAGAAGCCAAAAAGAAAATTTGAATGGAAGCCGGCCTTCGTTTATGAAAGTTGATTATTAACAAGGATAGTCGATTTATTTTGCTATTTTCAATTTATAACCTGTAAATAAAAGTAGCAACATCCTCCAGACTTAACAAAAAACGTTAGACAAATTTTAAAATAGCGCCCACCACTAAGCTTTGATGTGCTGTGGGTTACAGGTGATTTACGGTTACTGGGTTATATGAGGAATATAAGGTTTAATATCTGAATCTCAAAATGACGGGTGCAGTAGAACTATTTTGTAACGATGTTTTATAACACAACAGTATGAGTTTCGAATCCATCTCTATCTCTCTCTATCTAAAGAAACGTGTTGAAAGAATTAGAAAATGAATTCGAAACTCACACTGTCGAGTTAAAAAAACATCGCTACAGAATACGTTACAGGGCATGAGCCAAGCTCTTGCAAACAATGCATGTCTTTAAGAATATGAAGAACACGAGATATGGATTGAGATATTAACGTTTACAATTAAAAAAGATGTATTAGGGTTTACAATTTAAAGATATTTTAATTGCATCTATTAAGAGGATAACGCACAATTCCCTTATACCTAGAAAGGACCACACTCAAATATTTACCGTAAAACAGCAATACGTATAGCAGTTAATTTGGCAAATACAGCAAATTTACAAAGGGCTCCCATGAAAATGAACCCATCAGAATTTACAGCCAATTTCCGAATCGGAACGGGTTTTCTAATAAACACACAATAACGTTCCGCAATGAAGGTGCCCCATGATCGTTCCAATCTGTATCGGAACGATCCAGAATTGGAGCGAAATGTGTTTGTTGTTTTTATTATTCAGTAGATACATTTTGCTACTTTGTAAGCCTGTTGTTTCGTTACATTTTGACAACAATGTTGTTTTATACTGATGAAAAGATTACATGATTCTGGTTCACCAGTGCACAGGCTAAATTATACACTTAAATGAGAGATACTGAGTAAGTTAGTCGGGGGTTTGAAGAACATTCTCACTATCGATTACTAGTCGTTTTAGCTTTTTATCTGTGAGTAGCTTCATCTTGATGAGATGGCGAACATTTTCCTTAATAATTATTCTCGATTCTGGTATCTCAGATAGTACAAAAGATAAAAGTATAGAGATAGTGGGGATACAACGCTTTCTAACATAGAACCGGGTTAATGTAAAATGTATATAAATATTTTTTAAGATTAAATACAATTTATTATGACCTCGTTATCGATGTCGTAGCCACATCGTAGATTTGCTTCATAAATTGGTCAAAATTATTTGATTGATCATATCGTAAACTAGTCAGACACACACCGACCGACAAATCAGAGTACGGTATTTGGATTTTTTTGTAAACCACCCATAAATAGGAGCCCCACGAAACGAGGCGGGGTGGGGCGTTAAAATATTATGTTTAATTATTACTATGGCATTTATAAATCTATAAATTGCATATAATCTTTGGGCCCAGCACCTATTTATATGGTTCGGCCAAACGTGGATGACAAAATCATGAAACGTAGACGATTTAACGATCTGGTTAATTTGAGTTGGCCACATCATGAATATGTTCATTTCATGAAATTCTCGAGCATTTCATGAAATAAGCAAATCTACGATGTGGTTACGACAGATACATGTTAGTAAGAGATCCTTAAAAATTATTACCCGCTGACTGATTCTGTTTTGTAATTACGGCAGAAATAATTTAAATATTGCATTACCTACTCACTTCAAATGATCTAAAAGATCTTATCATTTTCCGTCAACTTCTTATAATCACGAAATTGTAACTTGTCGTTAAATTAAAAAAAAACATCATATCAAAACATTTGCCAACATACCTAGCAACAGAAAGAGTTTACGGCGAACTGTACCCAAATCTCGAGGGACTGTAACTAAAACTATTTTTAGTTTAGTTATAGTTTCCCGTAGTTTTCGTTGAGCCCCGTCCGGCTCCGGCGTTTAGTTTAATTCCGGTAATGGTGTAAGATAATCTCGGGTCTGTGGGCCTCCGCTAATATTTATCTTGCCAAGTGAACCTATGTGACCTTCGGTGTACCTACTATTTAGATATGCCCCTTGAAAACAGAAATGGAAGTAGGCGATATTTCTACGAGTAACTATTAGGTCCAGTGGTCCGTCAGTGTGTCTTCGAAACGTGAGGTTCTGGGTCTGTAAACTGGATCGCTCTATTTTTTTAGTCATAACAAATTATTTTAGTCATTGACTTCAATGATACCTGCTGGTAAGTGGCGATGCAATCTAAGACGGAAGTGGTAATTTCATCGACTACCAATGGTTGATACCGTTGGTAGTCGAAAAAATTAGCGCCGATATTGAAATTAAAGTTGTTTCGAATCAGCAAAATTATGTTAATGAAAAATATACGAATTTATAATCCCTGGATATACTTCAGCAAGATTTCAGAAAATATTTCAGCGAGTAACAAGGGAAAAGCCAAAACTGAATTTTATGAAAATGAAAATTCTCGTCAAATTTTGCAAATAGAGCAACTAGTTGTACTAGTTTTTTTTCCAGAAATTAGTTTTAATTCATACAAAATTAAATCTTGATTACTAAACTCCACTTTTTTCAGACTACGTTTATTAAGAATAATTCCAATAATTTTCTATATTCTAATTAAATTTTTTCTACTCTTTTGTAAAATTATTTTTCGATTGTACGCTTAAATCTTTTAAACTATTAAACAAATTTAAATTAAAAAACAATCTTTAATACATAGAGTGAGACACGATTCAAGGCGAAGAATGCTTATACTTTAATAAAGGATTTCCACGTGGACGAAGTCGCGAACGTTCGCTAGTCTTTTAATAATTATGTACCTAATTACCAATTCCAAGCAAAGGCCTCTTCTCTAAGCTAACTACACCGCTTTAAAACGGCGTAAATTTTAAAGTGTCATCGTCATCTCATCAAATTTGGAAGCTTTTTCAACTAACGATCTTACTTCTTTCCATCAAAAGCAAATAATGAGGCGAATGTTTGATCGCGCAGCAGAAAATGGTGAAGCTACTTCAATTTAATCATTGCCTTTCATAAGAATCCTTGGCTTTCAATTCAATTGAACTCATGAATATTTCAAAACATCTAAGCGAGTGTAGGTACAAGCTCTCGATTTGTTTGAGATGTTTTTATAAATGTAGACGCGTCGCCCGCTTTATTTTGTGGGTAATACAAGGTAATTGCCTGATATTTACTAGTTGTAAAACATTATTATCATTTGACTTTATCTGTAGTTATAATAAAATAATAAAAACTACATATCTGATTCAATTTAACATGCAATATGAGATTTAAATAATTGGAGGGAACGAACAAATAATGCTAATATTTAATTAAGATAGAATGTAAATGATACTGCATTTGTAAAAAGGAATTAATTTATACTAAAGATGTGAAGACTTAAAAAACATTATATGTTAATTTTATTCAAATGTTTAATGTAGGATATCGAATAGCATGATGAATAAATATTAGCGTTATCTCTAATATCAAAGGAAACAATAAACACAAACGGTCACCAAGCGGCTATTGCTGTCAATTGTCTCTTGTATTATTTCGTCTATTTACAATAAATCCTAGCTCTAAATATTAATGAATTAGTTATACTGTTCGAGTATATTGGCTACAGTAACATGGTAATACAACATAATACTACTGGTATGAATCGATTAAGTCATGCAAATATGTACCTATCTATAATCTTCTATAGTCTAAGGGCTTTCATTGAAAATCAATTTAGTAAAGCTACTGAATACTCATTATAACTGCAACTTGGTAGGTATAAACAGTTTAATATACGAGTGCCAAATTTTTACAGTCACGGAAAAAAGCTAGATGGATGCTACTGCCACTATTCTTGCACCCGTAGTTTACTTTGAAGGTTTCTTTAGGTATATTTAATAACGATGATTTTAGACTCTATAGTAGGAGTTTTTAAAATCGTCTCACTAATGCGGTACTATAGATAGATAACAAGACGAATACGAAAAATACTGTACAGTAAAATAAATTAATTATTGTTATGATCTAGTGGTTAACCTTTGATCGCGAAATTCATGGTTCGATTCTAAATTCGGGTCGTGGAATTTATTCTGAGCTGTTACACCCTCGTGCCTCCGAAAGAACGTTAAGCTTTCGGTCTCTGTCACTTTTATTAATATATATCATCTGTTCGTGCATTATCAATATAGTGATCGTTAATGAATCACCCTAGTTCTGCCAACCCACTTTAGAGCAGCGTGGTGGGTGTAAGCTCCATTGCCCTTCTCCTATAATGTAGGAGGCTGCAGTGGTCTGAAGATGATAAGGGCAATAATACCTATGTTCAAACTCTATAAAAATTATATCAAAAATGTTAAGGTCAAATCCGCCATCTTGATTATGCTTAGTAACGTTATCCAACTTGAGAAGTGAGTCACGTCCCGCGTAAATTTTCCCTCAGCAGCTCCCAAAAAAGTTTTTTTTTTATGAAAACTCGACAAGAGCCTGGGTCCTTCATTAAAAATATCTGGGAATTCTAAAATCTTGTCCCCGGAGTGGGCACTCGGCGTAATAATACAATTTGAAAAATTATTATCTCAGCCTTCGCAACTTTAGAGTTCAGTTTGCTGTTTTGAAGTTCTTTCGATAAAAGTGTAGGAGCTAGGCTAATTTGTAAGTTTTTGACGTGACACTTTAAAAAAAAATCTTATAATTTTTTTTTTTTTTTTTTTTATAAAAATAGCGAGCAAACGAGCAAGCGGATCACCTGATGTTAAGTGACTACCGCCGCCCATGAACAACTGCGACACCAGAGGCGCCACTGATGCGTTGCCGGCCTTTGAGATGTTTATTAACTCTCCCCTTGAAACTCCCCAAATTGTAAGAATGTGGGAACACCGAGGATGGAAGCTCGTTCCATATCTTAGAAGTGCGTGGCAGAAAAGACCTAGTATAGCGGATGGTAGTACTGTACCAGGCATCCAGATGGTGAGGATGAAATTTGTTTCTGCGGCGTGAGGTACGGGCAGAGAATCCTGACGGTGGTATTAGGTTAAACAGCTCTTCAGAACACTCTCCATAATATAGTCTATAAAACACACAAAGGGAACTGACGTCCCTTCGGTGTTCTAAAGACTCCAGACTATTAGTTAACCTGGGATTGTCAACAAGACGAACAGCCCGCTTTTGGATCCGGTCAAATGGAAGGAGTTGGTACTGTGGTGCACCGGCCCACAAGTGGGAACAGTATTCCATATGAGGCCGAACTTGAGCCTTGTATAGCAAAAGTCTATGCTTGGGCGTAAAGTATCTTTTTGCCCTACTAAGCACACCAAGTTTTTTTGAGGCTAACTTAGCCTTCCCTTCCAGATGATCACGGAACTGGACTTCGTTCGAAATATTGACGCCAAGAATCCCAATGCTGTTTGAGGTGGTGAGGAGAGTGTTCTGAAATGTAGGAGCGATGTTGAAGGGGGTCTTTTTCGCGGTAAGTGCGCAAACTTGTGTCTTTGAGGCATTAAACTGCATATTGTTTAGTGCTCCCCAATCGGAAACTCGTTTCAGGGTTTCCTCAATATCGGACACAAGTTTGCATCTGTTCTCCATAAGCTGTGCTCCGGATAGCTGCGCATGCCCTTTATAAAGAGCGTCTCCCGTACTGTCATCCGCATAGCAATGTATGTTGTTATTATTTTCCAACATGTCATTGATATGCAGTATGAACAAGGTGGGAGACAGCACAGAGCCCTGCGGTACGCCAGCATTAATGGACTTAGGATCAGAGCAAGAACCATCAACCACTACTCTGATGTTGCGACCATCAAGAAAGCTGGCGACCCATTTGCACAGATTCTCCGGTAGTCCGAAAGATGGTAACTTTGCTAGAAGAGCCGCATGCCATACCCTATCAAAGGCTTTTGCAATATCCAAGCCAACTGCCAGAGCTTCCCCCTTACTATCAATAGCTTCAGCCCATCTATGAGTTAAATACACTAGAAGGTCACCAGCTGAACGACCTTGACGAAAGCCATACTGTCTATCGCTAATGAGCTGGTGCTCTTCTAGGTATTTAAGCAACTGGGAGTTAATAACATGCTCCATCACTTTTGATAGAAGAGAGGTAATTGCAATTGGTCTGTAGTTAGCAGGGATCGATTTATCGCCCTTTTTAGGCACGGGATGAACTAGGGCAGACTTCCAACAAGACGGGACAGTGCTAGTGGAGTACGATAGCTGAAACAGACGCGCCAAAATAGGCGTTAACTCAGGAGCGCATAATTTTAGCACAACTGCGGGGATACCATCTGGCCCACTTGCTTTGTTGATGTCAAGAGAGATAAGCACTTTGCGTATAGAGTTCTGAGTGAAGCGAATTTTACTCAAAGAACTTGTACACCGCGGGATGTTGGGTGGTGTTCTCTCATCAACCACAAGCGTTGAGTTAGTGGCAAAGAGAGCGCTAAGGATTTCAGCTTTCTCTTTCGCAGTATGGGCCAGAGTATCGTCCGGTCGGCGCAAAGGTGGAAATGTAGACTGACAGAAATTGCCCTGGATTGCTTTAGAGAGAGACCAAAAAGCCCGACTTCCAGAAGGCATTGTAACTAGCCTCTGGCCAATTCTGTCAATATGCTTCAACCTTGCTCTGGCAATAGCTTTTTTGTAAGACCTAGTAGCAGCATTAAAGCTTTTCTTCAAGTTTGGGGTGTTAGAATCAGACTTGCATTGAGCTGAGGCCCAAGACTGGAAGGCATTTTGTTTTAGTCCTAAGGCTTTAAAGCAGTCTGCATTGAACCAACGCTGGGAACGTCCCCCAATAGGAATGGTTGAGTTGGGAATAAAACAAGCCATTCCTTGAAGTATAACGTCAGTAACAGCCTCAGCGCAGATGTTAGTGTCATTTGAAGAAAAACAAAGCTGGTTCCACGGATACGCAGCATAGAACTCACGCAAACCATCCCAATCAGCAGATTTATAGTGCCACACACGGCGGGTACCAGATACACGTGTGCGGGAGAAAGGCTTAACTTGAACCGAAGTCTCCACCAAACAATGGTCAGATGACCCTATAGGTGCATTCACACTGACCTGATAACCGTCAGGGTGACTGGTTAAGAATAAATCTAAAATCGATGGGGTATGGTCCGGAATATCTGGAATTCTGGTAGGTGTCAGCACAAGCTGGCTGAGATCATAAGCCAGGGCAAAGTTATAAGCAGCCCTTCCAGCGTGGTCGGTGATGCGTGACCCTAGCCATTCCACATGGTGGGCGTTGAAGTCACCAAGAATTACCACCTCCACAGAAGGTATCTGCTCGAGCATATGGTCTACAGCCCTTTGAATATGCTCAAAGAGGCGGTCAGTTTCAGCATTGCCGCTATGGGACCTGTATAGGCATGCGTAGACACGGGATTGGCCTCCAAACTCTGTCCGCAGCCAAAGAAGGGACAGGTCCCCGACCTCGAAATTATGAAGGCGATGACCACACAAGTCCCCTCTAACATAAACACACACGCCAGCACGCGATAGAAAAGAGTGTTCCAGGTTGTAGCCGGGGTAATTTAAATAAGAGACATCATCGGGAGAAGCGATTTGGGTCTCTGTTAAGAACAAAAGAGCCGGCTTTGCTGTTTCGAGATGATGATGAACAGCATTGAGGTTTGTATGCAAGCCCCTGATGTTGCAGAAGTTCACACGAAGTGTGGAATGGGGTGCCGCTGTAAAACGTTTATTCTTCTTTGTTTTACTATTCATGATGCTTATGGTGTGTGCTATACATGGCGAGGGTAAAGCGAACAATCCACCGTCTGTGATCACAAGGGCAATTGATACAAAGATTAACCCCACCGTATAGCGCAGGATGAGTGAGTTACTGGTATGGGGGACGGAAGGGCCCCCAATCCGATCCGCTGAATGACCGGCGGGTTCCACACCGGTCTCCCACTCCGGCACGCCGGTCATTCACCGGGCTTTTTTCGTCGGTGGCGGAGCAGCCTCCCAAGATAGGATATCTTAGGTTCGGGCCCCCTACGGACCAACGGGCGGCCAGCGGACAAAAATTTTACATGACATAATTATTATCTAATATTTATACTGAGATAGAATTCTCAGAAAATATTGTCATTATTTAGCTTATACAGTCAGTTTTTTTTATTATTAATTAGTAAGCCAACAATGCATAACATTTGTTATACTTGATTTTTTGTTATACTTGATAATGTATTAGTTCATTTAACATAGAGTGTAGACCGACTATCTAACGCACTGCAATGCGGGTTAGCTGCTCGACTGCTGAAATACAGGTGACGCAATCCATGATTTATGACAGACACTGAGAATAGGCCTTTGGTACAGTGGTAACCCTATGTACATACAACGATGTCCTGGGCCAGACTTTGAAATATTCAGTTTTTCTTTCAAAATATTTACTATAGCTAAAATGTTAAAATGTTAGTCACTTTCTGATTTGCTGAAAATTCATTGGCATCTGTATCAAATACCTATAAAAAAATTGTTTGTCTGTAAAGTCGGTTTACTGACGATAGTTGAACGTGACAATGTCTTAAGAAAATACTGTTGGAATGGTAGCATTTAATTGGTTATTAAAATTTTTAATTTAAGAATATTTTTATAAATATTAATTTAAATTAATAAAATAATTGATTTTGATTTTATAAATTTATATTTTAAATTTATAATAAATATATTAATTTTTAATTTAAAATTAATATATTTGATAATTATATTTAATAGACGGATGTCGAACGCAAAGGCCGATTGTGCTTCTTTGTAGCTCGTTCCGCGCTCTCGCTTGCACTTCAAGCCTTACATGGAACGCCTCAAAGCGAGGTAACGACGCATGAGTCATGTTTTTTCGTGCTTGCAGCCGGCTCTATCGAATTATAAGACGTTGTCACGTCAAAATTAGGTATTATAGAAATCTGAGGAAATTAATATCCTCCGTGAGTCGTTTTCCTCATGTTTGAGGGTCGTGACCACCTCCATTTAATATTTTCTTACGATGTTGCACCATCCGCTCCTATTACCGGCCGTTTGAAGAGCGTCACACATCGAGGAGTCGAGTGTGGTGCGGATCTGGTCAGACCAACGCATCGAACTACGCCCACGCGGCCTTGTTCCTTCCACGTTGCCAGTGACTACTAGTTACTAGTAACTAACTAGTATACTTTTTAATATACTTTTTACATAATTATTAAAACTTCGATATAATAGGTAATATACCTAAGAGCTAATATTTTACAGGAATTCGTTATGCTTATGAAATAATATACATTCTATTTAGCGCAAATTTTTGATAAATTTGTGTTTCAATAATTACCACAAATCCCAGAAAATATACTCACATACAAGAAATACAAGACAAAAACAACAAAATACAAAATGCATGAAAACTTTGTACAAATTGTTCCCCTACTCTCAGGCTATTCTAAAGTTCCTGAATACTGAAACTGTGCACTAAGTAGTTTAAAGATAGGAAAGTAAATATGTTTGGCTCATACTTTGTTAGTTAAGGAGATTGAACGCTGAATAGGAGTTAATTTTCCTCTTGTGGAAAATGTTTGCTCGTAGAGGAAACTTAATAACTCAACAGTTATATAGATATGAACTTAAACAGACCGTAATTTTATCATAAGACTTACTTTGCGTACATACAACTGATGTTAAGTTATATTCCAATTAATGGTTAACTAGTTGTGCCCCGCGGTTGTGCTTACTTAGAACCCGAAAATTATAATAAAAAGAAGAAAAAATATATTATGCTATTCCATACTAAAATCCATCTACCTCTAGGCCTGATCTCATCCAGATCCTTCCGCTTTTCACCTTTCTTATAAATTCTTATTGGTGTAATGTTGTTGTTCCGGTAAATGGTTCATCGGAATTGTTTTGTACGCGTAAAACAACAATATTTATAGAAAAATAGTAAACTGGTACTTGTAACGTCGAGTCGGGAAGATTACGAAAATCATCAACAGCATCTGATTGATCCCTTTTGGCTAAACCATGTCACAGGCAGACAGACACGTTTAACTTTTATCAGCCTTTCTTTTATAACAGGTTATGAAAATATACTTAAATGTCGCCTTGCTTGTCTGAAGCAAGCCACAAACTCTCATTAACATAGCTTCACCCTAACTCGATTGGGTGCAGTCATCTGACAAAGATTATTATGGTAATTTCGGTCGATGCTACCATGCCTGTCAGCGCACACTCTACTGCAGACAGTTTAACGTGATTCTCGTAACTCCAATCAATGTCAGTGTCGGTGCAAACCAAGTTTGTTGCGCGGTTATTAACGCAATTAAGGTTCGTGTTAAGGCAAATACCGGCTGTATATATTATAATTATACATATGTAAAATATCATTCCATACGTACTCGTGTATACGTATACGAATCAATAAAAATTTTAAGATCTGGTATACCTATACTATAAAGATATTCTATTAAGATCTATTTTATAACTGGGCACTGCAAATAATACTAAAAAAATAAAACCGTACCATAGATGGAGCGAGATAGGGACGAATTTGGAACACACTGTAAAGTCACACAACCATCGTTATACAATAGCATTTTGGTTTTACTTAATTTCTTCATAAAAGACACTATATTATTGCAACGTGAACTAATATTTCAGAAGTATTTTTTCATATTTCTTCTCAAATTTCTGAATAACTAGAAGTATTCAATACATTCTAAATAAATTTCGGGTGTGGCATATTACAGCCCAAACTGCGATTGTCTTTAAAATAATTTCTCAGAAATAATGAATAATAACTAAAAGTAATTTTCAAAGTATTGTGGAGAACGAAAAGGAAACTAAAAAATACTCCCGGCTAAATGTTTTCGCAGACCTCGATAATAATAAGCCGAGCGAAAAAAAGTAATAACAATTAATACAAAGACCTAGCTACAAAACAACATGACAAAAACAGGATAATTATATCTGAATTGCGACCGCTTTTGCAAACTTCTTATAACTAAGTCGACGAAAGTAATAAAACTTGTTTTCCAGTCAAAGAGATTTGGATATTAGGTACTTGTAACGTTTAACCGTGTTTTGAGGGTATCCTGGCAAAAATAACATTAATGTGCAAAAGGATTGGAATGGTGACTCCATGGAAAAGCCTTTGACATCATTTTAACATGGAATCTTAAAACATTTACATGTCATACTTGAGTTTTGTGTATAAAATACAGGCAATACGTAATATTTTTGAATTTACCATGCTCAGTCTAACCCGTTTTATTGATTTCAACATAACAATATGGGGTTTTATTTTATTCGCCTCAATGGTGAGCGTGTTAGATTTTCCATAATTTTTTGCATAGTGCAATAACACCTGCCTGTAATTACTTTACCTACGGGCCGTGGTAGTCATTACAAATAGTCAAATATGACTTTTCAAAAGTGCTTGTAAACTAAGGCTATTAATCAAATAAAATATTTTTTTTTTATGAAAAGAGAAAATGTGTCAAGGAGGAATTCCCGTGTGACCTTGACACTAATAAATACAGCTAGCAAAAATATGCTCGTTAGACTATAATATGATCAGTAGTATGAAACGAGCAGGTTTTTAGAGGCGGTCGTAAAGCGGATCTCCCTTACAATGGGCCCACAATAAAACACGAAAAGTGCGTTAACGACCCGATAAAATTGTGTTTACTGTACACGGCCGGCCGCCGGGTCGGGTCCGGGGTCCGCGGCTCATTCCAATTTATTGACATCTATGTTACGTTGGCAAAATAGAAAATACTTATTATTAACTTGTAAATTTTTCTAGCCATAGAAAAGTAAGTTTTAGCTTGACCTGCTGTTGGATAATTAGATTGGATTTGGTACCTGGTTAGCTGGCGCAGCTCTTCAGCAGGGTACCCTGTTCTTCCGTAGGCGCGCGGTTACTTTGAGCACCGTCTAGCACTCTTCATGTGATGATGACACTGGACACCATGCGTAAGATTCGCGGACTAGCGCGTGCGATTATTTAGAAGTACGGACAAGAAGTGACGTGAGTGACACATCCCGGGGTTGCCAGGTATGGTTACCAAATCCAAACATGTGAAAATTAGATTAGGTAAGTTTGTTTGTATTTGTGCTGGCAACTTTACGGAACATGCCGCCGACCTTAAAATAACCTAGCTTATTTTAAAGTTATGATACATAGATACATGTCAGATACATGATAGATCCATAAGAGATACATGATAGATATATGATAGGTACATGATAGATATATGATACTTAAATGATAATACGAAGTATGATGATAAAATTAAAAAATTATTCTATGGGCAAGGGACAGACCTTGACCACAGGTCTTTTGGTATAAGTATTACCTATGCGGACGGTTACTACGCGAGTAACACCGTCAACGCCAGGGTGTAGTTGATGCACACGTGCTAAGCGCCATTGTAGCGGTGGTAGTGAATTGTCGATCAACACGACTACAGAGCCCTCACGGAGACGCAGGTGATTGTTGTCATTGAACCATTTACCTCTTGGTTATAACTGTTGTAAATATTCGGTACTCCATCGTTTCCAGAAGTGCTGTACGACTTGCTGAAGGAGTTGCCAACGCACAAGTCGTTTGGGATTATCATTTGAAAATTCGTATTCTGGTAGGGAGATTAATGGTTCTCCGACGAGGAAATGACCGGGTGTTAATGGTATTGGATCAGAAGGATCGTTACTTAATAAACACAAAGGTCTTGAATTTAATACAGATTCTATTTGGCATAACAGTGTACTAAATTCGTCATATGTCAGTGTAAGATTGCCAATTACACGATGAAGATGTGACTTCATGCTCTTAACCGCAGCTTGAAATATCCCTCCGAAATGAGAGGCATACGGAGGATTAAAATGCCATGTTATAGAAAGATCACTGAATTTACGTTGAATTTCATCTTGATTCGATTGATTTTGGAGGAATTGGAATAGTTCCTTCAAATACCTGTCACAGCCGACAAAATTCCTTCCGCAATCGCTGTATACGTCAGAACAAAAACCGCGACGCGAAATCAGGCGGCGTAGAGAATTGACAAAAGAGATCGTTGACAAATCTGGAACTAATTCCAAGTGTACTGCTTTGGTTGACATGCACACAAATACAGCAACGTATGATTTGTAAACACTAGCGCGACGTATTGGGCTAGATTTTAAATAAAAATGACCAGCGAAATCTACAGCTACATGAAGAAATGGGCGAAGAGAGCGCACTCGTGCGGCTGGAAGTTGAGCCATGATGGGCTGAAATGCGGTAGGTCGAGTACGAAAGCAACGTATGCAACGGCGAGTTCGCAAGGAATAGCGTCTCGCGCTGATAAAATCCAGTAAGATTGCGATAGTAAAAATTGTAGTGTCTGTGGCCCGACATGTAAGTGAATTTTATGAAAGTGATCGATTAGCAAGTTAGTAAAAGGGTGTTTTTTAGGCAACAATATTTGATGCTTAGCATCATACGGTATTTTAGCGTTTTGAATGCGTCCACCGACTCTTAGAAGTCCATCCGTATCAAGAAATGTCCTAAGTTTTTGCAAACGATTAGAACAGTTTTCATTGTTTTTTATGTGTAGTATAAATCATCTGAAAATTGGTCTTTTTGTACAAGTGAAATAACTCGGTGGAGAGCAAATTTGATTTCGTGGACTGTAATTTGATTTGAAGAATATAATTTAGATTTACGACATTTATGATAAAATCGAAAACACAAGGAAACTACACGAAGTAAACATGATAATGACGAAAATCTATCTAAAAATTGTAAGTCTTGAGGTTCCTTTTGGGACACCAAAGTGTGTTTTCGACGCTCTTCGTTTGTTTGTAAGTCGATATGTGAAACAGGCCAATCCTGCTGTTGGAGTTTTAGCCACGGTGGACCTGTGAACCATAACACTTGGTTCAACTGTGAAGGCAAAACGCCTCGAGAAGCTACGTCTGCAGGGTTATCTGCAGAACGAACGTGTCGCCACTGTGAAGCAGGTACGCGACTTGTGATTTCTGTAACACGATTAGCAACGTAAGTACGCCATTCGTGAGATGGTGATCGAAGCCATGCGAGTGTGATAGAAGAATCGCTCCAGGCGAAAACATTTTTGAAAGGTAAAATGTTTCCGTAAGTAGCAAGAACCTTTTCAATCAGTTTTGAAACAAGTACTGCACCACATAATTCCAAACGTGGAAGAGATATCCTTTTAAGTGGTGAAACTTTGGTTTTAGCAATAATGAGAAATGTATGAATGCAATCTGATTGATCAGTAACGCGCAAATATACACAGCCAGCGTATGCCTTTTCTGAAGAATCAGAAAAGCCATAAATTTGTATTTCCTTGTAGGAAGGACGAATATGTCGTGGTAAAGAGATATTTTCGATAAGAGAAAACTCTGAAATAAAGTTAGACCATTGCTCACAAATAGATTGAGGTGGTTGTTCATCCCATCCGACTCCTGAAATCCAAAGTAGTTGGATTAAATGTTTCACAAGCAATGTTATGGGAGAAAGAAAACCTAATGGATCGTAAATTTTAGAAATTTCAGATAGCATAATGCGCTTGGTGCATTTATGAGACGGAATGGTAACATGATAAGAAAATGTATCTGTTCTAGGGTTCCATTGGAGTCCTAAAATTTTGACTGAGTGATCATCATCTAGACTAGATAAAATGAGTGCAGAATCTTGATCAAGATCCTCATTGCTGATAGATGATAAGAATTCTGAATTATTGGAAGTCCATTTACGAAGTTCAAATGTCCCTGCTTTACAAAGACCAGTCAACTCACGTTTCAGCTTTAGAGCGTCTTCCAACGTAGCAGCTCCAGTAACAATATCATCTACGAAAACGTCATTTAACAACACTTGCGAAGCGAGAGGAAAAGTTGATGATTCATCTAGAGCTAGTTGACGAAGTGTTCGTAACGCAAGGAAAGTCGCGAACGCAACGCCGAAAGTAACAGTGCATAAGCGATATTCTTGTACAGGATCATCTATTGAATTCCGCCAAAGGATACGTTGGAAATCACGATCTTCATTTCTAATTTGAATATAACGATACATCATTTTGATGTCTGATGTAAAAACAACGTTATGAAGCCGATATTTTAGAAGAACTTGAACAATATCTTGTTGTAGTTTAGGTCCAATCAACAGATTATCGTTGAGAGAACGACCAGAACTGGTCTTACACGATGCATCGTAAACGATTCTGACCTTTGTAGTGGTAGAAGATTGTTTAACAATCGGGAAATGTGGTATGTAATAACAATTTGTACTACCAGGATTTCTAACAAGTTCCATATGTCCCAAGTCTATGTACTCTTGGAGACATTTGATATAATCTACTCGTAAAGCAGGATTATTGGAGAGCTTTGAGTCAAGTTTATGAAGACGTGAAAGAGCAATTCCACGAGACTCACCAAGTGGAGGTGCATTTTCTTTAAATGGAAGCGACACAGTGTATTTACCTGTCGAATCTCTAGTATGTGTAGTAAGATAAATTGATTCACAAAGCATTTCCTCTTTAGTAAGAGGTTTAGTTTCAGGTACAGATTCAAGCTCCCAAAACTTTTGAATTTGCATGTCTAATTGATATGTGCTAACATTTACACAAACCTGTGAAGGAAACATTGGCGATATTCGACCGTTAAGTAAATAACCGAAAATACTATCTATAGCAACAGGTGTGCCTAATGGTCCTTTGACTATGTTATGCAAAAGAATATGATCAGTATAATCTGACCCTAACAATAACTCTACCGGTCGAGAAGAACGCAGCTCAGGATCTGCTAGAGGTAGATTTTTTAGATGAGATATAGTTTCGAAGGTACTAGGTACCGAAGGTACATAACTAGTTATTCTTGGAAGAATAAGTGCTTCGATAAATAATTTTGGTTCAGGTTTGTTGTGTGGAGTTATCTCGCACATAACATAACCTCGCGGTTGATTATCTTTGTCGCCTATACCTGTAACAGTAGCACTCGAAGAAGTGCGAAAACGTTGAAGACCAAGTCGTTGAACACACGACTCGGTAATAAGACTCGCCTGGGACCCTTGATCCACTAAAGCGCGTATTGTATTTAAACAATGAGAGTTAGAATTGATAGGTTTAATATTTACTAACGCCGTAGTAAGGAGAACTGTTGAAAAATTTAAACTATTATTTGAAGACTCAGCAACTTCAGCAACCAAGTTATGTGTGAATTTGTCATCAGCTTCGTGAAACTTAGTGTGATGGCGCTGAGAACAAATCCTACAGCTGTAACGCGATGAACACGAATCAGTTTCATGATTTTTAAAAAGGCAATTTGAGCAAACTTTATTTTCTTTAATGAATTTTTTACGATCTTTTATATCCATGCTATGAAATGATTCACAATTGTTTAATGTATGAGATCCATTACAGAAGTAACAAGTCCTCTTTGGATTTATATTTGTTGAACTATGAAAACTCATACTACGTGCTGGAGGTCTAATTTGCGTATTATAATTAATTTTAGTATCAAAGGGCGCACGCGGGGATGAGGGAGGCTTGTTAGAAATGATCCGTCTTGCCGAAATGGCCTGAGCGGAGCCGCCGACCATGCGAGTTGCAGTAGCGGATTGGCGCACTGTACCGGACGCAGTCGCGATATCTTGGGCGGCCGACATGACTTCTAAAGCCGCTAACTCCTTTTCGAGAAAATCAAGCAAGTCGCTTACAGGTGGAATCTCGCATGACGTTTTTAAGGATAATTCGAAACGGCGGCGAATACTGGGCGTTATTTTACGAAGTAGAATATTTAGAAGTGGAAAGCTCCACTGCTGTACGGGAAAACCCAGGGAATCTAAGGCTGTCAAGTTTTCGTGACAGATATTAATAATATTTTTTAAGCTTTGTTTTAAGTTTTTATCGCTGACTGGCTCAGCGTCGAAAATTTTATCAAAATGCTTAGTGGATATAATTCTTTTATTTTGATAGCGATTTATTAATATAGACAAAGCATTTTGATAGTTTGAATCGGTGACAGGAAAAGACTTTATAAGATTAAATGGTTCGTCACGCAACGACAGTAATAAATAGCGAAAACGCTGAACGTCTGATAACTCCGTGTTATCGTGAACTAAAGACTTAAATAAATCATAAAATGCATTCCACTCAGTGACATTGCCACTGTACGTTTGTAACGAGAGGGTGGGTAACTTTATGTTTGATGAATGCGTATGACACAAAGGTGTTACATTAACTGAATTTTTTCTAGTGTTGATTTTTAGTTCATCCAATGCTATTTGAACCAAATAATACAAATTATCAAATTTATCCCTAATGGCTAGTTGGTCTTCCTGGTTAAATTCACCTTTCTTCGCTAACAATTTTTCTATTTTGCATTGAGCTGAATTAAATTGTTTTTTAATATTATTTAATTCTCTAGATCGAACCCTAAACTCTGCTTCATTGTGAATACAATCAGCCATCCGTTGGAGGCTATTTAAACAAATGTCTCTTTCGAACTGTATTTGGACTAATTCCATATTCAAAAGGAAAAAAAATTTAAGTACAATAGTAACACAGTACTACTATTCTGCACGAAAATACAGAACGTTATACACCTACACGTAGATAACGAGTGTGTAAAAAAATAGCGTGTAACGCGTGGTTGTAAAGGTAGTATAGTAAAAGATTTATATTTTTAAAAGTAAAAGATTTAGATTTATATTTATATTTGTACGAAACACAAATATGGAGAAACTGATTATATGCGATAGTTACACACGGTATTATTCTGTACGAAAATACAGAACTATATAGTTATATACCTACTCGCAGATAACGAGTGTGTACGTATGTCGATATGTTATGCCGGAATAGAAAAAAAATATGTTAAATTGTAATTACGTATTACAGTACGCAATACTGCTTGATTAGTTCGAAAAAACAAATCAAAACGTAATTTACAAACACTTCATTAGTATAAAAAAGTGCACAAATACAAATTATCTTGTTCGAAAAAACAAAGAAAAGTGTAGAATACGGCTTAAGCACGAAGATGCTACTCGTTTAGTTCGAAGAAACTAAAACGAACCGTAAATTGTATAAAACAAATTTTATTTTAAACCGGCATGTGTAACACCACCTTTATGATGCAATCATGGAACCCGTTGCGTCGACGAGTTACAAAAAAATTAATGAAAGTTTTTAATTACGTAATATTAAGTTGAAATATTGATTGAACTACTGAAATAATGTTTAAAAAACACTGTACATACAGATATTTTCTAAAAATAATACGTATTTAATAAGATGTAATGATAAATACGGTCATGTGGGTAGTTGGGTCTTTGAGAAAAAAAAATTAAATTACGCAGTGGTTGGTGATTTGGATGTGATATGATTCAATAGATATGATGATATGATGATATGATTCGATGATGAAGAAGGAAAGTGCCAGCACAAATACTCAAAGGCCGTGGTAATGACGATCCGGCTCGAAGCAAATTTATGTTGGATAATTAGATTGGATTTGGTACCTGGTTAGCTGGCGCAGCTCTTCAGCAGGGTACCCTGTTCTTCCGTAGGCGCGCGGTTACTTTGAGCACCGTCTAGCACTCTTCATGTGATGATGACACTGGACACCATGCGTAAGATTCGCGGACTAGCGCGTGCGATTATTTAGAAGTACGGACAAGAAGTGACGTGAGTGACACATCCCGGGGTTGCCAGGTATGGTTACCAAATCCAAACATGTGAAAATTAGATTAGGTAAGTTTGTTTGTATTTGTGCTGGCAACTTTACGGAACACCTGCTATCAGCTTTTCTTTTGTATATAGTCAAATTCCTTATCAATCAAGTAGGTTTAAATTACTAGCACTTTTGACACGACATTTTAAACTATTATTTAAAAATAGTGGGGAAATTTTTCAGTATGTAACTTAAAATTCATAAAAACACTCAGAGTCACTCAGCGGGCGATGGTGAGAGCAATGCTCGGAGTACCTTTGCGTGATCGAATCAGAAATGTGGAGATCCGCAGAAGAACCAAAACAACCGACATAGCTCAGCGAGTCGCAGAACTGAAGTGGCAATGGGCGGGGCACGTGGTTCGAACAGCTGATGAACGTTGGGGGCCGAAGGTGCTAGAATGGCGACCCCGCACCGGAAACCGCAGTATTTGTAGACCCCCCACCAGGTGGACTGACGACATCAAACGGGTCGCTGGGAGCCGCTGGGCACATGCGGCTCAGGATCGTTGGGTTCGGAAGTCCCTAAAAAGGCCTATGTCCAGCAGTGGACTCCACCGGCTGATGATGATGATGATGATGATGATGAACTTAAAATTTAAAGATGAGCTTAAAACAAAATCAGCCAAATTTTTTTTTACTATTACCATTTTACAATATTGTTTAAAACTAAATAACTAATCATATAGAGCAGTATATTCCCAAGATTATTATAACATCTTTTAGATAAGTAATATATTCGAATAGTACCTTTATTCACGAGCTTGTTCTAACAATGCAATCTAACTTCATTTAATCTACTGATGCACAATGAAGGGTGTTTACATTTCATTTCATTTCAATTTTCAGCACTTTGTAATACTAAATTAGAGAGATCCAATAAGCTCTCAATCTTCTTAAGTAACGAAGTATGCGAACATATTTACTTTTGTAGCAAGCTTAAACGTTCATAGCTATGTTCGTGCATTAGTAAATAAGTAGGCAAATAAGTAAATGTAGATTATTAGGAGGGTTAGAACTGCATACAGCAAACTTACTTAGAAATTTCTATTATATTAATAATTATTGTTCTTTTTACTAGAAAATGTCTGTACTCCCGGAGATGTTGCGGCTATCACAACACACCAGACGAAACACCGTTTTATTGCTACTTTTTAACACGTTTACAAAACGCGATGTGTATAGTTCCTTAAATTGACGCTTTGATGCATTTTTAAACTAGTGACCGCCCACGGCTTCGCCCGCGTAGACTCATCTATTACGGCAATGATACTGATTTTCGGAATACACAGTATCCTAAATCCTTCCTCGTATGAACTCTAATCATGCCAAGTTTTATTTAAATTCATTCAGTTCTTTCGTTGCGGCTACATCCTTAGTGAAAAATCAGTTTTTCGGAATTACTTTTTTTTCTTACGTCCGATCTCCATAAATAGGAATAAAGCCTGCCCAGAGTTAAGCTTAATTCAACTGTGAAAACCGCATCCCGAAAATCGGTCTAGTAGTTTTAAAGTGATGCGCGAACAGACATACAGACAAAAATTTAAAAAACGTTGTTTTGTGTTTTTTTCTAATATATACCACTTACTTTAAAAAAAAAATAATGTGCAGAATTGATTTCATTACTATTTTATTATTTTTATATATATCTACTGTCCTGTTTGTCAACCTCTCAAGCTTAATATTTCATAGGGTGACCCAGGGAACCAGGATTTTAAAGGAGATGTAACACCAACAACTTCCCGACACTGGGCTTGGAATGTACTGAAAATTTCAAAGAATAATGAAAAACTAAATTATTCCGTGACGCGACCCAGGATTGGAACCCAGGACCTCGTGATGGAAGCCAGATAGACTAACCAAGAGACCAACGAGACAGTCTAAAGTATAAGAGTACTCTATTTTGTGGTAGGCAAATAACCCTAAAAAATAAAGAGAAAACACTACCATAATTTTTTGTTGCGATAAATTATCATACCACCAATCTTTTTATATGATAATAGTACTTTTAATAAAATCACAGCCAACAAGTTCCGTAAGCAGCTCCCGATACTCAGTAACTACGGAGGAACTTGAGGAAGTTGATACAAACATATTTAAAGAAAAGCAAATTTCCGCGTATCTTTAAGCTACTTACGCCATAGTTCCCAGTCAGAACGCGACTTTAAAGCGAAACTGAACTTTATAAACTTTACAAAGTTACCGAGAGATAATAATTTTCCAAATTATATTATTATGCCGAGTAACTTCCAAGATTCCAGATATTTTTAATGAACGTCCAAGTCCTTGTCGAATTTTTATTAAACTTTTTAAGCTGGTTAAAGAGGAAATTTATGTGAGCACCGATGGGCAACTTTTTTCAACTTAAATTACGTGAGAGGACAAAAACATGGCGGATCGCCTGATAATATTTAACTTAAAACTATTAATGTTATATCTCTTTAAAAAGACAGGCAACTTTAGACCCCATGCTCCACATGGGTTGGGCTGAGGATAAAACAATAATAAAATAGTAAATACTACTATCAATAATAATACCGATTACCGCCATGTAGAATTTTGAGTCAACTGTCATTGTTCCGATAGAAATCAATTGCGAAAAGCTTCGACCAACATCTCAAGAAGTCTCAGTCATCTTGCTCAGACTGAAGCCCTGACCACCGGTTGCTTGAGCACTCAGAAGTCCCATAGGGAGAGAAGCAAATGATTTTCTATACATTTTTAATATTGGTGTACCTATACATAGTTTTGTATTGTATAACACAGTCAAATATCAAAAAACTGTAAGTCAAAATAAATGAGAGCAATATATAAAATTTATAAAAAGGTCATCCTAATTGCAATATCCGTTTTACCATCTAGGATTCAGGTGTGAATCTGAATTATGTAATAATTTACTCAAATACAGATAAAAAATTTTATCAATCATCATCGGTCTAGCTTAAAGTATTAAAGTCACATTACATATTCAACCGATAAAAGATTATACAAAAATACATAAAAAATTGTCTGAAAAAATCCGTTCAAACTTTGAAAGTAATTCAAAACTCAAACATTTCAATTAACACGCCAGCTAAATGCCCGCTCCGTCATACAAAGCACAAAAAACATGAAAAAAACTTATAAAACGACGTATTATAAATGCTTCGAAAAAGGAAAGGTACCCTCGCTTAGACGCTCTCAAATATTCATGAGTTCAATTGAATCGGGAGCTGAGGATTTTTATGAATGGCAATGATTAAATTGGAGTACCTCCATCACTTTCTACTGCCACGAACAAACGTTTTCCTTGCAGGAAATCAGACCTTACTATTACGTTCTATGGTCTAATGTTTAACACAATGTGAGAGTTAATTAATTCATTGAAGTTCTTATTTTTACTTATATTATTTTTATAGGCTTCAATAACAGAAGTTAATAAAACTCAAGTGCATTTCATACAAAAGATAAGTTTTGTGACTTATTCGAAAGTTCACAGTCAAGTTCAGTTTCTGACTTCCTATGGTTTGTATCCGGCTCTTATCAGAAGTGGACGTCACACACATCAGAACTCTGATAGATAGAGTGCATGCGGCGGGCGTCAGAAATTTTTGAAAAATTCTTACAATATGCGACCGGTCTTATTCACTTTTCACACAGACACACACACAGTTTGAAATGGCCTGGCGGGAAAGATTGTTTTCGTTCTCAATTCGTGAATATCATACAACAAATCTTTGAACAAATAATATCTAGTAAAATATAGTTCCATAGATTATATACATATTATAGAGGTCATAACTAAATGTTTTATAGAGGAATTAAATTCATATTACTGACATTTTTAATACAATACTTGAGGGCTTATGTCAAAAAAACTTAATGCACTCACATCAACGTCAATCCCCGGTTGCGCGAAGATCCTCGTGAAGGGATACTCCTTGGGCAGGTAGCTGAAGAACTCTTGCCTGCCTCTGTACCACTTCACACTGTACAGGGTCTCGTTACCTTCGAGCGTCCATTTGCAGCCGAGCAACACTGTGTCGCCCAGGCTGACGGCTGAGGGGGCTATTAGCGCCACGTCTCTTAGGGCTATTGTACCTGGAACAAATTGAGAGGAACATAAGCGATTGTTATTTATATAGCCTTATAAGCACTGCAAGGATCTGGGATGCCTCTCTTGTTTCAGTGCTATTAGTTATTGTTAACTATTACTTATCATGAAAGTCGAGCGCTAACTTGTACCTATTACCTTCTTGTGTAAAAAACGTGTTCTATATTATTTTCTAAAATGACAAGCTCACTGACAACTTTCACAGATTATTTTGACTCAGTTTGTCTAATGTCCGGCTAAATTTACCATTCCTGTAAATGACGCAAATAGGAAAAAAATACAACTTGTTAAAAGCCATATCATATATCATCTACGTCATTGTCACTTAACATCAGGTAAGATCGCAGCTAAGGAGCAAGGGACGGCTTCTCGTAATATGAAAAATTAATAATCATTAATTTTTATTAGGTTTAGATTTTGGATTAATCTTAATCGTATCGTCGTTAAGCTTAACTATTGCAACACAGTAGCGGTGTGTGATATGACCAGTTCTCATAGTCTCACATGCTCGTATGTAGAAGCAGTAACAGATGCAGTAGCGTGCGATAGTCGTAAAACTCAGTTACCGAAAGTGGTCATATTGTGCGCATGTAACCATATTAGCATCAACACCTCGGGACACGGCTGCGTATAAATCGGCCGCTGCCCGACTTCTAATTGCATTAAAGCTCAGGCGACGCTTGATGTAATGTAATTGTTTGCGGACGGAGCGCTCGTGGGGTCGCAATATCAGCGGGCACTTTGTTACTAATTAAAAAGTTAAGTTATTGGACTGTTTTATTATAATAAAAGTAAAACAGTTTAAATTTATAATTTTTATTTAAGCTTGCTCTGCATTTTACGTCTATATGCTTTGTAAGCAAAACTACTCTTGTGTACCTACTCAAATTCTAACATTTTTTTTATTGAAAACAGTATTTGATGTATCATTGAGCGATACGTATATTCATTTTACTGGCTTAATTTACTGGTAGCTTTTCTTAACAGTTTTGATGTTTTCTATGTACAAATTTCTACCTTTATAACTTACATAACTACATAACAAAATAAAATAGTAAGAACTTCTTTCTGTAATAATTCCGATATGATTTGGTTTTACCATTACCAGTGCAGAAATCGAGAGTGGATGTTGAAGGAGACAAAAAAATACAAAAGTAATTGAGTGTTTGAGTGAATAAATTAATGAATAAATCAAAACCAATAGAACAAATTGAGAACGTGTGAACACGTAAGTAAAAAGCTGAACATTTATGGCGTACAAAAGCATGACTGGTAAAATACTAGCTGTTGGTCTTCGTTAATGACAAAAATCATAATTTATTTCGGATAATAATCTAGAGACAATGTAAATATACACAGCGTATAATAGCAATCAGTCCGCGCAAAAATGCGACCGAGCTCACGTTTTAATAATATTCTAGTCCCGACGCTAAAGTAATGGCAGCAAAAACTATTCCCATCCGCTCGCACTCGGCACGTGAACACGGTACTAATATACGTCCACTGATGGCGGTAAAAGAAAAATACGACGCTGGACAAATGTTTTTGTAAGCTGCGTCGGGAAATTGATTGCTGTTGTGCGGTTTAATGGCGGCACGGCGAATGCTCTGCAGCTGGAGAAAGAAAGTGATCATTGTCAGCATCATCGTGAGACATTTTTTTGTAATTCAAAGAGTTGTTGGACGCTATTGTCCAACGATGCTGAAATGGCGTCCCTTATCGATCAGTGTCGGTTGACTCTTAATTTTAGAAAATAAGAAGGAAGACAAATTAACTATGGCACAGAAAGAGTAACAAAAACCAAATAAAACGATTAATAAATATGAAAATGCATAAAAGTGGTCTTATCGCTGAAAGCGATATCCTCCGGACAAACCGTATTGTAAGAATTAAGTGGGACATCGGTTCAAGCGAGTTAGAGAGAAACTAGATGCGAGCAGCTCAAGGTTGTGTCTTTCGAAAATATTTACAAGACGCCTATATTCAGGTGTGGACGATCATCAGTAGCTACTATGACAATCATTCTCCTATTTTTATGATCTACTAATGGACCTCTAAATCCATCAAGCGACATGGTGTCTTTGGAAGCCGCCTGTTGAGTCACGTTGGTAACTTTAGTATTCTGCGGATCTCCGCTGGTCATTTGATCACAAAAACACTCCGAAGATACCTACTCGTAACTCGCTCTAGCCTGCTGTGTCACTTTAAGCTTCCTTCTTAAGGTCGATTAGTTAGCGAGCGTTACGATACGAGTGTGTAGCCGTCTGCAGCAGCAGCACCAGCTGTAACCGTGACAATACTGATTTCTATGACTTTTTATAAAATACACATGTAGACAAGTTACTGTAGATATTTAATAGAAATACATAGAAACCTGTAGAGGCGTGGCAACTTGTCGCATGCTACCTGTAGGCTACGAACTCGTAGCTTACCATGATCCTATGTGAATTGGCTAAAATATTTGGTACATATTTATATGATAGGTACCTAATGTGGAGAGTCCTTAATATGCTCGTATAGCTGTACATGGTATGTATGTCAGTATTTTGTATGTGAGAGGCATAATTGGCTCGATATCGGTCTGAGGCAGCCCATTTTGGTAATGGAAGCGAGTGTGCTTGATTTCGGACGTATTGGATCCGATTTTCGTGCAATTTATCCAAGGGTTATGTCGTTACGTAACGGACCGGTGGTAGAATCTAATATACTTATTACTGAAAATGTTGCTTTTTTAAGCTTTAACTTTAATAACTCGAACATCCTTTCTTCAAATTCAAGTGAAAGCGATTTTGTTTGTTTCTTACACTTTTGCGTTTTTACCAACCATCTTGAAATTATCAATGGTGTAAAAAAACACAGAGTACTTTTCATTTAGAAAAAAAACTATAAACGGCTTCATATCATGAGCAGAAAAATTCAAACTGAATAAAGCAATGGGAACCTTACCGCGTACAAATTTTTGGTCCAACTTGTGAGAAAAATGTGTGCATTTCATTGAAATCGGTAGGTACATAAGTTTTGTTAACAATATCACATAAAGTTTACAATGAAAGATATGAATAGTTAATAAATAATTTATTTTACATATATAGATACAAAGCACAATATCACCCAGATCTGATAAACCACACTTAACTGTTATTCTTGAGCAAATATACCTAAACATAAAATTTTTAACAAAAAATGAAAACGCCTTCAAAACGCACTAAAAAGTAAAAAATAACTACGTCATTTACTTACTTTAATTTACTTAATCACATCTATGAAGTCGGTGCCATCCAAGTTTAGGTAAAGTCTTTAAAGTAGAAAGCTCGGGTGGCACCGACTTCATAGATGTTATTAAGTAAATTAAAGTAAGTAAATGACGTAGTTATTTTTTACTTTTTAGTGCGTTTTGAAGGCGTTTTCATTTTTTGTTAAAAATTTTTTATTTCACACTTTTTAGTGATTTATCAACAACGAAAATACTAAAGAACCTAATCGAACTAAACCATAAGTACCAATATTCACTAGCTAGTTATAACATTCCAACATCCCTACAAATGTGCCTATAAAGTTTGAAGAGTTTCCTCGAGTTTTCGTAGATCTCATCATCAGATCATGACTTAGTTAACATTAAACCAACTGGAATCTTCCTTACAAACTTCTCATTGAGACATATTAATCGATCCCAATCACAAGGTAGCTACTGTAAACCGTTAAAGAGCTCCCTCAGCTGTCCTTTTTCTTCATCACCAGACCTCTCAATGATAGTCACAGCCCATCTAAATGTAAAGTTCTCATTGAGACAAATTAATCGAGCCCAAACACTAGGTAGTTACTGTAAACCGTTAAAGAGCTCCCTCAGCTGTCCTTCGTCTTCATCGCCAGACCCTTGATGACAGTCACAGCCCATCTAAATATAAAGTTCTCATTGAGACAAATTAATTGAGCCCAAACACAAGGTAGCTACTGTAAACCGTAAAAGAGCTTCCTTAACTGTCCTTCGTCTTCATCTGCAGACCTTCAATGACAGTCACAGTCCATCTAAATGTAAATTTCTCAACGAGACAAATTAATCAAGCCCAAACACAAGGTAGCTACTGTAAGCCTGTACGGAGCTCCCTTAACTGTACTTCGTCTTCATCACCAGACCCTCAATGACAGTCACAGTCCATCTAAATGTAAATTTCTCATCGAGATAAATTAATCAAGCCCAAACACAAGGTAGCTACTGTAAGCCGTTACGGAGCTCCCTTAACTGAACTTTGTCTTCATCACCAGACCCTCAATGACAGTCACAGCACATCTAAATGTAAAGTGCTTATCAAGACAAATTAATCGAGTCCAAACACAAGGTCAATGCAGTAAATCGTCAAGGAGTTCTCTTATATGTAGATCGGCTCCATCATCAGATCCACTCCAGATCTTCATCAAATTGTAGTGCTTTTAAATACTTATCGGAAAAATGAACAAACATATTTGTTGTCCCTACAATTTTTGAAAGTTTCCCTCGGTTTCTCCAGGATTCCATCATCAGATCCTGGTTTCCTTATCATGGTACCACTACCGGACTATCTACTTTCCAACAAAAAAAGAATTATCAAAATCGGTTCATAAACGACGAAGTTATGCGCGAACACACATAAAAATATATATATACGGTCGAAGAGAAACTCCTTTTTTATTGAAGTCTTTTAAAAATATTGGAAAAGGAAAAATAACATGTGAAAAAGAGCAAAACATATAAATTATTAACCATTCATAATGTACTTTCGCGAAGTAATACCTCCACCTATTATAAAAGATCCCTATTATAAAGGATCTGCCTATCCAATACTAACGGCTATATTGAGATATCACCCAGAGTCGTTGCCATATATTCCAAGCTCACTTCCTTGAGAAATTAATGAAAAAGAAACCAAATAAGTTCTTGCAGCACCGAATGAAGAAAACCTTACAAATATCTGACAATACTTTGCCTGGATTCCGATCTCAACAGTAATTGGGTTTGGAATGCTACACAAGTATTTATACTAGCACGATCCAACGAAGAAAAGAAATGAAGCCCTAGCGGAACAGTGGGAAAGATGTTGAAAAATTTTTGTTAACACGTAAATAGAAAATATACTTCGAACCGGGTCCTCAAACTTGCTTCCGCGTTATTTTTCTGATATTATTTAATATATGATTGTTACGCCTTTTCGTAGAGTTTACAAGCATCAACATACCACTTTAGACGCAGTCATATGGCCAGACGTTCGAAATTTTATGAGTATTTATTAAGCTAACCGTTTTTTAACCTAACTATCTTTCAACATTTGCCAAATGTCGAGTGTCTAGAACGAAAGGCTATTGGACCTGGAGTGTTTTCAAGGCACATGACATCCTTATTCTAATCTTTAAAACGAACGCTACAAATACTTAATAGCATTTCCTACAAGTGTATATTGTAGAGACAGCGTGTTCTGTGCTGCGATGGACTATCAAAACACAATTTTAATTTTATTTTATTTATAGGTAGTCAAGCTTTTACTTAACCGAGCATTATGACGTCATGTTTAAAGCAGTCAGAAATACAAAGATAACAAGAGATCCCTCGTTAACTAAACTAAGTTTCTGACACTAACAGTTGATGCTCACTGACTGTTTCGTTGGTCTAGTGGTTAGCTTATGGAGCCTGATGATGATGATGATAAAATAAAAAAATTCAACGTATCATTAAATTACTGTGAATAATACTGTAATTCGTCATTTAAGTATTCTTCTTTAATCACATCTCCTGACAATACGTGGACTGTTTAAACACCGTACAAATCCCAGTTTGAAGGAGTCGTTATAAAACAAATGAGAGTCCCGTTTGATGGGCAGAGGCGCTCAGTTCGGTAACACAGGGACTTAATTTAGTGAACGCCATCCGAACGGTCTCAAATGGTAAAGTTTGGAAGGAGCTTTCAAAGTGCTACATTGATTCAGTTGCGAGCGCGGAACGGATTAAACTTGTCCCTTATATGAGGTCACATTTGGAATGAGGTCCCAAGCGTCGGTGAACGGCTATGATGCATACGGAAGAGTTTACGAACTTTTATTTAAATTTTAAGTAGAAATTTTTCGTGATAGTGCTCTTCCGGGTAAATATTATAGACTATTGCCACGCTTCTTTCTGCTGCCCTGCAGAATTGTTGTATCAACACGTCTGCTAATTTCAATGTGATATTCTGTAAATGTAACCAATATTTCCCTTCCCTTCCAATCCCAATGAGCAGGTTTTGAACCCAAGACCGCTTGGTGTTGAATCTGGCCCTTTCACCCTGGAACTGTTGAGCAGTTTAACAAAATCGAAATTCTAAAATTACAGTCACATAAGGCTTAACACTTCAGTTTGTAGGATACGGGGCGGCACTTTGTAATGTATGTTTTTGGAACGAAGTTCCTTATCGCGCGTTGTGAAAGGGGGCTAGACGGAAAAAATTCGTACGAAAAGTTGTCACGACACTTTTTGATCAAAGGATCTTGCCGCCGCCTTTGATGTGTGTGCGCGTGAGCGGCGGGGGGCGCCCGCGCTGTATGCTGTCTCGCGCTCTCGTGGCGCCCTCTGGTGTTTCGGTGTACAACAACAAATATTCTTATTACTTAAAAAAAATAAAATTTTATTATAATTCCTTCACTAATTAATTGAAAGGAACTTCGTTCCATCCGGGTGTCCCTTGACACCTCTCAACTTTTTTTGCACGTGAAATGTTGATATGCTTAAAGTCATTCCTCCACTAACCATCAGGAAGATCATCTGCTTAGTTTGTCAGTTATCATCTAGCGGTTTAACAATGATAACAGTGTTGATAAACGCAGGCGTAACCTTGCGGAAGCTTATGCAAAAGTTTTTCTGGCGGACCTGGATGACTTTGTCGCTGGAACTCGCCGGATATTCGCGGAAAGTAGGTTTTTATCAATACCGTAGACAAAATAGCTGTAATATTGTTCACGTTAATGTATATTGTAACCCACCCTAGTCTGACGTTGTATAACTCTTGTATAACTATACCTACGTTAAACTGCCGTCATACGATATTGCGGGGATGTGATTTAAGCCCGCTAATTGGATCGATTCATTAACACAATATCTTGTGGTTGTCGTCAATATTAATCGCGCACCCCGCAACCCGTTGCACAGTCGATATTAATATCAAATACGTTTTACATAGTAACAATGTTCGTTTAATTAATTAATACTAGAGAACCCTTTCAGTTGCGCGGTATTGTGTTTTAACTAGGAAAAAAGTTTCTATTGTGGACCAGTGTGTGCGTATGTATGAACGTTTTCGACTTTTTTACTACTACAAGTCTATAATCTTTAAGAAAATCAGCTTGTGACCCAGATATTAAACATTATTTGATCTTTAATTTTCTCATAGTATACTTAACTTAATAATTTCTTAATTTCGTAAGTTTATTTTGATGTAGTGGTTAAGGCGGAGGCTGCATCAGTGTCGTAATCTAGGCCAATGATATATTTATCCTAATAGCGAGCCTGATGGTAGCTTACTACTGAATGACGTCATAGCCTGGTTCAAGCAAACCAATCTGGCAGGCTCTTGGCACATATTAATTGCTCAATCAAGTTGCATCTAGAGTATGGCTGTGGTTTAATCTAAGACAGAAGCTTCCATTAATATCGGCTATGTATAGTTTTAATGCTATGTATATAAAGGCTATTATACGACGGCTTTGTGTACCTTTGCCTGAGTTGATAAACCTTTATAACAATGCTCCGCGCTGGAATATTGTGTATAGTACACCGTCACATTGTATAGCCTCTCGATCACTCTAAAATGAAATATATTATTAAAATGAATCTATCTCACAAGAAATAAATTGTTAACTTGTCATCACTACATAGTATAAAACAAAGTCGCTTTTTTATGTTTATCCGGATGTATGCTTTAATCTTTAAAACGCAACCGATTTTCATGCGGTTTTTATCAGGTAGAGTGGTTCAACAGGAAGGTTTATGTGTATAATACATGCACAATGTAGTAGAGAAAAACTAATAATTTTAGAGGTTTCTGATGTGATGTAAATCGTACGTAAAAATAGTTTTTGCGCTTACATTGCAAATGCTGGCTAAAGCCTAGGATATATCACAAAAAAGTTCTACAGTATTATACAACTTAAAAAGGTCAACAAAAAAGTCCGCGATGGTATATATTTTTACTTTCAACCAAAAGTAATGCCTTATTTACAAAGCGATTTTAAGCAATACTAATACTTATCCAGTTGAGTATCTTAAATACTTTATGCATTCAATATAAATCACTATTGTCCTTTACATACCAGCATTACACCCGTGCGAAGCTGGGGCGGGCCGCTAGTATCCAACAAAATTAAAACTACGTATAACTTTTATGAATGATATTTTTCATGTCAGATTGAAATAGTGAATACGTAATTGAATTCACAAAATTACTTTTGTATTGAAAATCTATTGAAAACAAAATATTGATGGATGAAGTCGAGTAACTCATAAAAAAATTAGCAGATTTCAAAAATATGAAGCAGGTAATTTTGAAAGTAAGTAATAATTACTTTAAATATTTTGAATAGGAGACTTAAATATGTTGTTATTATTTTCTATGCAAAATGCGTTTTATATAGAAAGTTTCTGGCACAATAACCTTTGCCAGGTCAACTGGTGTGACTAGGTATAAAAACTCCAATAATACTTATTAACTATAACAAATAAAAAAGAAAATATCTGGACATTTTAAAGCCAAATGAAACAAATATTCTCACAAAACCTACTTTTTCCTTCGCAGAAAAGGGCCGAACAATAAGTCAACAAGAGTATTATAAAGTGGAATTCCGACAAATTAATTCCTAGTCATGAAATGAATACTCCCGGGATTTCAGTTGAGCATCTTTTAGCATAATTTATTTACGCTACAATAAAAAAGGAAATCTGCGACAAAAAAGTGAACCTAAGTATTTTAAGCTTCTTAGGTCCGATCTCACTAAGTGTTCTTTTTATAGGGAACAGGTAATGTACAATTAAAAAAATTTTAACAAAAAATTAAATTAGCTGGCACCGACTCCTAGATATGCTTATCTAAGTAAATTAAAGCAACTAAATGACACAGTTATTTTTTACTTTTTAGTGCATTCTGAGTCGGTTTTATTTTTTGTTAAAAATTTTTTTTTCTTACCTTTTAGTGATTTATTGCCACGTAACGTACTCGTACTATCCTGTCATAGTATACCCACCAAAAACTTGGTGGAGCTGCTTGTTTATCTCTAAAAAGTAATGAAATCAAGACAAAGTCGTGCCAAGTCTAAGGTTCCTTACTGCGATTTCTTTATTATTATAGTTACTGTTGTGTGACTTTCTATAGGATTCCTAGTGGAATAATAAAGAAATTGCAGTAAGGAACCTTAGACTTGGCACGATTTTGTCTTGATTTCATTACTTTTTAGACATAAACAAGCAGCTCCACCAAGTTTTTGGTGGGTATACTATGACAGGATAGTACGAGTACGAGACAGCTTTTTTAGAGAATATTTTTGGTGGGATTTCACTTTTTTTTGTAGAAACTAGAAATATGGGCATATTGATTCATTTTATTAGATTTTCTTATAGTAAACATTTTCAAGTAGAAGAATGTCGTAAACAACTTTAACGCGGCCGGTTGCCACTTCGCCACATAAGGTTATTTTATTGTAAAAACATACATAAGCGCGTTCTAAAATACAGTCAGTGCCATCTAGCGACGTGTGTGGGTTTTACTGCCAATTTTAGTCCGATGCATTGTGTTTTGATCATTTTGGCCAAATTTTGAGTGAGATTAATATTTTAGTGTAATTTGTTTATTTAAGTTGTCCAATGTTGCCTCGTTGGTCTAGTGGTTAGCCTGTGTGGCTTCGATCTCGAGGTCTTGGGTTTGAATCCTGGGTCGGGTCACAGAATAATTCTGACTTTTTCATTCTTCTATCAAATTTTCTGTACTTTCCAAGCACGGAATCGGGAAGTTGGTGGTGTTACACCTCCGTGCCTCAGAGAGCACATTAAGCCGTCGGTCCCGGTTACTATCACCAACATCTGATTGTGATCGATAATAAATGCATGCAGAGCATTATTACCCTCAGCCCGCCAACCCGCATTGGAGCAGCGCGGTGGGTCTATGTTCCAAAGCCCCCCTCCAATGTGAAGGGAGACTTGGCCCTGTAGTGGACCGTTAATAGGCTGACATTGATGAAGATGTCCAATATTCGTAGATAATAGAATAAAGTTAATGGTTCGACTATTCCTTCCTGTAAACGTGTAAGTTTTGTTTTATCGACTACAAGTTGGCCCTTGACTGCTATCACACCTGATGTTAAGTGATGATGCAATCTAAGATGGAAGCGGGCTAACTTGTTAGGAGTAGGATGAAATCCACACCCCTTTCGGTTTCTACATGACATCGTACCGGAACGCTAAATCGCTTGGCGGTATGTCTTTGTCAGTAGGGTGGTAACTAGCCATCTACCAACCACACCAAGACAAATTAAGAAAAATCTCAATCTGCCCTGCCAGGAATCGAACCAGGACCTCCGTCTTATAAATCCACCTCGCATATTATTGCGTCAAGGATGAGATGCGTCTCCCACTACGCTGGATTTTTGCAATGACAGTCGATTTTTATGTACCAATAGTAGAAAGAAGCATTACCAGATCTCTAATACAGCTGAGATCAGCTGAGGGTTCTTCATCAGTTACTTCAAACCTTCGATCTTTGACATCAAATGAAGCGGCCCACCAAGTTGAACATTTTTTGTTAAGGCAGTATATGTCGATCTCTAATAGTTCGGTTGGGCTCTTGTGTGTTCTAATCAGGTTCACCAGGTACTCCAGATTTACGATTATCCTAATTTTTATAGTTTTTCCTTTGTTTGATCATTAAACCCTAACTCTGTGCCAAAGTTCAGCTCTCTGAGTTTATGGGAAGTACTAGTTCTATTTTGATGATCATGAGTGAGTGTCGTAAATGCGAAACTTTGCTTTCGTTTAACTTCGGGACTGAATGACCTACAGACTTGAAATTTTGGATTTTAAGTACGTGTTTATAACTTACTGGATAACGAAAATTTCAGCATTCTAGTCTTTTCCAAAGATTCTCAAAATAGGGCCTAAAAATGCGGCCAATTGGTTCCTGTAAAGGTATACAGGCAGTGATTGCTTTGCGCTCGACTTAGCGGGGGCACTGCCATGCACCCTGATTATACGGCACTAGTAGCCAAAAAGCTACCGATACCGAGACAAAGACCGAAATCGCTGTAAGCGTGCCTCCAAAATTTGAAGAGTCCCTTCAATTTCCCCAGGATATGATCATTAGATCCTAACATGATGACAATGGGACCACCTTGGAAGTGGGCCCTCTCTAATAAAAAAAGAATTATCAAAATTGGACAACTCTGTAAAAAGTTATGCGTGGTCATATATAAAAAAAAATATATATACGTGTCGAATTGAGAACCTCCTCCGTTTTTTTTTCGTCGGTTAAAAATCAATAAATCTTTTAGCATAATCTATTTACGTTATAATAAAAAGTTATTCTGTAAAAAAAGTGAACTTAATTATTATAAGCTTCTTAGGTCCGATCTCACTCTTTTTTCCTTGGAATACCAAGAAATAAAAAGGTATTTATTATTCGTAGATATAATTTTTTCTAAAATACCTAAATGAATAACAGCTTACAATTACTAGTTACTCGTACCAGATAAAATTGGCGTTGTTTTTTTCTCTTGGAGTATAATCATAAAAATAATGTTTTATAATAATAACTTATTAAAAAAGCCCAACTTGACATTTTTAGTGATTCTGCCAAATCATTTAGGAATAGAATTAGGAAACATTGCCTGCGTAATTAATAACCGTATACGTACTTAGATGTCTGTACGAGTATCTCCTTATTTGTATTTCTTTTGATTGATATCTATTTATTTGTATTACTTTTTATATTTTTATTTATTATTTTACGCATGTTTTTTTGGTTTGTTAGCTTAGTTCTTAATAAGTGAAGTTTTAAGTTCTTAATATTAGGGAGTGTAATAAGTTTATGCATGCTGAGTTAGCCTTTAAGTGGGACACACAATGTAACCAGTATTTTTAATTGTATGCAACGTTGGTTTCCGAAATAAATAAATAAATAAAGAATTTTCAATTGTCGTCTTCGTAGTTTTCTTATTCCGAATATGCCTGGGGTCAAGTCTCATAGAAGAGGTCCTCAGAGAGTCATTCCACCCTTCTCTTCATCACTTAGCCTTCGAACCCTCTCTGTCAGATTTCTACACACTGACGCTGTTAAGGTACCCTTAAAGAGCCTACAGAAAATACGTAGGCACAAAGTTAATGATAGAGTTGAATTGATAAAATAACTCTTATATTTTTAATATTTCATGGAAATTTTTTGGAAGTTCATTATGGACACTGAATAATTAATATATTGTGGTAATCTCTGCGACAATCTGACGAATACAAACACCAAACAGAACTTCGAAACAACTTCATAGTAACATTAGACCAAGGCCAGGCCTCCGTCCTTACAGGAGAACGGATAATGAGCTTAGATCTACCACACTGCTCTAGGTCCAAAAGCCATTGTTCTTTAAAAGACAACGGTTATAGGTAAAACCATCAATTTCCCCTCCAGTCAGAGATTTTCGCTAAATAGATGAGACCAAAAGAAAGGCTTTTTATTTCATATCGAACCTATAGGACGTCGTGATCCAAAGCTAACCTGCCAAATTGTAGAGTCGAATAAATACATGAAATGTGTTTATTTTTACTTTTACTTTTAAAACTAATATTGACAATATTAATAAAAGCTCCATATCTGTTGCAGGCAGCCGGTTCAAGGGTCACATATAATGTGGAACGGACGAAGGAAATATGACAACATCGGAACATTTGTTCAGGCATCTTGCGCCCTACAAATATTGGGTTATCAATTTTATGTACAGAAAGATATTCATATTTCTAACGGTCGCTTAGATACGAGTACCATTGGTTTTCTTGTAATAATAAACCCAATGTATTGAAATTTGAAAATGTTAATGTTTTAGTCTGTATGAATTATTTAATACTAGAGTTTTATAAAATGCTGCTCTCCAAAAAGAACCGTTTATTCGTAAACAGTCAAGCCACCCTTCTTTTTGTAGAGAGGATTCAGTGCTAAAATCCATCTTTCTTCTCCAATGAGAGTCGACAGACTTATAGCCGAATACTGAAATATTATTTAAATCCAGAACTCCGTTGAAGCCATGAGTTATGATTGAGTATCCGAATTCAGATTTCAAGGAATGCTCAGTAAAATAAGAGATGCTTTACATCAATTTGAGTGACGTTTCAGTATTCGGGATTAAGGCGTTAATTAATGTCTGCAACGATTACTGCCCCCGTGCTTTGAAGAGCAATTTAAGCCGAACATCCTGACATTATTATAACACATGGCAGATGACCCCATCCCATTTCAAAAATGGAAAAAGACCTGGCTCTGTTCCTGGTGCTGACCTCGTTATTATATTAAGCTGATATTATTATGACACTGCAAACAAAATAATAAGGTAAATTCTAGGATTTACCCAATACTATGTAATATTGAAACTGAAATTCTCCGTAACTTTGAAGGCAGTGAAATTTTATTAATGAAATTCATGAATCACATTCAATAAAGCAGATGTATTTAATTCAAAATGTTCTTTACATTTATTTCCCTTTGAATAAAACAAGTCCAAAATATCTTCATCTTGTTACAAATAAATCTGAAAGGGTGTAACGCAATGAAAGCGTAATTAAAACAGAAATATTAGCTCAGGCGTTTAATGTTTTAGGATGGTGTCATACTCATAACACGCATCGAACCGCGCTCAACGCAAAAACGATTACACGAAATGAAATTGAATTGTGTTCTGGGGTTCAACTAATTGAATTATACCTACATTGAATTATATCAATATTATACCTACATCGTTATTATCATCAAAACCTAGTTAAGATGTATAGGTATATTGTTTATTGAAGGTAGATAAAATTAGATACATTATTTTTGAGATTAACGCTATTTTGATTGTACGTTGTAAATTTGTAAATTTCTGGCATAACTTTTAAAAACTTCTTTACTAATTGTACTGTCCGTATAACCGGTTTCAAAGGCAGTTAGTTATCTACTGAGAAGAGTCGACAAGAAACTCAACAGTTTCTCTTTCTCATAATTGTCATAGCTTATTACATTGGTAAATATTCTTAACGTTACTGGCACTACACATTATAACTAAAAACACAAAGTATAGCATAGTGATGTATAAGTATAGCATAGTAATGTAAATACAAATATAATAATTTAGCTTTCAAATCTTGACCCACTTGTTTACCAGTTCTAGTCTCATATTATAACTACGCAAACGCGTCGTTATACTTTAAAAGGATGTTCCCGCCTTAATCATCTGACCCTTATCAACGTTTGGAGTTCATTTTAATTTATACTGAATGCTACAGGGTTCAAATAAGAGATTTAGTAGAACAAAAGGGTGCCGTGTTCTTTACTCACGGACGCATTAGCTGGACAAATCGGGCTTTATTTTAGTTAAATTTGTAGAAAGTAAATAAAGCTGTTATTTGCAACAAAATCTGCACATACATAATTTATAAGAGTCTACTTATATCATCATTTAACAGGCTATTAGCTACGTGGCCTGCAGCTTACATGTCTTAGTCTTCCTTGTGATGGAAGAAGGGAAAAGCTTAGATTGACCTCCACGCTGCTCTAATGCAGCGCGGGTTAACTGTGATAATGTTTGTTACTTGTATCACTATCACGGTTTGAAGTGCTTTGGGAGGCACAGGGTTGTAATACCAACAACTGCCCAAGTCTGGGCTGAAAACTTTTACTAAATTACTTAGAAGAAAGGAAATCTTGAAAATTCATAAACAGGACGAGGGTTCTATCTCAAGACTTCGTGACTCCAAGTCGAAATAATTCGAACCATGATCTGATTCAAACGAACATGAAGATACTGTTTTTGACGCCATTTTCGTATTTGGGCCAATAGACCTACACTGTCAATAAAATATTGATTGGACTTTACAAAAAGCTCTTGATATTCATTATTTGACACCGGGGCATTCATATCCGGTTTGGAACCCTGCCGAGACCATATATTGAACCACTTTTGGTCGCAAGGCTGATTACACACTATATATATTTGACATACCTCTGTTATGCATGTATCTTGTAATATCCTATGACGTTACAACTTGGAAAGTGAATGTTACTTTTTATTGTATGTAATACATTCTGATTTACCATTGTATTTTTTTTTTACCTTACAACTACAAGCAATAATAATTGTAAAATAAAAAAAAAATATAGTTCAATAATCTTTACACACATAACATCATATTGCTATGAGACGGTTTTTTTAACATAAAAATCCCTTCCGATCTCAATATAGGCAACTTAACTTTAGCAAAACTCACGGCATTCTTAAATGAAGTGGGAAAAGTCTTTAATATCCAAACGAGGTAATATTTGCGTACCAGCTTTCATTAATCTATTTATCCATTTTTGGTTTATTAAATGTTTAATTGAATAAAGCAAATAATAACTGACGAACGATATAAAGATACATTCATGACATTAGAATGATTAATAATTCGTGTAACAAACATCGTATTTGCTAAATTTGAAGCAACTAATTTCTGTTGTATCTAATTAAATAGCATTCAAAATTAGACAGGTAAATCTGGAAGGCTGCTTGTTAGAAACAAGTGTACGCAGAGCAAACACTGAGATCAAACACACTTGTAGACGCCGCCTTAGTTCAAACGCGTGGCGCGAGGCATGTGGCAACTGCAGATTGCAGCTAACACTATGGGTATTAAATTGAGTGCAGTTAGTGAGATTCATACCGGTACCTACTTGTGGATGAAAAATCTAATGAATCAGGCTACAGACTTTGCTTATAGGCGCAACTGCAGATTGCAGCTAACACTATGGGTATTAAATTGAGTGCAGTTAGTGAGATTCATACCGGTACCTACTTGTGGATGAAAAATTTAATGAATCAGGCTATAGACTTTGCTTATAGGCGCAACTGCAGATTGCAGCTAACACTATGGGTATTAAATTGAGTGCAGTTAGTGAGATTCATACCGGTACCTACTTGTGGATGAAAAATCTAATGAATCAGGCTATAGACTTTGCTTATAGGCGCAACTGCAGATTGCAGCTAACGCTCATTACCATCATCATCATCATCGTTACGCGTCCACAGCTCGGCATGTTTCTTGTATGGATTCCCAAAAAACTACATCATAGGCTGACTGCATTGAATGACTCTATGTAACCAGCTTGATGTCATTAGTCCACCTATGGGAATATCGACCAACATTGCGCTTATCAGTGCGAGGTCGCCATTAGGCTCTACGAACTATGCGACGCGCCCATTGCCACTTGAGCTCAGCGACTAGTTGAGCTATGTCGGCAGCTTTAATTCTTTTGTGGATCTCTTTATTTCGATCAGGCAGAGATACGCCGAGTACAGCTCGCTTTATAACCTATGTAACCTTTGGATGTCATGTGGGAACACGCACTGTTCGAACTCTTATTATTCAGACACTGAGGAATTTTTAAACAAAATATGGCGTGAAATTTCCCGAGCTCTATCCAGTGTAAGTACTATACTTACCAATAGTTACGTACCTACATTACCCCCCTACACCAGCCAGGTTGAAATTAGTTAAAAATAGAAAATGTAGAAGCTCAAGCTACAAACCGTTTTATTTAACAAAGTTTTATTTGCAACTTTAATTGTGCAAATTGCAAATTACAGCTATTACTATGATTTCTAATAAAACAGGCCAACTAAACCATTAAAAAGAGATTTATGATGATATTCATTTTCCACCAGCTTCCGGAGTACTTGATAGAAAATCTGACGTTCGAGGCTAGGATCTCACCAGGACCACAACAATGAGCGACTGTAGAGAGAGATGACAATGTAATAAATTGTAAAGTAATATGACTGTTTACGCCAAATACGTAAACTCCTAAACGGATTGAAAAGTAGGCATACAAATAAAACAAGAACAAAACGAGAGTTGAATTCACTGTTTTCTCCGAAATATCGGGTGCCACATAAATAAAGAGAAATCCCTCAGGGATTCCGATTGTATCACAAGGTGTCGAACGGTGTACCAGCTTCCTTTTGATTCCTTTTGCTCTTTATTCGATGTTGTTTTACATGAAAATATTATTACTGAAATCGAACTCGCTGGAACGGGGTAAATTCCAGATGTTTCGAGTAAATTCCTCTATCGTTTATCTTATTTCGATGTTAGTGTCATGGAATTGTTTATTTACATAGTAAATATTATTTTTTATTATACTTCAATCGTTTTTGTGACGAAAGAAATATTTTACCCTCCATTTGACTGACTCTTTTAACTAACCCTACTTTTCCTTTTTGGTATAAGAATTTTTAAAAATCATGAGATCCTAGGTTCGGGTCCTGAGTCTCAGTAAAAATTCACAGTATGTAAGTTGATGGAGTGACCCCCCTTGTCACGATAAGCATTTTCAGCCGTAGGCCATTATTTTCATTTCAATTGCTATCTTCAAATATTATGACCCTATGCCGCCCGCAAATGTCGCTCGGCATTTATGCATTACGAATCCCGACCAAAAACACGGGGCAGTCTAGATCCGGGCTTATTGGATTCGCTGGCTGAGGAGCTGCCAGGCGGAGACGCTTGCGTCCGATGAAAGGATCGCGGAAAATGAAAAAGATGAAGGCATGGCTCTGTAGTGGGCCATTAAAATGAGTTGATTTAAGTTTGGGCTTGAACCGTGGCAACTACTACGCTACCGGAAATAACGCACCGCCAAACTATTTAGTGTTCCTCACGAAAATCAAGTAGAAACGTAAAAAGGTGTGTGATAGAAGTTAACGCACTTCCACCTTAGATTGCTTCGCCACTTATCATCAAGTGTGATCCGCACAGTCGAGGGCTAATTTGTAGTAAATATAATAAAAAAATTTGCGACGTTTTTCCTTTGAAGACATTCCTTCTAATACAAATATTGTGTTTCTTCTGCACTAACATTTTATATAATATTTTTATTATAACGATGAACCGCTAAACAAAAAGCATCACGGCAAACAAAAGTTTTCACGCCCCAGTTTACAATAATGTAATGCGAGGTGTATTATACCTGAGCGGGTGCAATAAAATAATCCTGTTAAACAATTTCTTACCTTGAGCGTGTGGTAATAAGGTGTAATCTTGAGTGTTTACCGCACGCCTGAATTTTATAATAGAAAATGTTGTGTTCCCTGTGTAGGTATCATGTTTATCTTGGTGTCTCTTTTTTCTGTATTTAATATATTGTTTTGTATGTGTGAAATAATTTTTAATCCGAAGACGCTTACGTAAAATAATTATAAAAAAGTGTGATTCAATTCAATTTGCTGCGAATTCAAAGGAGGAATTTTAGAATATTTTTATCTTAATAAAAAACTGATGTTATTTAAGGAAAACTCCAGAACTACTGAATGGAACCATTTGATACAGAAATAGACAGACATACTTTTAAACATTATTGAATGATCACAGCTTACTTTATTATGATATCGATCTCATTTAATATGCGTACGTGTTTACTCAGGTAATTCTAAACTTACCGGAAACACTAAGCTTACTGCGTATGTATGTAATTTCAGGACTTACGGGAGTAACGGCCCACTACAGGACCAGGCCTCCCTCCTTACAGGAGAGGGGATACGGAGCGTACACCCACCACGCTGCTCCAATGCGGGTTGGCGGGCTTAGGATGATAGTGTTTCATTTACTAACGACCACTATCAGATGTTGATAATAGTGACCGGGACCGACGGCTTAACGTGCTCTCCGAGGCACGGGGGTGTAACACCACCAACTTGGCTTGGAATGCAGCTTGGAATGTACTGAACATTTCATAGAAGAATGAAAAAGCTCAGAAATATTCCGTGACCCGACCCAGGGATCGAACCCAGGACCTCGTGATCGAAGCCGCATAGGCTAACCACTAGACCAACGAGGCAGAGGTTTCCATACTGTAAGCAAAAGCTTACAAACGCCGGAAAAGCTCAGGGCCTTTCAAAGTCACGATTTCTGCGTGGAGATTTATTAACCGGTATTACGCAAACATTTTCGTATCAAGCAAAGGTTTACTTATAGTAGGTACTATAAAAATAAACCCACGTTATAAAAGGATTGTTGATTTGTTTTGACAGGACGTGTTTCGAAAGCCCTTTTTTGTTCAGAATCTCCGAGCCGCAGGCCCTTAGCATATTTCAATGATCTACGCTGATGTAACGAGCATCCCTTAAAAAGGGTAAGCGGAATACGTATAAACTGTACCCTAAATATGTACACGCAATTATGGACATTACACTGGGGGATAAAAGAGCGATAATAGCACGGATAGTTTTTGTGCTACCCCACGCGTTTTGCATTGTGCGGCGGGTAGTTTTGAAAAGGCTCTCATTTGCAGTCGCAATACGAGCAGGTCTGATGATTGGGGCTCTTTAGCCTCCATCAAAACGGTGAACACTCTCGACTCGGTCGTTATTTGTCACGTTCGTATTTTTTTCGGAAAACATAAAGAACATGTTGTCATAAACAAATGTTAAGTACATTTTTATATGAATGTTATCCGAAATATACTTTCGTATATTCAGGTTGTTATTCTGGTTGCGGCGGGCTTATATGTGTGTTTTCATACACAAAAGGTTTTTTATGAATGACAGACAATGTGTACCCGAATCCGTTAGATGTAGAGACTTGAAGTATGGAGGAAATATTTTTTAAGTATCCTAAAGAATGTCTTTTGGAAATGTTTCTAATGCTATGTTATGTTATTAATATTATTTTATATTCTGTGTGTGTATGTGAGATCCTAGCTGCCAAACTAGCTAATGAAACGATTAAGACTGTTTTTATAGTAATCTAGCTAATGAAACGATTAAGACTGTTTTTATAGCAAACTAGCTAATGAAACGATTAAGACTGTTTTTATAGCAAACTGTTTTTTAATACTAAATGTTATTCTATTATGTTCTAAAGAATTGTTTAAGCATAAGTCGCCATTTATCGACTTTACGGATTTTCATCTAGTTTTCACCGGTATATTAGGTAATATTTATCTGCGGCAACTACTTCTTCTCTTAATGATATTTAACATAAATGAAATAACTATTGGCAAAAGGGACCATCAGTATTTACGAAAAATAGAGTTCGATCCATGGAAATCTATCTATTATTAAAAACAACTGTTATTTTATATGCCAATAAGCTTTTATATAGTTGAGTACATAAAAATGCTGAAACGAAAACATCGTAAAGTTACCAGACTATATGATAATAATTTTATGTTGTCAAACCTTTTTTACGCTTTTCTAAAAAGACGGATTTTTGGCAAACAAAAATATTGCCATTATTAATACAAAATCTACCACTGATTCTGAGGTCCTGGATTTGAGTTCTGTTTGGAATATACCTCTTTGAGTAGGTATTATTCAGAATGTCTTACGAGTACATCATCTGTCATTTTCATCAATTGTCGTCTAAAGCTCAACCTTGCCACAGATTAAAGGCTAATACCTTTAAGATAAAACTAAAAAACCGCATTAAAAAGAACTACTGTCATAATACCTACCATACAATTCCACATATTCCCCTCAATCCCTAACAAGTGGTACACTGGGAATATAATACGTTTAGTATGCAAAGCGAATGATTGCTGAGTGAACTCACACTATCGAGCGACTGCTCCCCAGGCGCGAGGAGATGTACGTCGAATTCCACCATTCAAATCCCGATCGCAAAGTGTTGTTGATCTTATCAAACGGGGATACATTTAGAAACGTTTTCCATATAAATTGCTTGTGGCTTGTAATATACAATGCGAAAAGAGGCGATGGCCCGCCGGGGAGCGACCTTCCCGAAGGTTTATTAACCCAATCCGGTAAACGTTGGCTTGTACAAGTTTCGCAAAAGTTTGGCTCTGGATTTTACGAGTCTTGGATGTTATAGGTATAAATATGCAGAATATATGGGCCTAAGAAATATCTGAAATATGACGCCCGGCCAAGACGTAGCCCAGTTCAGGTTATGGAGGAATATATTATAAATGTGTATGTAGAATCTTTGATAGGTCCAAGTAGGGTTGAAATATAACGCTTTATAATCAAGAAATATCTTTACTCCTAAGAAAATATTTTGGACATTTTATAATTTTTAATAATATACTATGTATCTTAAAATATATTTAAACAAGAACATTCTATCATATGATACCATTGAGTACGAAATATATATAACAAATTATAGATGTATTTTTATATGGCACAGGTGCATCCGCCGTCAGGACTGATCTGACTCAACTCACAAGACCCAACAACCCTCCGAAACACTGTTTAAGAATCATAGAGGACACTCTCAAGTTTAAGCCCTAAGGCTCGATTCTACGAAAATTCTGCACTAGCAACACCCCAATGTCACTGCCGCAATGAGCCTATATCAAATAGGTGGTACATACATTGACAATAAATTAGAAATTGAGATTATTCTGGTAGTTTGTTGGAACCTCCGCATTGCTTATTTCTGTCATTAAGCAGCTATTTCGTGTTTAGGGCTGAATGGAATGGTTGCTTGTGAATTTACAGCATATTAGGCATAAAACCTACGCTTTAGGTCGATAAACATAGGTTGTACATAGTAGAATGTGTTCCAACCATGCCCTGCAGCAGTTCTTCGTTAACAAAGATTTTTTAGATATTTGGCGGTCCAGTTACGGGGTCAGTCAATTATCACTACAAAAAACAAACAAAGAAAATATTTATGTAAACTAGCCATTGAGCGTTTCTAGACGTTTATTTCCTTGAATAAAATTCAGATACAGAAACATTCCCTTTCAATCCGCAGTAAAGAAATTCCAGAAAGAAAATAACGGCAAAGATTTGACCGTAATCCGCCCGGCCGATTCCTTAGCAATGTTCGCCTGAAAAAATCAGTCAAAAACCGTTGGCTCCGTCAAAGGCCACTTTATTTCGGTCACGCGCGAGCTTGTTAATGAAAATAATAGAAGAGAAAGGCCTTTCCTGGAACTAAATTGGTCGGATGTGGCACTGACGTGAATTACAATCAACCAGTTAAAGATTTTACATTTGACGATCCGTCTGACGAGAAATTTGCGACCGAATTTGACTGAATATGGCTTTGGAATAAAGACAAAAATTAATTCACATCTTTAGGCCTGAGATGCGCTCGAAACAATATCTGACGACCTCCGTGGCGCAGTGGTATGCGCGGTGGATTTATAAGGCGGAGGTCCTGGGTTCAATTCCCGGCAGGGCAGATTGAGATTTTTCTTAATTTGTCTTGGTCTGGCTGGTGGGAGGTGGCTAGTTATCACCCTACCGACAAAGACGTACCGCCAAGCGATTTAGCGTTCCGGTACGATGTCGTGTAGAAACCGATAGGAGTGTGGATTTTCATCCTACTCCTAACAAGTTAGCCCGCTTCCATCTTAGACTGCATCATCACTTAACATCAGGTGTGATTGCAGTCAAGGGCCAACTTGTAGTCATTAAAAAAAAAATATATCTCGTGTAGAGAAAAATACATTTCGGCATCCAAAGCAACGAAGTAGGAAAGAGAGAGCAATATTTTCGACGGCGCGCTATTGTGTCTGTTGTCATTTTTAACCGACGAAAAAAAACGGAGGAGGTTCTCAATTCGACACGTATATTTGTTTTTTTTTTTTTTTTTTATTTTTTATGTATGACCACGCATAACTTTTTACAGTATTGGCCGATTTTGATAATTCTTTTTTTATTAGAAAGGGCATACATCCAAGGTGGTCCCATTGTCCTCATGTTAGGATCTGCTGATGATATCCTGGGGAAATTGAAGGAACTCTTTAAATTTTGGAGGCACGCTTAAAGCGATTTCGGTTTTTGACTCGGTATCGGTAGCTTTTTGGCTACTAGTGCCATATAATATACTATGACAGTATAGTACGAGTACGGTACGTGGTGATAAATCACTAAAAAGTAAGAAATAAAATTTTTTAACACTAAAAAGTAAAAAATAACTGTGTCATTTAGTTGCTTTAATTTACTTAAGCATATCTAGGAGTCGGTGCCAGCCAAGGTTTCTACTTTCAAGGACGTTACCTAGAACCCACAAACTGCTTTACTACGTAAAATAAATGTTCCTTAAACTTGGCTGGCACCGACTTCATAGATATGCTTAAGTAAATTAAAGCAACTAAATGACACAGTTATTTTTTACTTTTTAGTGCGTTTTGAGTCGGTTTTATTTTTTGTTAAAAAAATTTCTGTACACGAGACATCTCTTCAAACGCTTGTTAGACTTGCAGGGTTTGTTTCTTCGGGATAAGTTGTCAACTCAAAACTTTACATATAAAGCTAAAGTTTTCCTTTAATAAGTCGTAAAGACCATGTTAGGAGTGAGTACGACAACAGTTTAAAGGACTGGAATCAAATCCGTCATGGGTTTCTCGGTGCTGACTCTTCATAATAGGCTATTTATGTTTCCTTTCTCTTTTATAAAATAGAGAGTGGGAACTAATATCAGCTATTAGGTAACAAGCAGGCCTAGTCACTACAAGGCCAACCCTTCCTCTTTGTGTTAGAGGGGATAAGGAGCGTGCACCTACCACGCTGCTCTACTGCAGGTTGGCGAGCTTAAGGTATTACTAATATTTATAATCAATAATGATTTTCAGTTGTTGATGATAGTAAACGGAAGCGACAGCTTAACGTACTGTCCGAGGCACGAACTTCTGTATTCTAGACTTAAAAATTTACTGAATTTTTATAAGAATTCAGCTTTAAGCTCGGGATTATTCCACAACCCGAACCCAGAACCTCGTGATTGAGCTATCGTACGCTAACCTCTAGACCATGAGACAGTTATAAATCTTTATTAAGAATTAATTTACTTTCAATATTACAGTAACTTCAGCTAAATACAAGAATGAAAGTGATATTGTAGCCCCTTGGGAAATTTTATATAATATAACGTTTTCGTACCATTATTGCGTAAACTGTTTCTATTGCTCCAACACGGTGTGTATTTTTCTCGTAAGATAAAAATATTGTAGAACTCGTTATGACAAAAACTCAATTACTTGGTGATAGAACTACTTGCTGTGCCCAGCGGTCTTATCCGCGTAGAATCACGAATTTCATCGCGAAATGAACAAGTACTTGATTATGCTTAATTTCAAGTCAATCGAGCATAGTTCTAGATCTCGTGATGATTTTGTTTGTAAATATACAAGACATTTCGTTTGTAAATATACAGAAATAAATTTTTTTTTTCGAACTAATTTATTATTTTACAATTCCTTGCGATAAACGGAGTGTTAGTCTCGCGCCATCAGTGTTTATAAAAAAAAAACACAACACTGGCTAGAATCTAATTTATTAACTGTTTATATTATTCTATAATTCTCACAACTTAGATTTACTTAAATCACTTTATTCCGCGATTCGCGAGCACCTTCAAAAGGTTTAACGGTGACTTGATGGGCAGGATCTTAGTCTCACTACTAGTCCAGACCGGCGGGCAGAAACCAGCTCCGTAGTCTTGGACAGCAATTTGACTAATTACCAAAACGACTGACTGTTTGAAGCAGAGCTATGGTTTTTATAGCAAATATATCGCTGACTGGCCGTTGACATCTGTGTCAGTCGATAGTTGCAGGTCAGCGTTATTAATGTAGAATTTAGGGATGTAACAGGACGACTCCAAGCGGCTATGTGACCTATGATCTGGACCAAAAATTAAAGTGACGTGCAAAATTACTATATTATTACATATTATTTATTGTTTTTATTATGCATATTTTAATTAGTTAACATGCATGATTTTGAATTAATAGATTAATTAGGTAACTAACGAATAAATCAGTGTGAATTACAAATTCTAGAAACTAAATTTTCCTTAAATATAAACATCCATGTGTTCCATAAATATGTCAAATATATTTATTTCATTCCGAAGTGGGATTTTATTCAGAGAGACGTTGACCTTCCGATATGTAGTTGCAAAGGAAAACAAAATTAATTTGTTATTTATTGCGGTCTAAAGGACTTCCGAGAAATAGCACTTGCTTTTATTCAATAGATACCTAAAGTTCTCAGAACCTTTTTATGTTCAATAAATAATTGTTTATAAACAGAATTTAGTAGACATTTAGTGAAGCTGATACGACGTTGTCCTTTCCGAATATTGTCTTACAATTATTTTTATAGCCTTTTGGCAATACTTTAAAGGTGTTAAAGAAGATGTAGTGACTTAAATTGAGAAGAGGATGCTTAGATAATTTGGCATGTAGAGATACTGGATGAAAAATGATTAACAAAAGAATATGAGGCGAATGTGAATGGAAATGTTGGAAGGGAAGGCTCAAGAAACTAAAACTGAACTAAAATTAATATTAATATTCGCAAACACCGAAAAGTGTTTTTACGCATTTAAGTTCCTGGATAAGGTAAAAGTTAGACGAAAAACGTTCATATTATATGAATAAATTCATCGCTATATAGCCGCAAATTAAGCTGAGGTAGCTTGTGTTATGGGCACTATGATAACTGATCAATATTTTTATATATATTATACATAAATACTTATAATATATAGATAAAAACCCAGACACTGGAAAACATCTATGCTCATCACACAAACATTTTCCAGAAGTGGGAATCGAACCCACAGCCTAAAACGCAGAAGCACTGCGCCACTCGGCCGTCAAATATTTATGATATATTCATATAACGACAAAATTTTGTAGAGCTGAGTATGTTGGCTGTTTGGTGTTTGGTTGCTGTTTGGCGATTGTAGATGCTAAAGTGAGTAATGGGCCTATTGGAATGATACTTAGATTAGATTGTTTGTGTAGTGGATGGATTTTATTTAATGCAATTTTGTAAATGTAATGCACTACTGTCACTGCACGCAGTACACATTAATTTACTTAGATTAGATTGTTTGCGTAGTGGATGGATTTTATTTAATGCAATCTTGTAAATGTAATGCACTTACTATACTACTACACATTTTTATTATAGACATGTTTTGTTGTTGTTGTTATGACAATTAAGTTTTTGTTGCATATATAAATAAATGATTATAATTATTTATTAAAATTTTACGCAAGAATAGATTTGAATTTTTTCCTCTTTTCAAAATGTACTGTATTCCGTAGGTTAGTAAATAGTAAGTTTAAAAGATGAATGTTCGAAGTGCCTGTCTGAATACGGACCATACAAGTAAAACCTTTACATATTATTTTATTTCATTTTAAAGTAAATTACATCCAAAAGGCAAACTTGTATTTAAAATTTTGATTTCAGACTTAATTCTACTACTATGAGGAAGTTTTATCGAGTTAATTTGGAAAAAAACAACCTTAGTACAAACCTTGAATAAATATTGCTTTATTTGCAAGGATGAAAAAGTTTTATCAACACCTTTTCTAAAGTGATGTGGGGTGATTCGGGTAAAGTCTTAGAGTTCTGCACCTCAAAAAGATAAAATGAAACTTTTTTTATAGGATGAATCGTGTGTTCATAAGTCCTCACGTCACAGTAATTTTCTCTGAAACTAAAACCGATTAGATCTAAAATTGGTATACATATCCTAAATGCGGAAGAGTGACTGACCCACATGCAGAAATGTTGCATGAATAGACGATTACTCAATATGGCGGGTCACTTTCCAGAAGCAAAAAGCAAAATTAATAAATAAAACTGTCTTGTATGATTATATCAAATGTTATGTGTTTGTTGTTACCCATTTCATGTAATCACATTAGTAGCGTGATTATTCAAAATGTCTATTCCAGTGTTGTTAAGTTACTGTAGAGCTAACTGCGGTCAGGCTCGCTCTGTATTCAACAGCGACACAATAAAGGCCCGGAGAGGGCCTCTGTCACTAAATATCAACTTTGTTTTTGTTCACAAGTTATGTCCGGTATTACTTGGCTCATAATAAAAACATTGTAACGTCACTAACGTTAGAAATAACTTTTTGAGACTCAGAAGTGGTACGCTTTAATATTCTAGAATTAACTCTACTGTAACTTAATCACATTGGGCATTGTGTTTATCCTCCTTAACGCCGCAACTATTGAACCGATTTAGAATGGAGACATACTATACCTTGGCAAATATAGGCTACTTCTATCCCCATATCCTCACGGGTAACAGGCAGCACAGGTAGTTATTACTAAAGCTGAAGTACCTAGTGTTTCAGTCTGAAAAGCATAGAGTAATTTGACGACCTCCGTGGCTGGTGGGAGGCTTTGAACGTGGCAAGTTACCACCTTATCTACAAAGACGTACCGCCATGCGATGTAGTGTTGCGGTACGATGTCGTGTAGAAACCTATAGGGGTGTGGATTTCATCCTACTCCTAACAAGTTAGCCTGCTTGCATCTTAGATTGCTTCATCACTTATCAGGTGTGATTGCAGTCAAGGGCTTATTTGTATCTAATTAATAAAAAACAAATAAAAGTTGTCGATAGAGGTTAGTTAGTTATGTTAGTATTTAGACTAACACCTTAGTCTCAAGTTGCACATCGTAGGGTGTGTTCTCAGGTGACATTTGTTCTATCAAGCACACCATCATAAACAGTCTATTTTAACACCACCAAGTTCTTAAATTAAGTTTAAAAATTTAATTTAAAAATTCTTGGAGGTATCAATGTATAAAAACACAATACTGCAACAAACCAAAGGATTGAATTTAAGATCTCTAAGTTGTGAGCCTGAACTTGAGCTATTGCCGCTTAATGTGACCCTTTTCATGTCAGGATGTTGGGATTTTCAAAATGTCCATTCCAGGACCGTCATACCGAGTCAGTCTGGCGTACGATAAAGGCACGCCGCAGGGAGGGCCGCTGTCACCAGATATAAACTCTCTTTTTATTCGCAATCTGTATCCGGTGTCCCATACTATGCGTTTTGTATCTGATGCTTAATTATTATGTTTGAGTTCTTTATGTACGTACGTAAAGATTACACTTATCTGCCGTCTCATTTTTCTTCACTGTCGATGCACTAGAAAGGATTTATTTAGGGGAGACCGGGGAAAATAAACGCCCAGCAATTAAAAAAATGTTTAATATGGTTGCGCCTCACTAAACCTTAGCAATAGTTGATAGAACAAACATGAATGTAGCTCATCTTTTACTGGAAATCGAAATAGATCGATAATTCATGCTAGGAATAAGTACTAAATTGTACGGCAACCAACCTGAGGGGTAGGCGTTAAACCTCATAAACCTGTAATTACATGAACAACTGTACCCTTCACTCTGTGACATGACAATGGAATACCTTCTCACGCGATCTTTACGTTTTTTTTAGTTCACACTAAGTGCTTTACTTATACTAATGAGATTGCTGTATAGTAACGAAAGGTTAAAATCACTTTAAAGCAGATCTTTGCAAGAAGGGATCACTAGACACTCTACTATTTATTGTTCTAGTTATGTAAACTTTAACCTAAATATTACTTTTTAAAAGTCAATTACCACTCTTAAGAATCAATTGATACCTCAAAAAATTATAAATATTTCATAACAAAAAAAAAGATTTTCCCTTTTCTAACCTTTTCGGCCAGAGCGGCAGCGGTCCACAAAACATAATTCCTAACAAACTGCTACAAAGCCCGCCAATACCGCAAAATCTTTTTGCCCCTCAAAATATGGGCGACTATCATTTACATACAAACAGGGCTGTGGCGAATATTGCCAGCGAATTTTTTGGAGCTTTCCCTTTCAAAAAAATTAAATATCAACTTAATGTAATTAATTGTCGCCCTAATAGAAGGCATTTGAATAATAAGGGTTTGAGCAGCAATTTGAGTCATATTTTTGCGCCCGCAAGTTAGAAGCTTTGCTTTTTTTATTTACTTACACTTTTATTGTGTACTTACACATTGTGTTTAAATGAGAAAGTAACCTAAAGTACCGTGTTCACCTGGAAAGAGCACTTACAGTTTATTTGCCCTACTTCGGAATGCGCAACATCGACTAAGTCGTCAATGATAACGACAAGGAAAACGCATGACGTACCGGTAATTTTGCCAGCAGAATGATGCTCATAATGTCGAACTACTTACGACCCAAGTCAGGGGTATCGGCCAGCCAGTTTCCTGAGGTAGACAAAGTCAGCTGAGCCTATCTACCAATATAATGTTGTACATTACAAACTCATTGTTAATTTTGGTAATAGCCAAATTAGAGTACAGCTAGGATGATTATTTTCCTACCCACAAAGAACCTTAAATGGACTTATTTATTTTAAGTCCTATTAAATCTAGATAGTTTTAATAATAAATTCATGATGAAGTAGTTAACCGTGAAAGTTGAACACGAAATCCACTGTAAAGACAATAAACTTGTTCCCCGGCGCCTAATGCAAGCAATCTTACACGAAAGTTCCGTAACTACAGCGAGTTATTTGAATTAATTCCTGACGAAAGGCATAATTTAGTGGCAAAGTAAGCGGAATAGATTTGCGAATATAATGCTGTGTTATTTGATGGATTAAACTGCGATATACTTATTATATGATTTATGAATCATCATCATCGGCAGTTTATTATAGAGTTGATTAATTATTTAACTATCACAATCAGATATTGATGATAGCCAGGACCGACGACTTAATGAGCTCTCCGAGACACGGGAGCCTAACGCCACCATTTCTAATACCAGAGGTAATTTTTTACTGAGAGTGCTTAGAAAAAATACTAAATTATATTCCATCGTTTGACTCGAACCGAGGACTTCACGAGTCGTAGCCACGTCATCAGCAAGCCAATGTTAAATTATTTCTGATGCCAATTTAGGGAACTGACTTGTTAAACTTTATTTATACCGGGTCCACTGGGCTCGTTTTAAATTTTTACGCGCTAAATGTGCGCAATTAACTTTTTTAATATTTGGTACATTATTAGACACTATTCAATGTGAATTTAATCGCTATATATACAGGCTATAGTTCCACCAAACATGAGAAGTTTGTGGTTGATCCGACGACTATGACTATAAAAATGTTTAAAAACCCTCGACAGTTTAAGGAACAATATAAGTAAAACCGATTAAACAAATCGACTTTACACGATCCCGGCGTGGATGCCGCGTTTTATGCCGCAAGAAAAATAGACAACTGGTTAGAACAACAAAGGCTCAGTTTACACAATATCATTATGGCGTTTGCGTGGCTCCCGCGGGAGTGCGGTGTGCCCCACACTTGTATGTAAATGTTTTCCGCTTTAGTGTACTCGTCTGTTTGGTTGTAAAAAAATGCTTTTCTGTAAATAAGAATTCAAATATAAAAATTAATAACTTTATATAATAAAAAACAGAGTAAGTAAGTATATTTTATTAATAATGTTATGATATTTCTTTAGTTTAAATAAAATATCTGCTACTTATTATTTTTAAAATAGTTGCCACAACTAAATACTTTGTTATTTATAGCAAGCAACCTAGATTTGTTCTAGACTTTAATTACGTCTGTTGGAAAGCTTTTGAGGTGTAAACTAGGATTACAGTTATATACCTAATCCTTAGTTTATATTTAGTTACAAGTTATAACTGCTTTGAACATGCTCAAATAAAATGTGGCAGGAGACATGGAGACCGGAAAGGTTCGACGATTACGGCATACGACATAAAACTCCGTAAAATAAATAAAGAAAATATATGTAAAAATGCGAGTACACCTCAACTCCGAACCGAAGTAAAAAACAATTTTTAAAGCGCTTTCACAGATCACAGGCAGATTAAGCTAAGCCTGCAGCAACACAAAAGCTTTGTCTCGATGAGACACAATAAAAGCTTTTAAAAATATCAACTGACTTAGAAAATATAAAGACGTTCTAATAAAAAAAGTTAAAAAGCTAATAACAAAATCAAGCCTGCATGCTTTCTCTAAATTTCTCTATGTTGATAAATGACGGATATTAAGTATTTAACATTAAATAACAGGCACCTCACTCTTTATTTTAAGAAGTAAACAATACGACATTATAAAAATTGCCCTGCAGCTTGTTCATTAAAAAGAATTCCAAGCGTACAAAGTTACGGGCATCTATTTATTAAGCAACTGGCTTAAACAAACCTCTAACACAAAAAGAATGCCGCCAGAAGCTACCAACCCATACGTACAAACTTTGCCTTCACTACCGGAGAGAAACAGAAAGGAGAGAAATGTTACACTAATAAAAATTGGTATCGTGACAACAGCGTAAGATGAAGTTTATTAAGATAGAAAATTGTTCTATTGCTGGCAAAAGTTGCAGATATAACTTCACCGTACCGTACCGTACGTGACCAAACTGTTACTGTGTACGGTACGGATGATATAAGTTACGTACACACATGAAGCAATTTCAACTTAATTTCAAGACGTGCACTTTAAACTGTGGCTTATTACTTTATAGACGAACGGTAGATTTATTGTGTTTTGGCAAGATTTTATATTGAAATGGGAACTGGATACTATGGTAACATTAGTTCATGCTTTGCATAAGTTTCACCAATTTTGAAATTTTTGCCTAAAAGCCTTACTAACATATATTCATAATGCGTAATGGAGCAACAAATAAACAATCACACATAATTTGGTTTTGTAAGTAATACTTATTCATTAACACTATACCAAATTATCCATACTAATATTATAAAGGTGAAACTTTGTATGTGTTGATGAATGGATGTTTGTTACTCTTTCACGCAAAAATCTACTAAATTCATTTTGATGAAACTTTACAATAACATAGCTTATATATCAGAATAATACATACGCTACATTTTATCCCCAAACACCCATCAGAACGAGAACTCAGCGGGTGAAAGGGCGAGCGTTCTCTAGTGAGAAATAAAATCAAAAGTTAAAGCAAAGTTAAAAAAAACAGATTTAAGTTTTGAGCTAGTCAAATAACAAGCATAATAACGTTATTCTATCGTAATTGGATGTGCGGTGAAAAGTAGAAAGCACTTACCTTCGTTCGCTCGATATAAGCCACTTTAATTAAAAAATATTTTATTTTACCATTGACTTTGCTAAATATTAGCAAAAACTACAACCAGTATTATGATTAAGTGGCAGCTGAGTATTTTGTGACAGAGCTCGTCCGGGGAAGTGCCCACTTATTTCTGCCGCTAATTTAATTTAATAATTTTTAAGGTTCCGTACGCCAAAGATTTTAAATGGGCCTATTACTAAAACTCTACTGTTCAGGCCTCAGATGTTCCTCATAAATCGTGATCAAAAATTTCATAGATAATATATTTCTGTTGCCGCTATAAAATGTTACTAGTTTCAGAAAATTATGAATTTAGAAATATTTAACTTTAAAAAATCACGTTACCACAAACGTGTTTTTTTGCCGATATTTGCTCGTCTGGTACGGAACACTTTTTTATGCGTTTACACATCACCTCCGCGAAGGAGGGGTATGCGGGACTCACCAGAAATCCGGAATACCCACTAAATCCGGAATACCCAAGGCTACTGTGACGTCTTGATGTTTTCCGTGCATATTTCTCTATACGTTCTTCTTGGTACGACGTAACCTATGGAGTATGGGAGTAGCTGGGCATATTGATGACTTCTTCTACCCCATCTCTTTCTGCGCATTACAGGAACATCAGTGTCTGCTTCCCGTTACCGCTCTTCTGCCTACTTAAGATTCTACCGCCTCACAGAAACAACACAGCCGTCCAACATAACTCTTTTCCGATCGTAGCATTAACTACGGTCGGCAACGACACGTCTCTACCCACAATTAATGTCAAGATATACCTTTAAGACCCCCATGCTGTACATTCGACTAGCGTGTGATGCGCTGTATCCTCTGCAGCCCCACACTAACAACAAGCTGGAGTCGGTGACTGATACGGAATCCTACGTGCGCGAGTCCAACTCGCACTTGGCCAGTTTGTAAGTTTCAATTTTTAAAATATGGACCTGACCTGACAGTTAGACATGAGACAAGGCATAACACCTATGCATCGGGTTCACGGTCACAGGAAACGGTATTGTAAGGTGCGCTTCTTGCTGGAAACAGTATTGTTCCTCTTTATTGAGACTAGAGAGAGGACCGTGGTGGCATATATCTATATTTTAAGGCTACTTCTTCTTCTTTCTTTCTTTAAAAGAGTGTCACTTATTTTTTTATTTGGTGCTTTTGAAAGGTTGCAATACAATATTTTCTAAGAGAACTAAAACGCGATCATCTGTGCTAATTAGCTATAATAGTCACGTCATACTCACGCTACATATTATTATAATCCAACTAATGAAGTTAAACGCGTCTTTAATGTATCAAATTAGTGTGTAGAACACAAGCCAGTTACTCGTACTTGCGTCGAGTTATCCTTTTAATATTGCTATACGAGTCATAGTTAGTAACACTTTATTATCTTGTAGTCTCATACAGATCCTGTTTCATGCACAACACATTATAGGGTAACTAACAATTTTAATAAATGTCTTTCAGTCGCTAGCCTCGTGGTAACTCTTCGCCGGAAACGATTTTGTTTTAAGAGCAGTAGAGCTTTATTTGACAACTCATTCGCGGAAGTGCTACCACGTGATCCAGTCTGTAGGGTGCAGTTGCCGGTGTTCTTACAGGCTATCTATGTTTTAGATTTGATGGACAGAACGTGGCACTTTCTAAGACGTGTTTCTTACATGTCCTGCAAACTGTGTGATCTGTTTATAGGCGATAGTTTCCACTTACCATCAGGTACGTTGCGTTTTCCTTATCACAGATAGGGAAAGGAGTCTACCTGCTGCGGGGCTCGGGGGCCCAAGCAACTGGTGGCACCAGGGTGAGGAACCTCCTCACAATACGCGCCGTCTCAAGAATTACCGCCTTCTGTATGCGACCCTTGACCCAACAACTAAGCGAAAGCTTTTGGTCGGACGAAGTTCCATCTTCGCTTAACGCAGTCAAGCGCTAGTTTGTACTACTAAAAAAGGATGGGCTATTTTAGTGATATGTAATTATGTATAAACTAAAATATTCTCAAAGAGCCGCTCATTGCATAAACTCTCAAACAGTAGCTGGAATAATTCCTCGAAGCAGCGCTGTCTCAGGCTAAACCAATGCTTGATTCTCATTCATCACGACGCGATCCACGTAAATACGGCGGATCCTTTGTTATGAGATACTCTGGAGAGCTGGCTTGTTATTGCGTATTAAACTCTTGGAGAGATAAATATAAAAAGATTCCTCGAAGCAGCGCTGTCTCAGGCTAAACCAATGCTTGATTCTCATTCATCACGACGCGATCCACGTAAATACGGCGGATCCTTTGTTATGAGATACTCTGGAGAGCTGGCTTGTTATTGCGTATTAAACTCTTGGAGAGATAAATATAAAAAGATTCCTCGAAGCAGCGCTGTCTCAGGCTAAACCAATGCTTGATTCTCATTCATCACGACGCGATCCACGTAAATACGGCGGATCCTTTGTTATGAGATACTCTGGAGAGCTGGCTTGTTATTGGGTATTAAACTCTTGGAGAGATAAATATAAAAAGATTCCTCGAAGCAGCGCTGTCTCAGGCTAAACCAATGCTTGATTCTCATTCATCACGACGCGATCCACGTAAATACGGCGGATCCTTTGTTATGAGATACTCTGGAGAGCTGGCTTGTTATTGCGTATTAAACTCTTGGAGAGATAAATATAAAAAGATTCCTCGAAGCAGCGCTGTCTCAGGCTAAACCAATGCTTGATTCTCATTCATCACGACGCGATCCACGTAAATACGGCGGATCCTTTGTTATGAGATACTCTGGAGAGCTGGCTTGTTATTGCGTATTAAACTCTTGGAGAGATAAATATAAAAAGATTCCTCGAAGCAGCGCTGTCTCAGGCTAAACCAATGCTTGATTCTCATTCATCACGACGCGATCCACGTAAATACGGCGGATCCTTTGTTATGAGATACTCTGGAGAGCTGGCTTGTTATTGCGTATTAAACTCTTGGAGAGATAAATATAAAAAGATTCCTCGAAGCAGCGCTGTCTCAGGCTAAACCAATGCTTGATTCTCATTCATCACGACGCGATCCACGTAAATACGGCGGATCCTTTGTTATGAGATACTCTGGAGAGCTGGCTTGTTATTGCGTATTAAACTCTTGGAGAGATAAATCGAAAGAACAACGAAGTGTTATATTTAAATAAAAATTCTCTTGCGAATAACTCAAGTGTTGCATGAAAAATTTTCTACGAATCTGCGAGTAGTATCTGATGTTTACTGATATAAGAACTTTGCTGAGATATCATAATTACAGGTAAATTGTAAAGGCAAAAACATGTAAGTGTATGTACTCCTGCACATATCCGAAATTAAAACGAATATAGTTTTTACCCGGGATTAACACATAGGCCCGTATTACCGTTAGTAATTATCACGTAGGGGTTTTTGTCCCCGAAAAACTAAAGATTTCCGCGGATAGTGAAAATACCAAATTTACACTGGCTAAATCCATGGTAATTAACAGACAATAATTATTTTACTTTACAATTTTATTTACTTCCTGTTTGGAGGTGAAAGCTGATCCAATGCCGTCCAAACACCTTTTTCATAATGGAATCCGTAAATTGTATAGGATCTCGGGCTGTGAATCTAAGATTTGATAATCTTAGATTCACAATTCTTAGAGTGCATCGTCCCTGCACATCGAAAATCACTTCTAAAATTAAATTCAGATGGCTCGGCCAAATGCCAGCTCTATTTATTAATGATGACTTTGGCATGATTTTAGCCAAACAAATAGACTGAAACATCTTGCAAAGAAGTAACAACTGTTACAAAACAAACAATCCGACTAAAATATACATTCATTCGTTATTAAATCTATAGAAATAACTAAAATTGAAGTGTCTGTTTGTAACTTTTAAATTAACAACTTTCCACTAAATGCATAAAAAAATAGTCATAAGTCAAAAACTATTTTATATTTTCGCCTGCCTATCTGTTTATTTTGGCTTATCTCAGAAACTACCAAATGAATTTTAAAAATTAGTTTTATAAGCATACCGAACTCATGGGATGTAACATAGGCTAATTTAATCTTAATATTTGGTTGATTGGGAAACTGCAGGCTCCGCTAGTAAATAAATAATGTAATATCGATAAAAGGTATGTACACACTCGTAGGTACACACCAGATCGCTTGAAATAACTAACGCACAAAGTAACCAGCATTGGAAAGGAACTGAAGGTTAAATAAAAGAAACTATTATTACAGCACAAAAGCAACATAATTGAAAGAAAATTCTCCCGTTCTATTACTGTTTAAAACAATAATCATACGACCGCCTTAACAATAAAAATAACGGTGCATTTCCAAAGCCTTTTTCTATTTCCCAAAGGGTTGTTGGTAATCATGTGCACTTTTCCAATTTAAGAAGCAGCTTCCGCTTCGACTAAACCAATTCTCTTTATCATTTATCAAGCCACAGTCCACGTAAATGCATCCAATTCTTTGTTGCAACCGGCTTCTTAGGGCAGATACACATTATTGCGTCGTGTTGTAGCGTGGCGCGTTGAGCGAAGTACTTTAACATTCATTGGAAGTTAAGTCTTGGCTGCTCCACCTAATGGTAAGTGATTATACCATCATAGAGAGGCTAACTTGGTGGATGAAATCCCTTTCAGTTTCTACACTACATCGGAACGCTAAATCGCTTGGTGGTACCTACGTCTCAGCCTAGTGTGGCAAACAGTCACCAATTTAGAAAATCTTATCTGATATATGATTATATAGATTATATGATTATATAGATCTGCCCATCCGAGAATCGAACCCAGGACCTTCGTGTTACAAGACCACCGTTCATATCGTTGCAGGCAATGTGTTTCTACCCATTTTAAATGTTGGAAACCGATACATCTCTGACGCGTCCCGACACAACACGTCTCGATAGTATAGTGCCGCCTTTATTCCGTTCACTTTACTGTAGTTACCTTAAGGCAACGCTCGATGGAAGGAATATTTTACACTTTAAAACAAAACAGCGAAGTCTTCAATCCTTTATAGAATGCGTATGAGAAGAAAGTTTAAAATTTGGTAAAAAAAAATAGGACCGACTCATAACGCACTAAAAAGTAAAAGATAACTCCTCCGTTTTTTTTCGTCGGTTAAAAAGTTGAAACATTACGTAAAACTAAACATTTTTGTGGACTAGCAGATGCTGTTCCAATAATTATGGATAATATTGGATTTTACTATCACTATGACGTTGAACATGACCGAGATTGACGTGCTCACCAATGCAAGGGGATGTAACACTTCTTAACTCCACACTTAGAATATTGAATTAATACCTACTGAAATTATGATAGAAGAAAGACAAACTCAATATCACGCCATAGCCCGACCGACTTTGTTCGAACCCTATAGTCTAACATAAGGACCAATAACACAGTTATTTACACAGTACTTAATAACTATCACATCATCTTCTTGCTCTTTATCCACTCAAGTGGGGTCGGCACACCTTGTTATTTTCTTCCATTAACACCACACAGTCATGCGTCAAATCATCACAAACTCCTTTTAAGGTAAACGCTGGTAAAGTCGACAGTGTCCCAATAGCCGTCATAATATGGAAAAAGGCCTGCTATTTACTTCTTATAATAACTAAGTAAAATTTATTTATTCTAACATATTTGTGGTATTATACACGATAATTTGTATGCAAAGTTTTAATGAGCACTTTATTGGTGTTTGAGAAACAATAAACGAAAGTTTGCGTTTTTGAATATTTGTATTTTTTTACAAGTTTAGGTACTGAATCGCAGCTCGCCATGCTTGTATACGATGTAACTTTTGTAACATTTCCGTCAACTTTTGATATATCCAATTCTTTTATAGAAGAGTCAATTTAATTTTCTACCGAATTAATTAAAAAAACCATGTTATATTTCTTTTAATTTTTATTTTAGGCGTGTGACGTCTACTCGTACTTTGAATTCCCAACTTGAACCAGAACTCGTCAAAATTTTGACGACCACTGGGACATACACAGCAAATGAACGTAAATCTGACACCGTTTCTAGTTTCAGCTGTATTGCGTGGGGATAAGGGTGAAAGTTGCATTAGGCACGGCCTGGTAGTGTTAAGTCTTTAACTTAGCTTTAAATGTTAAGATGATAATATATCCGCTTGATAGTTACAATGCCTTCATTTTTAACATAAGTCAAAATTGAAGTTAAATATGATTTTAGGTTAACGTGTTATATATAAATATCAGCTTTACTAGTCAGTATCGTTATGCTGCTTTGTTTAAACATATAGTTAGATATGTATTTTTTCATCGCTATTGACGCGGGCAAACCAGCTCACCTGCGGGTCACCTGATGAGTGATTACCACCGCCTATGTACATTTGCAACACTAGAGGTATTGGTAATGCGTTGCCAGCCTTTGAGGAATTGATTGATTGGATTGCCCCTTAAATACCCCTTGTCAGAAAATTCCGCAGCAGGAAGTTGGTTCCAGAGTCTGCATATGCGCGGCAGAAACGATCTAGAAAATCTAGAGGTTGTAGATAGGCAGCCATCCAGATGGTGTAAGTGAAACAGGTTTCTACGCCGCAAGTTCCGCTGAGAGAAGACAGAGGGTAGTATAATTTCGAACAGATCCTCAGAGCACTCGCCATAATAAAGACGATAGAACACACGTAGAGAGCTAACGTCCCTACGGTGTTCTAAGGTCTCCAACTTGCTGGTGACTTTGAAATTGTCAACAAAGCGAACTGCCCGCCTTTGAATGCGATCAAGTGGAAGAAGTTGGTATTAAGGTGCTCCAGCCCATAGATGTGAGCAGTACTCCATGTGCGGACGTACTTGGGCTTTATACGGCAAGAGCCTATGTTGAGGCTGAAAGTAACGATGATTCAGGGAAGTCTCAATTTCAGACACAAGTCTGGACCTACACTCCTCCAGCTGTTTAAGAGAAAGCTGTACGCGATCATTGTAAAGGGCGTCGCCCGTGCTATCATTCGTGTAGCAACGCATGTTGTTGCTGGAAATTATGTCATTTATGTGCAGTATGAATAACGTGGGCGACAGCACAGAACCTTGTGGAACACCAGTGTTAATTGATTTGGGAAGGGACCACAAACCGTCGACTACGAATTTAATGCTCCGTTCATTTAGTAAGCTGGCGATCCAATCGTATAGCTTCTCCGGGGGTCCATAAGAAGGTAGTTTGGACAGAAGTGCCTTATGCCATACTCGATCAAACTTCTTCGCAATATCTAAGCTCTCCTTTACTCTCTAAAGCTTGTGCCCAACGGTGAGTGAGGTAAACTAGGAGGTCACCAGCTGATCGGCCATGGCGAAAGCCATATTGAGAATCGCTGAGGAGTTGACAATTACAATTTATGTAATCACATACTAAAGCCAACGAGACACAATGCTTGTTTAGATCTTATAGTGAGCAATATCTCTGATGTTAAATCAAATACACATTACCTGGCTTTGTCGGATCACGAAACAGGACAAACTATAACATTTGACGTTGTGAAAAATCCCAAACTCAAGTCGAAACCAAAGTTTTGGTTTGAATTTAAGAGGGATTTCTCGCGAGAAAACCTAAAAAAATTTCATGAATGTATGTCATCACTATCATATACAGACATATTAAGTGAACCTAATTTAGACATTGCATTTAATACTTTTCATGACTTACTTACACTATTTTTTGAGTTATGTTTTCCAACAATTCGAATAAAATTCCAAAAAAAGCTATTAAAAAATAACTACATAAGTAAAGGCCTTAAAAGATCATGTATCGTAAAACGAAACATGTACCATAAGTATTTATACACATCAGCAAATAAACATATAAATAAAAAGAAATATCAGGAATATTCACAAATTTTAAAGAAATGCTTACTTCAAGCCCAAAAAATTGGAGCAACTAAGTATTTACAAAAGTCTAAAAATGTATGTTCAGCGTCATGGAAGCTAATAAAAAATTCTTTTGAAAATGATATTGATAAACCTGATATTGACGAAATCTTAGTAGATGGACTAACATATACAGATCCTAACTTTATATGTGAACATTTTAGTAATTATTTTATCAATCTGACGAACAATAATACAAATACAAATTATAAATACACTAATACAGTAAGGATTCCTAATCATAATTTCAGTCTATACTTAACACCTATTGACGGAATGGATATAATAAAAACACTGAAAACACTTAAAAACACTAAATCAGTAGGCTACGATATGATAAGCACTGAAGTATTAAAAGAATGCGCTCTGTCTTTAGCTCCTCCGTTGACATATTTAGTGAACCTGTCGTTTGAACAGGGAAAATTTCCAACAAGATTAAAAAAATCTATTGTCAAACCTATATTTAAAAAAGGTAATCGACTTTTGGTGGAAAATTATAGGCCAATCACCCTAATACCTGTTTTATCTAAAGTTTTTGAGAAAATCATGAACGACAAAGTATATCACTACCTTAACACATTTAATTTACTGAAAAACACCCAATATGGTTTTAGGAAGGGTAGTTCAACAACTCTAGCTTGTTTCTCTTTTATTAAAAATATAACAGAAAGCTTTAATAATAAAATATATCCTTTAGCATTATTTCTAGACATGACTAAAGCTTTTGACTTCGTATCACATAAATTATTGTTGGAAAAATTATATAAATATGGAATAAGAGGAAAACCTCTTGATTGGATAGAGTGCTACCTAAAAAACAGGACGCAATGCATAGAAATTGTAAAAACGGTTGGAAACCGGAGAATCCAATTTTCATCCAAATACATACACAATGCGCATGGAGTTCCCCAAGGAAGTATACTGGGGCCTCTTTTATTTACAATCTACATTAATGACCTGCCAGATGCTATATCACAGGACTGCATTATGTTTGCTGATGACACCACATTGATAATTAAGTGTAAAAATAAGCACGACATTGAAAACCAAGCTAATATTGCTTTGTCAAACATAATAAACTGGCTAAAAGATAATAACTTACAGATTAACTTAACTAAAACAAATTACATCCATTTTCAAACATACAACAATAATGAACTTGACTTAAATATTAATTATAACGACATTGTAATAAAAAATGTTAACTGTACCAAATTTCTTGGTGTAACTATTGACAAATACTGTAATTGGAAAGATCATATTCAGGGGGTTTGTAGCAGACTGGACAAGTTTGTTTACATCTTAAAACGACTTAAGCAAACTACTACCCCACAAGCCGCTCTGATGGCATATCATGGTTATGTATCCTCGATTCTAAGATATGGTCTGGTACTATGGGGAAACTCGGTAGATTGTGTCCGAGCATTTAGAGTACAAAAAAAATGTATCAGGGCACTAGTTGGTGTGGATATGTTCCACAGCTGTCGCCCATTATTCTTAAGTTTAAAAATACTACCTCTACCTAGCTTATATATTTTTGAAGTAAGTGTGTTTGTAAAAAGAAACCCAAACCAGTTTATAACCTATAATACGAGAAGAGACTTAAACCTTAGAAATCGATATAAGCTGTGTATACCTTTGCAGAAGCTCAATGTAACAAAGAAAAATGTATATTGTATGGCGGTCACAATTTTCAACCATTTACCTGACCACCTTAGTAACTTACCATTGAATAGTTTTAAAAAAGCATTGTTTAACATGCTCCTTAGCAAGATGTATTATAGTGTTAAGGACTATCTGAATGATAAACTGAAATAAGGTTTCCGGAATAACCAATATTAATATTAATAAAAAATAGTATAGGTATTATTTTTATGTACATATATCAACTCAGTTTTAGACCCCAATTTTTAATGACTTTCTTTTATTTTATGACATTGTATTAATTTTTGACATAGTTGTGGTAATTTTAATCAGACATAATATTTATTTTATTTTATATGGACAATTGTAAAATTTATTTGATATATAATATTCATACACCATAATTGGTAGATTGTATAGGGGAATTAGATTTAAGAATATCCATCATATTATGTACCTACTTTCTTATGAATAAATGATTATGATTATGATTATGATTATGACGTTCTTCTAGGTACCCAAGAAGTTGATAATTTGTTCCATCACTTTGGAGTGCAGGGAGTTTATAGAAATAGGCTTATAGTTGGATGGAATTGACTTATCGCCTTTTTTGGGTACTGGGTGTACCAAGGCAGTCTTCCAAGTGGTCGAAACAGTACTGGAGGAGTAGGATAGTTACAACAGACGTGTCAGGATTGGAGTCTGCTCTGGTGCACAACACAACCGCTGGGATACCATCCGGCCCACTTGCCTTGTCTGATGTCTAGGGACAAAAGCGCTTTGTGCACTTCACGCTGGGTGAAAAGTATGTCACGCAAAGAGCTATTACACCGCGGGATGGTAGGCGGTGTATTTCCCCGATGATCAAGCGTAGAATTATTGTCAAAGAGAGTACCAAGAATTTCTGCTTTCTCTTTAGCAGAATAGGCCAGTGTATCGTCTAATTTGCAGAGTGATGGAAAAGAAGAACGGCAGAAGTTGCCTTGAATGCCTTTGGAAAGAGACCAAAAAGCACGAGATCCAGGTGGCATTTTAAGCAACCTCTGACCAATTCGTTGATGAACTTGCACTTTGCCCTGGCAATAGTACTTTTGTAGTATTTTGAGGCTGCGTTAAAAGTTTTCTTCAAGTGTGTTGCATTTGGATCTTTTTGTTACATGCCGTGTTCCACGCTTGGTCACACATGTTCACGTTTAGGTTCGAGTCGGTCGCTGATTTTAGTTTAATAACTTTGTTTCGGAGGGCAGTTTCTTATTGTGCGTTCTGAACGGATGGGAACGAGACCAAATAATGTTGCCTATAACAAATGCTTCACAAACAAATTAGCATCGAACTCGATGAAACATAACAACTCACAGTCAATCTTATTATGTTTGATTTTGTCTCTTCCCATAACTAGTACGTCATATTGCAAAATCTCTGTAGGATTTGGTTATAGTTCGATCGATTGGCAAGACACGGTGCTCGGAAATTTACCATTAAAAAGTACCACCAGATCGACTGCATACTATTCCCCCATTATGACTACAGATTTTCAAAGCTGGAGTATCAAAACAATCATATCATATGTATTGAACTAAAAAAAATAATAAATAAAATGAACTTTATGTCTAAGTCAATAAAGTTCAAATTCTTTTTAAAAATTGACGAGTTCTGGGACATTTTGACGATAATTAGGACAAATCTGGCGGATACTGGTACAAATCACTCATTTTGAAAATTTTTTAAATATTTAGTTACATTATATTAACTAATTAATACCAAAATTATATTTCTAAAAAACTAATTAAATTTGCTCTCTTGTCATGTAATTAGTTTTTCTCTACTATGACTAGTAGTAATCTGGCAAGGCTGCAAAGGTAGCGAAGTTCAGAAACTGACGACTATTGGGAATCATATTTTTACAAAAAAACAATGGTAAAATAACTGTAATACCAAAATACTAACTTCTTGAAAAAACTAATTAATTTAACAAGGATAAGCTTAGTTCAAATCTATAATTAGCATATCTATTGACATTGGATGAATAATAACAACTGACAAATAATTTTATACATAAATAATATCTAATAGATATTGATTCTTCCCATAAGGAAATTATTAAAATCTCTTTATGCTCTGGTCTTTAGCTCCTCACAACATACGATAGTAATATTGTCGTTTGAACATTAAAATTTACCAATGCTATTAAAATTCAAATTTCAAAATCAATTGTTTAGTATAATTGACTTTTTAAAAATTGATAGGCCAAATTATTACACTGAGGATCATTTACTAAATCAGTATAGATGCGCTCTGTTGGAGAAAATCTGAAACAGGGAAAATTTCCAACAAGATTAAAAAAATCTATTGTCAAACCTATATTTAAAAAAGGTAATCGACTTTTGGTGGAAAATTATAGGCCAATCACCCTAATACCTGTTTTATCTAAAGTTTTTGAGAAAATCATGAACGACAAAGTATATCACTACCTTAACACATTTAATTTACTGAAAAACACCCAATATGGTTTTAGGAAGGGTAGTTCAACAACTCTAGCTTGTTTCTCTTTTATTAAAAATATAACAGAAAGCTTTAATAATAAAATATATCCTTTAGCATTATTTCTAGACATGACTAAAGCTTTTGACTTCGTATCACATAAATTATTGTTGGAAAAATTATATAAATATGGAATAAGAGGAAAACCTCTTGATTGGATAGAGTGCTACCTAAAAAACAGGACGCAATGCATAGAAATTGTAAAAACGGTTGGAAACCGGAGAATCCAATTTTCATCCAAATACATACACAATGCGCATGGAGTTCCCCAAGGAAGTATACTGGGGCCTCTTTTATTTACAATCTACATTAATGACCTGCCAGATGCTATATCACAGGACTGCATTATGTTTGCTGATGACACCACATTGATAATTAAGTGTAAAAATAAGCACGACATTGAAAACCAAGCTAATATTGCTTTGTCAAACATAATAAACTGGCTAAAAGATAATAACTTACAGATTAACTTAACTAAAACAAATTACATCCATTTTCAAACATACAACAATAATGAACTTGACTTAAATATTAATTATAACGACATTGTAATAAAAAATGTTAACTGTACCAAATTTCTTGGTGTAACTATTGACAAATACTGTAATTGGAAAGATCATATTCAGGGGGTTTGTAGCAGACTGGACAAGTTTGTTTACATCTTAAAACGACTTAAGCAAACTACTACCCCACAAGCCGCTCTGATGGCATATCATGGTTATGTATCCTCGATTCTAAGATATGGTCTGGTACTATGGGGAAACTCGGTAGATTGTGTCCGAGCATTTAGAGTACAAAAAAAATGTATCAGGGCACTAGTTGGTGTGGATATGTTCCACAGCTGTCGCCCATTATTCTTAAGTTTAAAAATACTACCTCTACCTAGCTTATATATTTTTGAAGTAAGTGTGTTTGTAAAAAGAAACCCAAACCAGTTTATAACCTATAATACGAGAAGAGACTTAAACCTTAGAAATCGATATAAGCTGTGTATACCTTTGCAGAAGCTCAATGTAACAAAGAAAAATGTATATTGTATGGCGGTCACAATTTTCAACCATTTACCTGACCACCTTAGTAACTTACCATTGAATAGTTTTAAAAAAGCATTGTTTAACATGCTCCTTAGCAAGATGTATTATAGTGTTAAGGACTATCTGAATGATAAACTGAAATAAGGTTTCCGGAATAACCAATATTAATATTAATAAAAAATAGTATAGGTATTATTTTTATGTACATATATCAACTCAGTTTTAGACCCCAATTTTTAATGACTTTCTTTTATTTTATGACATTGTATTAATTTTTGACATAGTTGTGGTAATTTTAATCAGACATAATATTTATTTTATTTTATATGGACAATTGTAAAATTTATTTGATATATAATATTCATACACCATAATTGGTAGATTGTATAGGGGAATTAGATTTAAGAATATCCATCATATTATGTACCTACTTTCTTATGAATAAATGATTATGATTATGATTATGATTATGACGTTCTTCTAGGTACCCAAGAAGTTGATAATTTGTTCCATCACTTTGGAGTGCAGGGAGTTTATAGAAATAGGCTTATAGTTGGATGGAATTGACTTATCGCCTTTTTTGGGTACTGGGTGTACCAAGGCAGTCTTCCAAGTGGTCGAAACAGTACTGGAGGAGTAGGATAGTTACAACAGACGTGTCAGGATTGGAGTCTGCTCTGGTGCACAACACAACCGCTGGGATACCATCCGGCCCACTTGCCTTGTCTGATGTCTAGGGACAAAAGCGCTTTGTGCACTTCACGCTGGGTGAAAAGTATGTCACGCAAAGAGCTATTACACCGCGGGATGGTAGGCGGTGTATTTCCCCGATGATCAAGCGTAGAATTATTGTCAAAGAGAGTACCAAGAATTTCTGCTTTCTCTTTAGCAGAATAGGCCAGTGTATCGTCTAATTTGCAGAGTGATGGAAAAGAAGAACGGCAGAAGTTGCCTTGAATGCCTTTGGAAAGAGACCAAAAAGCACGAGATCCAGGTGGCATTTTAAGCAACCTCTGACCAATTCGTTGATGAACTTGCACTTTGCCCTGGCAATAGTACTTTTGTAGTATTTTGAGGCTGCGTTAAAAGTTTTCTTCAAGTGTGTTGCATTTGGATCTTTTTGTTACATGCCGTGTTCCACGCTTGGTCACACATGTTCACGTTTAGGTTCGAGTCGGTCGCTGATTTTAGTTTAATAACTTTGTTTCGGAGGGCAGTTTCTTATTGTGCGTTCTGAACGGATGGGAACGAGACCAAATAATGTTGCCTATAACAAATGCTTCACAAACAAATTAGCATCGAACTCGATGAAACATAACAACTCACAGTCAATCTTATTATGTTTGATTTTGTCTCTTCCCATAACTAGTACGTCATATTGCAAAATCTCTGTAGGATTTGGTTATAGTTCGATCGATTGGCAAGACACGGTGCTCGGAAATTTACCATTAAAAAGTACCACCAGATCGACTGCATACTATTCCCCCATTATGACTACAGATTTTCAAAGCTGGAGTATCAAAACAATCATATCATATGTATTGAACTAAAAAAAATAATAAATAAAATGAACTTTATGTCTAAGTCAATAAAGTTCAAATTCTTTTTAAAAATTGACGAGTTCTGGGACATTTTGACGATAATTAGGACAAATCTGGCGGATACTGGTACAAATCACTCATTTTGAAAATTTTTTAAATATTTAGTTACATTATATTAACTAATTAATACCAAAATTATATTTCTAAAAAACTAATTAAATTTGCTCTCTTGTCATGTAATTAGTTTTTCTCTACTATGACTAGTAGTAATCTGGCAAGGCTGCAAAGGTAGCGAAGTTCAGAAACTGACGACTATTGGGACGTTTACCTTACATACATAATATCCTCTTTCCCACATCTCAATGGCTTTCTTTATTGGTCTTTCTCTCCTCTTGTGGTCCTCCACTTGCTAACTTTCTTTTTGTAATATGCGTTTTATACCTCTGCATCACGTGCCCATACTAATTAATAACTATTACATTAGATTATAATAGACTTAATTTTATGGTTAATGACGATCTAATAGATCCCAGACTATGACGATATGTCATGATATGAAACGTCATAACTACGACATAAGCATTTACATCGCTAATTAGCTCGCATTAATCAAACCACATCGTGTTATTAACTTATACGACAATGATCATTAAGGACTTCATAACAGAATTCCGAAATCCATCAGCCATACAGCTAAGTGGGAATTACGTGAAGAAAGAGTAAAATTTAAAAAAGGCAGGTGGAAGTTCTTTGAAATTTACTAATTCGTTTAATTAGCTATTTTCCTCGAAAACGTAATGAACCTGGGCGATAAAGTTATAAGATAAGTTATACGATCCAAAAAAACCTTTAAATACGTTCAACCACTCCAGAACCAGAGCATTCTCAGGAAATATTGGTTGTACGTACAATCGCAATGTTATTTAATATGGTATGGCGAATAGTACAAGTGTTATAGGGGCTCTCGTACCACTACTTCCTACATTACACTATTCGTATAGTCACATGTCCTGGGATCTGCTCGAAGATTTTCTGTCTGACACACGATAGAACCAATGCCCGCACGGTAAATCCAGGAAATGCAAAAACATTCGTCTCATATTATTATGGCCACATGCCCTATTTTGCTGAACCCACCAAGCTGATCTCATCACTTAAGATTTCTATACTACTAACTAACAGCTACATTAATAGGACAAGCTAAGCAGGAGTTTTTTGTAACGAATGGTCAAGTTAATGAGAGTTACCTCCGTGGCGCAGTGGTATGCGCGGTGGATATATAAGACGAAGGTCCTGGGTTCGATTCCCGGCGGGGCAGATTGAGATTTTTCTTAATTTGTCTCGGTCTGGCTGGTGGGAGGCTTTCGCCGAGGCTGGTTACCACCCTACCGACAAAGACGTACCGCCAAGCGATTTAGCGTTCCGGTACGATATCGTGTTGAAACCGATAAGGATGTGGATTTTCATCCGACTCCTAACAAGTAAGCCCACTTCCATCTCAGATCGCATCATCACTTAACATCAGGCGTGATAGGAATCAAGGGCCAACTTGTAGTCATTAAAAAAAAACGATCCTCGGAGAAGACTTGCTTTACTGCTCCAATTTGGTACGTGTGCCAAGTATATTTCCGCCTTTACCCTGTCAAATGTTAATAAACTAACCACTTGGCAGTTACAAATTACACACTATGCCACACGAACTGCCCCGGGACATTTCTAATCTGCATATTGTGTTAACTTAGTGACGTCAGCCAAGTATTAGGTTTGCTTGTTGAATATTGGGCAGCTTAACAGCTATAGCAGCTCATTCAATATTTGACGTGCATTTATTAATACCTACATCCTATAGGCATTACAGCTTTTACCATTAAACAAACAACAATATTATCTAATATATACGACAAACAATCAATTTTGTATAAATAACATTGTTTGTCAGTCTCACTCGAGAACTGCTTGAACGATTATTTATATCACTAGCGGACGCCCGCGACTTCGTCCGCGTGAAGCTTGGTGTAGACTTGAACTCCCGTTTGACCCCTTAAGTAGGTGAGCATTAGAAAAAAACGTTTCTTAGCGCTCGCCTACGTCATTATAGCTATATAGCAGTCGCCCGCGACTTCGTCCGCGTGAAGCTTGGTGTAGACTTGAACTCCCGTTTGACCCCTTAAGTAGGTGAGCATTAGAAAAAACGTTTCTTAGCGCTCGCCTACGTCATTATAGCTATATAGCAGTCGCCCGCGACTTCGTCCGCGTGAAACTTGGTGTAGACTTGAACTCCCGTTTGACCCCTTAAGTAGGTGAGCATTAGAAAAAACGTTTCTTAGCGCTCGCCTACGTCATTATAGCTATATAGCAGTCGCCCGCGACTTCGTCCGCGTGAAACTTGGTGTAGACTTGAACTCCCGTTTGACCCCTTAAGTAGGTGAGCATTAGAAAAAACGTTTCTTAGCGCTCGTCTACGTCATTAAAGCTATATAGCAGTCGCCCGCGACTTCGTCTGCGTGAAAACCTCTTAGGTACCCTTTTAATTTTAAAGATACTTTCATATAAAGTGTGCTCTTTTCCCGCTACCCCTCTCAATTTAATTTTTTTATAGTTTCCCGTGAAGCAATATCCTCCGTCCCGTCCCGTGTACTAAAGATCTATATTTTTGTTAAACATTGTACGACATTACAGTACATTAACATTAACAATATATATTTACGGCAAGCTGATGTATATAGCGTGTACTAAATAGTCTATTTCACTATTAAGTCTACCTTCCATAATAAACAAAATAATATACAATCCGACATGCAGATCTCGAGATTAGCCCGTTTAAACAAACGAACCAACTTTTTCGTATATTATATAAATATGGTATGCCATGCCAAATAAATTGAAAGAAAAGATCAAAGATCGAATTCTCAAAGAATGTCAGTACCAAAATGTTGACCCCTATTCAGTACGTATAACATAACACGGAGGAGGTCAACTTAATTTGGACGATATAGCGGCAGAGTTGTTTTTTAAAAATTTTGTAATATCTCCGAAACTATATAACTAATTAACATACTGTAAAAGGCAAATCTTATCTCTATAATATACTTGTGATTATTAACTAATTTATTTTAATTGTAAATAATGACGTAAACGTCAGCATATGAATTAGATAATTTTTTTAAAACACAAAAAGTTATATATCTGCCAAAATATAAAAGATATATATATTCTATCGCGGACTTTTTTGTAGAACTTTTTAAGATGCATAAATAAATAAAAAATAAATAAATAAAGATTTCATACAATGTTTTCAATTATATCCAATAGTTAAGGCAGCGTATGCGTAAAAAGCAGATTTAACATATTTTTGCTCTCGTTTAATATTTACAATACAAATATAAAATATAGCCTATGACACTCACCGATAACGTAGCATTCTACTGGTGAAAGAATTTTTAAAATCGGATCAATAGTTCCGAAGATTAGCCCCGACGGAACTTTATTTACAAACTTACAAACTTTACCTCTTTATAATATTAGTATAGATTTATTTTTATATTTTTCCTATATTTCATCTACACGAACTTTTTGCTCATTATTTTAACTGCCTTAATAAGTACTATCAAAAAAATTTTATTTTATTTTTTTAACAAGCTAACTGCGATCTCACTTGATTTTAAATACCCTTTGACTGTTCCCTTAGAGAACCAATAGTGTCATCACCATCATTATCACCGTCAAACTTTAATAATTTAAGCATAATAGGCCCACAGACTGAAGTAAATGGTTCAAATGGATACGTGCGCCAAATCGCTTTTACGCTTTTGCACTGCTTATAACCCGACTTCTGTGTAGTCTGTTTCTATCTAAGAGATCTCGAGGTGAAAAATCAAATTTCCCGTTGATGAAATCGCGAATACAAGCTAGTGCATTAACTATGCATTGGGTTAGGTCTAGGTACTCTTTTCCAACACGATACCCAAGTCAATTTAGATTCGCCAATGTATACGTTGAAAGTGCTGAAATTTAAACTCATCTATAAAATTGGGGACTTAATAAATGGCAAACATGTTAAGACGCAATTGAATCGCGCGAAAATTCACATAAGAAGTAGAATATATTTTTTTTTAATTGTACAATAAATATTGCAAAATAAGAATGATTTGAAAAGGGCAACTGTTGAGTTTCTTTCCAGTTCTTCAAAACCTGCTTTTCGAGCCGGTGGTACTCACAACAAATAAACTAACTTGATGTTTCCAAAGTTCTTGTAAACTAAGCCCACTTGAAATAAACAAATTTGAATCTGAATTTCGAAAACTGAATTAAACTGAAGGTTTAAGTGGATAACCAACGTTCATAAGCATTGCACTAGTTTCCCTATTTGAATAATCCGTATCATAAGTTTGGCAACAGTGAAGAAGAAAGTTCTGGATTTAGCGTCACGAGATGTGGGTTGCGCACAGCATGCAGATCATAATATAGGAGTTTTGTTTCTTGTGAGGCATGTTATTTTCAGTTCTGTTCTTAAGAGGGAAAAGAAACCTTAATAGTTTCTGTAGACTTTATAGCTCCACGGCTAAGTCCAGCAACTTTGCGCCGAGAGGTGTTTATAATTTTATTTATTTTATTTTTTAATACAAGCCAACAAGCGCGAACCGTCATAATTATTTTAATTAGGTACCTTTTCAATATATTTATAACATACACTAAGTACAATTGTGTTACAACAACCAGTTTTACTTAAACCTAACTTCAAAAAAGTAATAAGAATTAATAATTATATAGTGTACCAATATTAATTTTAGTAGTTAAATTGCTATTAGTTAAAACGATAAAAAGCTTTGTTTTTTTGGTCCTAAAGATTACACTCTACAACGCAACAGAAAAGACTTAATTACAAGTCTTCCTACCATTCCCGTTACGTTAAGAAACTGGATTGCCTGGACATGTACCGACATAGCATAAAGAAGTCTACAACATTTTACGATAATCGTTTAAGTAGTAGACGCGTGTGATCGTAACAAATAAATAAACAAACACAATCGCTTATGTAATATCACATAGGTTAACAAAATCCTGTTAAACAAGCAATGCATCGATCACGTTATCTAGTTCAGCGAATAGACAAACAGAACAACAGTCAATGTATGATTAACCAGTGTACTGTATTAGCCAATGAGCGATACTCATTAAATTGATTTACCTAATCAGAGCTCTATACAACTGATCTATGGCACTAATGACAAATGGCGCATGCTAGCGCAATCGGAGCATTTACAGTATTCGATATCGATTCGGCTATACCATACGACGCGACATCTAAGCAATTAATTTTACTATTGGAACCAGAAAATATCGACACCTGGATCCTTATGCCATCACGTCCAATATTTGTGCTATTCTAAGCTGAAACGATAATTTCTTACACTTCCACACACACCGCCTTCAAATAGTATTTCGTATAGGGCTTCTATATCCTGTAGGTACCTACTTTAGTAAGTACATCAACCTTAACATTATTTATTAAAGTGGTTAAATAAAAAAATCCCGCACTATGTCTGAAACCCAAAATAGCTATCCTTTAATCCAAATTCTTTAAAGAAAATTTCGTAAAAAGGTCCCCGAAAGCGGCGGGCCCCTATATTAATATTCCACCAACGCAAGCCGGCCCGATAGACTATTATGAGGGGCGATCTTCAGCCCAAATCCAAGGTAACTTTTGTAAACTCGCACAAATAATTTGGATGGGATTTACGTTCAGATATTCAAAGCTTTAGAGCTAAAATAATAATGGAAAGCAAAGCCACTATCCGATCGATATCGTTACGTTAACTGTAATAATAAAAGTTAGGAATAAGGGACCATTCGCACTTAAGTAGTAAGGCTCCATTTGCATTAGTATAAATCATTATTTTCCGCCTACAGAACCAGACTTCCTTATGTGATTTGAGAACGATTTGAGGTAATTTGAAGCTTAGAGCCACCAGGCTGCTTGCATGTGCGGTTTGCCAACGGTTTAATGTGCTCTCTTAAGTCTGGGTGTGTAGCATTTTTTCGATTGTCTTACTCTGGGATTCTGGGAATTTCTTTAAAGAAATAAAAGCTCGATATTTTATAGACCGACCCAGGACCAGGAATCAATGACCCAAAGCCACATATACTAAAAGCTGAACCTATAATACTAGACTCAGTCATCGCTACAGTCTGTCTGTCTTTTCACCGTATACAAAATGTTTATAAATATGATAGTTTTGCTCAGTCAAGGATTTAATTATCTATCGCAAAGATATAAACAAGCTTAAAGATAAAAAGAAAAGCTTAAAGTATACACCCGTTCTTGACTTAAGTATGTAATGCGATATGTGATGAAGGAATATAGCAGGAGATCAACTAATTGAAAGTAGTGCTCACATTGCATCAATTGGCTGCACTCACATCTCACACTCTATTAAAGTTTAAAATAGTAATGAAATAAAATAAATAATTAAAATAGTAATTGACATATATTACGATAACATTGCGGTTTGGTGGACTTTGTATTTTTTTCATCACAAATTAACCCTTGACTATCACACACCTGATGGTAAGTGATGACGCAATCTAAGATGAATGCGGGCTACCTTGATAGTAGTAGTTAAATCCACACCTAGGTTTCTAAACAACATTTTTTAACACTCACTGTCAGATATTGATGGTACACGTCTCTTTACTATTCGAACTCAAGCAACGCAAGGACCGCCTTACCTCAAAGGTTACACCCGGTAACCCTATCAATTTTCCGGGCTTAGAATTGTTGTTTTTGATAACGTGGAAGGAATAAAACTTGGAATTTTTCCATAGCCCGACCCAGGACATAGACAAATTACAAACGACGCAGTTATAATCAAGCAAAAAGATTATTTTATGTCTAAAGTTCAAAGTAATAATCTCTAAGATGTAAACTAAACGAAACCGCGGTACACAGTTATTATTATTTACAAAACCAATATCAAGGAAAAGGGCTTTTGGCATTCATAAATAATGACCCGAATACACTTCCTATAACTTTGATTGCTTTTAGAAAAGTTGCTGTTAAGGATTTTGGGAGAGAGCCAATATGGGTGATGAATATCGATGTTACATTATATGACTATGGCCGGAGTTTCAAGGCCACGAACGTTACAAGAACTAAAAAATTACTTTGTTTTTTTAAGTTACGTGATGATTATTTAAAATAATTTGTAAGACCTTGACCATTTTAAGTTTTATGCCTACGTATATATTTTTGTACTTATTAGAATACATAAACACACATCCATAACAATAAATAAAATTGAAGTGTCTGTTTGTAATTTCAAATTAACAGGTATTTGACCGACGACTGACAGAAAAAAACGGAGGAGGTTCTCAATTCGACACGTATATATTTTTTTTATGTATATATTTTTTTACGCGTAACTTTTTACAGAGTTGTCCGATTTTGAGAATTCTTTTTTATTAGAAAGGGCACACATCCAAGATGATCCCATTGTCATTCAAGTTAGGATCTGATGATGACATCCTGGGAAAATTTAAGGAACTATTCAAACGTTATAGCGCACTTGCAGCGATTTCGGTTTTTATGTAAGTATCGTTAGCTTTTTGGCTACAAGTGCCGTATAATATATCAGAGGTTAAAGTATGAAATTGCCGATTTGTACTGAAAAATAAAAATTCGTTTTTTTTAAATTTAATATATTTATTGGATGTCTGTCTTCTTATTTACAGTTAAATATGTACATTGAATTAAATATTTACAATTAAATAAATAAAAAAGTAAAAGCTTAAACACTACAATTATTTAATCAAAATTATTACCATTATTATCTATACATTGCTGCCATCTAATAGGAAGCTCATTTATGCCTTTGAGATAGAACTCTGGTGATCTACATTCGACAAACTGTGTGAAAGCATTTTGCACTGCTTCCTGAGAAGAAAACTTTTTATCACGTAGAAAATGGTAGTCCGTTGGAGCAAGGTCTGGCGAATATGAAGGGTGACGAATGGTTTCTAATTGCAGTTCCTACAGAGTTAAAACGGTTTCTCGGGCTGTATGAGGTCTCGCGTTATTATGGAGCAATAATGGTGAAGATCGATTCATAAGTCGGGGCTGTTTCACTGCTAGTTTCGCTATTATTGTTCGGAGTTCGGCGCAGTAGACATCTGCCTTTATTGCTTGACCAGATCAAAGAAAGCTATAGTAAATAACACCACGCTGAGACCACCAAACAGTTACCATTACCTTTTTAACCGACGAAAAAAAAACGGAGGAGGTTCTCAATTCGGCACGTATATTTCTTTTTTTTTTTTGATAATTCTCTTTTTATTCGAAAGGGCATACATCCAAAGTGGTCCCATTGTCATCATGTTAGGACCTGATGATGATATCCTGGGGAAATTGAAGGAACTCTTCAAAATTTGGAGGCACGCTTACAGCGATTTCGGTTTTTGTCTCGGTATCGGTAGCTTTTTGGCTACTAGTGCTATACTATGACAGTATAGTACGAGTACGTTAAGTGGCGATAAATCACTAAGAAGTAAGAAATAAAAGTTTTTAACAAAAAATAGAACCGACTTAAAACGCATTAAAAAGTAAAAATTAACTGTGTCATTTACTTGCTTTAATTTACTTGCTTGCTTTAAGTTATTTTTACTTTTTAGTGCGTTTTGAATCGGTTCTATTTTCTATTAAAAAAATTTTTATAGATAAATATGAAAAAATATAAAAATGTATACACAATTTCAAAACATCAATTTTATAATTTTTTGTGTTTTGGTTTATTTTGACTGATCTCTAAAAGTGGTCTGATTATAAAATTGTCTTTATACATATATGACTAGCGGACGCCCGCGACTCCATTCGCGACAAATTCTCTTTTGTGATAGTTCGACAAAATTAGCCTTTGTCAAACGATATAGGCTAAATTTGGCTCAAGACTGTCTCTGTGCCATATTTCATTTAAATCGATCCAGTATTTTTGGCGTGATTGAGTAACAAGAAGACAGAGTTACTTTCGCAGTTATAATATTAACTATAGATAGCCAAACTCATAAAGAGTGACAGTCAAATTTATATTTTGATATTCCCGCGGGAGTAAGAACCATGCGGATGAAACCTTGAGCGTGTAAACCATGAGCGTGTAAACCATGAGCGTGTAAACCATGAGCGTGTATACCATGAGCGTGTAAACCATGAGCGTGTAAACTATGAGCGTGTAAACCATGAGCGTGTAAACCATGAGCGTGTAAACCATGAGCGTGTAAACCATGAGCGTGTAAACCATGAGCGTGTAAACCATGAGCGTGTAAACCATGAGCGTGTAAACCATGAGCGTGTAAACCATGAGCGTGTAAACCATGAGCGTGTAAACCATGAGCGTGTAAACCATGAGCGTGTAAACCATGAGCGTGTAAACCATGAGCGTGTAAACCATGAGCGTGTAAACCATGAGCGTGTAAACTATGAGCGTGTAAAACATGAGCGTGTAAACCATGAGCGTGTAAACTATGAGCGTGTAAACCATGAGCGTGTAAACCATGAGCGTGTAAACCATGAGCGTGTAAACCATGAGCGTGTAAACCATGAGCGTGTAAACCATGAGCGTGTAAACCATGAGCGTGTAAACTATGAGCGTGTAAACCATGAGCGTGTAAACCATGAGCGTGTAAACCATGAGCGTGTAAACCATGAGCGTGTAAACCATGAGCGTGTAAACCATGAGCGTGTAAACCATGAGCGTGTAAACTATGAGCGTGTAAACCATGAGCGTGTAAACCATGAGCGTGTAAACCATAAGCGTGTAAACCATGAGCGTATAAACCATGAGCGTGTAAATGGGCCTAAAGATAATTTTCAAGATTTTATTATACCGCAGTGCCCAAATATCAAGCCAATGAGTAACCCTACGATTCTACATTAACTATTGATGAACTCATTGAGTGTAACTCATTCAGTAGACATTTGTAAGGCCCAATTTTTCCTCCACAAAAACCTGAGTAAGGTAAATCTTATCTTATCTTGAATACCTTTTGCGAATTACAAATGAAAAGCCTTTCAAATTGTATGCCCTTTACACACAGCGGAACATAAATAACCCGATGTTGCTGGCCAAGACTCATTGTAGACAATGATAGTAGTTCCCATTTGAGCTTTTGACTGCATATTACTTAAATTATCCTTTACAAATGACCTGATTATTATAATTTCATGATGAATGTTTTATTGAGTGTTCTAGTAAAATTTCCCATGCATGCGTAGTTCTGCCTGCAGAGCATTTGATGCATTTGGGCTTTCTCACTGAAACAAAAAAATAAACAAAAGTCTGGTCTGGTTATCGGGTTCATGACAAAAACTTACCGCATAGCAACATTCGTGTAGAAACCAGGCAAGGGTGTGATTGCACTTATTCCAAGGTGGTAAGTTAGACAATCTTCGATTTCAACATAGTTACTTAACATGAGGTAACAAAGAGGACATATTCTAAATACTTTTATAATAGATAATAATAATATATGGCGTACCAAACCTATGGCCTAATATTTAGTAAAACCTTAGCTATAGGCATTGGGCATATGAGGAACACGTACACTACAATTAACGTGCCAGGAGCGTTGACATCTAACATAGCAAAACCTAGGCTGTATTGGCAATGCCAGCCCTTCCTCCTTGGTCCGCAACGCCGACAAAATAAAGAATTACACCCACCCGCGCTTATTACACACACCAATCACGTTTCATCTGAATGTGTAAGCGTAATACGTCAGCAATTTATCACCAGACAGAAGATCAATGGCCCAAAAACCTTCGTATATAGGTCGGGCAAGTTGCGGAGGAACTTATCTCTAGCTAGCACTTGTTCGTGACTTCTGCTGGATTCATTTTGACTTATTTATTATCTGGTGAACATTAAGTTGGATTAATAACTTTAATTAATATTCAATAATATGATCACTTAGTATTTCATTTGTCATTGTTAAATGATGTCGCATAGAATTGCAGAGATTTAAAGTAGAAATGGATTTAGTATTGGCAGCCTTGAGATGAATGTTTTTTTTTATTTTTTGAGCTCCTTATGTCCACAGAATAAATGTCAAATGGTATATACATACTCGTGAGAGACTAATAAGTCGATGCTAATAAATAATAGTGTTCAAAAAATTTTAACAAAAAATTAAACCGACTTCAAAACGCACTGAAAAGTAAAAAATAAATGCGTCATTTAGTTACTTTAATTTACTTAACCATATCTATAAAGTCGGTGCCATCCTTTGTGTGAATTAGGTATCGTCTTTAAAGTAGAAAGCTTACAGGTGGCACTGACTTTATAGATACGGTTAATTAAATTAACGTAACTAAATGACGCATTTATTTTTTACTTTTCAGTGCGTTTTGAAGTCGGTTTAATTTTTTATTACATTTTTTTTTCATACTTTTTGGTGGTTTATCGAGAACGAACATACGTAAAACCTACTCGTTCTAAACTATGAGTATCAATATTCGCCAGCCACTTGTAAATTACCGACATCGCTGCAAATTTGCCTATGAAGTTTGAAGAGTTCCTTCGATTTAACCAAGATCTCATCATCAGATCCTCACATGATGACTATCATTTTGAAAGAGTACCTTTTCTAATAAAAAAGAGGATTTTCAAAATCGGACTATTCTGTAAAAAGTTGTGTAGTGATGAGTAAAAAATCCCTATCACAAAAACTACTGAGCCGATTTAAATGATACTTGCAGTATTCCTTAAATTGAGCAATGCCTAGTACAACAAAAAGGAATTACTCAAATCGGACTTGTAATTTCGGAGATATGCGAACACAAACATAGAAACATAAAAATTCCCTATCTCAAAAACTACTTAACCGATATTGATAAAACTGGCAGTGTACCCTAAGTTCAACAATACCTAGTACAATAAAAAAAGAATTACTTAAATCGGACTTGTATTTCCGGAGATATGCTTCCACAAACATAAATAAATACATACATACATACATACATACATACATACATATTAATAAATACTATTGTATTAGTTATCTGAACCATGATCATGTATCATCAAGTCCTATTTAATTTTCCGCCTCCAGAATTTTAAAGGTAAAATGCAATATAATTTTTTCTACCACAACCTTGGACTTGTACCTAAAAATCGATCAGTTTAGGAGTTACCGTAAAGTATATAAATCCATAAAGAAAGCCACATGCAGTGGACGCCGACAACGACATACGTGATCCATCACCTCTCTACCCAGCATATATTATGGATGAGTCCTAATACCTAAGTTCGCGACACTCAGTGATCAATTTTGCTACAGATGCGCTAAATCTTCAAGGCGGTAATATATTACGACGGGCTGAGGGAATGACGAGACATTTCTTATAAAATGATGTTAAGCGCCATCTCTACAGCCTGACTGTAATCGTAAATGTACTCGTAGATAAAATTTTATGTGTCGTCTTGTTTGACGCCTGACTTGAAAGACTGTTCAGGACACTGATACACTAAAATTATAGCATAGTATAGTAAAAGATAATTATTGATAAATGATATCATATGAAACATGTTTAAAGAAAATTTTACCCAGCAAAGCATTTCGAATGGAAAAATAAATTTTATACTTTGCTTGGATAACCCTGGCCAAAAGATTACAAACGATATTCAACCTCGTAGTCGATGTCGTAGAGTAAAAAGTAATATTTGTAAAAGCAAAAATAAGTGCAATTTAGAAACAATAACAATAGACTACAATCGGCTAGTGAGAATACGGCTTAAAATCATCGAAAATAAAACAAGGATTAAAACTCCTTTTAGCTCGATTAGAAATAAATAAAAAACACAGTAGGCTATATGGTAATCGTTAACGAAGAATTCTACTCAAAGGGGAGTACGGTTGGCTGCTCAATCGCATCCTTTTATCAGTTTTGTCCTTTGAGAGATTTCGCGTTTGTTTTATTGTTGCAGCGATTAAACAGATCAGTTTTTTGCGATTTTATTGCTTTTAGACAAAGATATCTAATGAAAAAGGTGTAAATGATTATACGCGATCTAAAATGCATTTTCGTACTGAGATTAAATAACATGCCTCACAATGTATTCGTTCTTGTCCCTTATTTATAATTATATTGCGTGAGGTTTAGACGGTTTTCGTAAGGTTTTAGTGGTATTTATGATTTTCTGTTTAACGCATCTTTAGTATAAAAACTTTGACTCTCTATCTCTCTCTCTATCAGACTTTGAAACTTGGATGGAAGAACGAGCAAAACTCTAAACCAAAACATATTTTGAAGATACCGACTCTACGAGTACTATGTTCAATAGTAAGAACTGAAAAATAAATAAATTAACTATTGATTTTCTTTTTGAAAATATGATCGCACTGAAATACCAAACAATGTAGTAAATGTTTCGATACCACAGCGATTTCCTGTTTAAACCTTCAACCTAAGTAAACATAAGCAAATAATAATACCGCATAAAAACTTTATTCCAAGGACAGTGATGGACGGTATAAAAGTAAATATGAAATTACATCTAGAAATGTTTGGTGTAGCGAAAATTTTATTACGAGCTTATCCACCGAATCCTTTATGCCCAAGATTAATATCACTACAGTTGACGAAAGAGAAATGTACGGGATATTCCATCTAGGGACACTGTATTTGATTTTATATCTAAGAATTACCTACTTCTATATTTACAAGTGCTAAGTAAGTAAGAATTGGGGAAGGGTGTCTGTATGTAATTTCAAATTAACAGCTTTTCACTGTGATATGCATTATAAAATTACATACGTTACTTACTATAAAAATATTTTTTTGTCTGTCTGCTGTTTGATCTAGCTAATCTCTGAAACAGGCGGGCTGATTTTAACGGGACTGAGTCGCACATAGCTCATGTTATAAGGAGTAACGTAGGCCATTTATTACAATTATACGATGTCGCGGGCATTTACTAGTACAATATAAAAAGCAAAAGACTGTTACAGCCGGGCCTATTTATTTGACTTTGATAGTTTGTCGGCCCAAATTAAAAATACGTACCTAAAAACCATCTCAATCTCGTTTAGTTTAAAAACATAAAACCTGCATCACCATCGGTCTATTCGCACTCGTTAGAAGCCATTATGCCGCAGACACGCATCATAACAATTCGGAATATACACAGAACAAAGAAAGCTTACATGCTTACGTTCAAATAAAATAATAAAAACACTTTTGACGTAGTCTTGACTCGGCACGAATCAAGCTGAATACAACATTGTCATCAAAATTTATTCAATTACACTTTTTATGGATCGCAGAGTTCACCGCGGTACTCTTAATAAAACTTTTATTCGCTGTTTAAAATTGAAGTTTTAGAGTCAGATTATAATTTTATGACTTTTATTACTCCCTGTTATACGTTTGCTTTTGACTCTGAAAACCACAAAGATAAGTCTTAGAATTTATTTTCGCCTTACATCATAGTCTAGATTCTTTGTAGCTACAGTTTATTTATCCACTCCAAGTTGGCTCTTGACTGCAATCACACGCCATGGCAAGTGATGATACAATCTAAGATGGAAGCGGGCTAACTTGTTAGGAGTAGGATAATGTCCACACCTCTTCGGTTTCTACATGTCATCGTACCGGAACGGAAACGTCTTTGTCGGTAGGGTGGTAACTAGCCGAGGCCTCCCGCCAGCCAGACCCGGACCAATTAAGAAAATCTCAATCGGCCCTGCCGAGAATCGAACCCGGGGCCTGCCTGCCGAGAATAAATCCACCGCGCATACAACTACGCCACGGAGGCCATCAAAATAGTAAAATAATATTGTATTGTATTTTATGAGTATTCTTAGCAAATGCAAATCAAATATCAGCATTTGCCAAGAATACTCATTATATATATTATAATAATATTTATTTTTTCCATATTTAAGTATAGTCGGTGAAATTAGACCAGGTGTGTAGATACATTTAATTAAGCTTCATTTTAAAGGTGCTGTATTCAAATTCAGGTTGACAAAATCGAAAAGTGGCCTTTTAACCAGAAGGAAACTCAACACACAACACAAAAATCTAGTTTATATAATAATAGTTGACTAAAGAGTAGTTAGCCCGTCTGTAACTAGATGGAAACCATGGCGTATAACCGACTCTTCTTAGGATATGATAAAAAAACGTCGCCAATACGTTTCCCTGAGCATAAATATGCCTGTAATCGCACCAGCAACCTAACTCTTCAGGCAGAAACACAGCGATGCTGCTTGGTGGTAGAAAATGTGGCGGAAAATTTCCCCGGATGTGTTAGAATTACACACACTGACAGACTTGACTTTTCAAAAGTGCTTGTGTTACGCCCTAAGTTCTTGAATTTAATCAATTTGATGGGCTGTGTCAAATAGCTTTGTTCCTACTAAAAATACTTAGCATCAATACATTTCTATTGTTTAACCTGGTACTGTAATTTTGGACCATCGGGCAAATTAACTACTGAACCTACATGGAACAGTTAGGAATAAGTTAATAAAAAGAATAACCCCAGAGTATCCTCGCAGCATCAAACAGTTGCACACACAATAAAGATAAAAGTAGCGTGAATTTTTTATGACCTCTTGCTCCCGTCTGTCGTTTCAAAGCGGTTTCAGGTCAGATGACAAATTTCTTAATTTTATCGCCCTTAACGTTCACAATACTGGTTTATATGAGTTGATATATTCAAAGATGTAATAGTTAAAGTTAGTAAAACCTTCTTGGAAGTGCGTTCATTCAATTGCTGAGTAAAAGGCTTATCGTGAGAATAGACAAATTTAAAAAGAAATGTTCCAATATTTCACACTAAATAAACCAATTATGCATCAGTGTGTATTTAAATTGACGTGTTTTTTGATACGCTCAACATATCTCCCGTTATAATTATGTAAAAAGACCCTAAGATCCATATTTTTATTTACCTATAGTTTAAGAGGATATTTTTTACCGAATACAAGTACTGACTTTAATGATATAAAATAATGTACTCCTTTGTCCCCTTACTAAGCGACAAACACGTGCTGTGATGAATGATCCTGCATGTTAGACAATAACCCAATGTTCAGCCTCCCACGGAGCTATTGAGGAATAATTAAAATATTTATTAAAAAATATATATATCTGCCTTAGCAATCTATGAAGTTGGTGCCAGCCAAGTTTAAGGAACATTTATTTTACGTAGTAAAGCAAGAGTAAGGTCCAAGTAGTCAAATATAATATAAATTACAGAGTTATTTTAATGTTTTTCGTCTATTTTTATTTAAAAAATTTTATTTCTTACTTTTTAGTGATTTATCACCACGTAACGTACTCGTACTATACTGTCATAATATATTATACGGCACAGTAGCCAAAAAGCTCCGATACCGAGAAAACCGAAATCGCTGTAAGCGTGCCTCCAAAATTTGAAGAGTTCCTTCAATTTCCACCTTGGAAGTATGCCCTTTCCAATAAAAAAAGAATTATCAAAATCGGACAACTCTGTAAAAAGTTGTGCGTGGTCATACATAAAAAAAATATATATACGTGTCGAATTGAGAACCTCCTCCGTTTTTTTTTTCGTCTGTCAAAATATATATATCTGCCTTAGGGACCGATGCTAGATAAGAGTACAATATGTATAACTAAAGCTTTTTATATAAATGTTACATTTTAAAATTATTATGAGAGTATTCACTTAAGATTATGATTTCATTTCTTGTGTAACCAATTGAAAATCGCAAAAGTCAAAACGAACGGCAATATTCATTGATTTAAAGCAATAAATTAATCAAGAACAATAATTCTTTTTGTCAAGATTAATTTGCCTTTATGTTAATTCATGTTTTGACTGTTGTTACGCTTAAAGTACGTCTTTAGTATCCAATGGCTTTATAAATAAGTCGCGTTGCGTATTAAAAGTATGTCGCCACCCCGAGCGTTCAAACAAACAATAGGAAGCTCCTGTAATATTCGCAGCGAGCGAGTTCCCACATGCATCATACGGTCGGTCAAAACATGTCAACAGGATAATAAGTGTGTAGACGAACGAAGATCTAAAACTGACAAAACTTGGATTGAATGGAATGCGACTGTTTGCACTGATTTATATCCGATATCCGTAATTATGCTTCACTTTCCAGTGGCTAGAATATGTGACTTTGAAGGATTTATGTCGCTACCTTACGGTAGTCCTGCTCAGTCTCCATAAAGATCTTTTCTTTTTTTTCTAGATATCAGATTTACAAGATCGGAAAACAAAAAGGGAGGCCTCCTTATAAGAGAGGCAATATGGAGCATAACGTGCTGCCCACAACAAACAAACAAACACACTTACAAAGTCCAAACTAAATACTAAGAATATACTATCAATTTCTTAGAACAAACATATTAAGCTCACTGTTTTATACCCTGACCCATGATCTGGAGCCACATGGATAACTGGAGCAATTTAACACTGCACATTTGTTTACTAATCGATGAATTTATTCGATATGACGTTTCCAGTAAACGCTTACGAACGCTCGCGGTTCAGACAATGCGAGGTATTTGACGACGCGGCATCGTATACAGTCTACAGACAGACAAATAACTCGCAAAATAACCATTACACACACACACACATACACCATAACACACACGCACACACACTACACATAGTCACAATGGCTTCGCCCATTTTTCGGGGCTCTATCTTTCGCTTTTCTAATAATGTATGTATAAGGGACAAAGGTCGGTTCTTTGTGAAGAGCATTATATACTGTAGTGATGATATTGTGTGAGATCTTTCCCTACTGTTACTTATTTTGGCGTCGGGCGTCAAATTTTTCTTGTAACGAAAACCTCTCACTTTTATTCTATTTAGGTATACTCGTTGCTGAATTCTTTGCTTCGATATTAGAGAACAAGTGCGAATTCCTTTCTTAATATTTACTACTACTACTAAGTGATAAATCGCTAAACTACAAGACATCGAATCGGAACGCTATATCCCTATATATATATGTATATATATAGGGATATATATATAGGGATATATATATATATATATATATATATATATATATTTGACGGCCGAGTGGCGCAGTGTGTGTGGGCTGTGGGTTCGATTCCCACATCTGGAAAATGTTTGTGTGGGTGTTTATCTATATATTATAAGTATTTATGTATAATATATATTAAAATATTCATCAGTTATCATAGCACCCAAAACGAGTACGCTTACTTTGGGGCTGTATAGCGATGTGTGTAATTGTCCTATAATATTTATTTATTTATTATATCGCAGAGCAATGCGACTTTGTCGGCAGAATGATAACTACCCCGGCCAAAGCCTCCCACCAACATATTTGATTAATCGTCGTCGTCGAAATTCGAAATTGAAACCAGGACCTCCGTCTTATAAATCAACCGCCCATACCAATGCGCCATAGAGGCTGTCAAACGAAAGAACGTTCATTAGGAATATTCTCACTGTAGCTATTATACGATGGTGAATGTTAACATCACGACACTGACACCCGAAGCCGTTACAACATATAGAACCTAATTACGTACAAACATATTCCCGATCCAAATAGACTGCTAAAATGTCATCGATCGCCAAAATCTAGCGATCTCTATACCTACATCGCAATAAATTAGGGGCAAATTGCTTCCGAGTCCAGTGCCATTGAAATACTGCCAGGGGTCGTTTGAACCTCATTTTTATCGGCTACGTGCTTATTTATGTAGTAAACGTCGTCAGGGCATCGATTACGTAACATATGACGCAATCATTGCTATCATTGAAATATACGCAACGGGTGCCGTGTTCCAGATATTTACAGTTTTAATAACGATAAGGAAGCTTTCACATCTGCCGACTGTGAGATATCACTACGCGGTTTACTGTTGTTCTATACTACCTAAAATCGATTTATAATAAATCAATGACTGCTTGCATTGAACTTTTTGTTCACTGTAAATCAATATAATATTTCACTTACATTTGTTCTAGGGTTGGTAGGAAGCTTGCGCACAGTCTATAAGCCTTAAATAAATAAAATACTCGTACACAAAAATAGCTTTGTTAAAATAAAAAAAAATTGATTTAGTTTGGTTACAGATAGTTTATGAACCTGGATTCTCTGATTTTTTTCCCGACTGATCAAAAAAAAGTAACTCTTTAAAAGAAGAGTCTTAGACTGCAGTGCTGTGTTAAAACCTCACAGCTTATTTCTAAAATATTTTCCTATAAAAATATTACAAGCTCTTAGCGATTTAATAAAGCGTAGTAACATAGCATGCATATCCGTAGCATAAAGTAATTTCACAGTAAAACTATCCAACACAGTGTAACAACATCAGCTAATCAAAATTAATGAACTTGCTTAATAATCACCATTAACTTTACCAGCTGAGGAATTGTAGCGATTAAGTGCTAACGCATGCCGCACATGCATGCGATTTATTTTATTGCCCAAAATAAATAAAACTAATCGCGCAATCGTGCACTAAATGCGACGTGGGTACGTACGCAACAATTTTTCTTCGCACGCACATTTTTCTGCAACAAACGAGAACTAATAGCCATTTAATCCTTAATAGGGAAAAATAATTCAGTCAAAATATTTAGAATTGTTTGTGAAGCCCCAAAAATAGCACTTGTTTACTGTATACGAGTATTATAATATTCTTGAAGTTAACTTTACATTTCATGCGATGAATTTATACAAAATCACTACTAAAATACTCTATGAACTATTTTGTGCTTCTCGTTTTTCTCGAGAGCAGATATGAAACCTACCACGCTCAGTGTGAGTCGAATTTAACTTTATCTTTCTATCTATTTTATTTTTTCATATTATCGTCTCGTATTTGAACCTCACAATATCGAGTTATAAAAATATTGTTACAAAATATCGTACCAGGACTTGAACCCAGGATCTCAAGATTTGTAGCTACATAGGCTGACCACTGACCAACAAGGTGTAAAAGTCACGTTTTAAGGTGCCAGGTAAAAATAATTTACATATAGACTAAAAATTCTGTCCGTAACAATACAGTGACATGGGTGTTCGCATTTATTTCTCTCCTCTAAATAATTCTGGTAATGTATCACCCTTAACTGCATGTAAAAATGTTACGGAATAAAGCTGCGAGTGCGTCGCCGACCGCAGACGACTTAACAACTGTCTCAGCAACGGCAATGATTTCTATGTATTTATGACCTAGGTGTGGTTCGCCACGAATCTTATTTCATAGAATATACGTACAAATGCATGATGTCCTTTGCGTTTCGCTACGAACTAGCACTTTAAAGATGCCGGTTTGTAGCCGATCGTAGACAACAATAGTCGATTTGAATAGTCGGTTTGATGAGGTTTCAAATGAGCTTGTTAGCAAAATCTACTAATAAAATAAACGATTTTGAATTCGAATTTGAAGGACGTGTTGATCCCCCTCCCCCTCCGAATCTTATTTTATATAAAAACATAAAATTCAGTAGTTTCGCTGCGACACATCGTCTGCGGTCGGTCACGAAATGGCACCCTAATTCTGGTAATGTATCACTCGTAACGGCATGTAAAAATGTTACCGAATAACAAATGTACTAGTAACACAATGTTTTATTTTATCTATAAACTCGTTTTAAAAATTATGGTTACCTTTTTTGCCTTTTTTGTGAAATCTGTTCCGTTAAAAATGCTTTGTACGAAACTGTGCTTGACAAATGTCGAGTTAAAATATTATTGAGGGAAAAAATATCAGTTGATATCGAATAACGTTCAGTTTTATAGAAGAATAAAATATTTAACTACAACATGTTGTTCTGCTAGGTCTTTTATAAGAGGGGATTTAGACATTTTTTTGAACACAACGAGTGCAAGTTAGCCCTTGACACGATCACACCTGATGGTAAGTGATTCTAAAATGGAAGCGAAAAATCTTGTTAGGAGTAAGATGGAATCCACACTTTTCTGTTTCTACACGACATCGTATCGGAAGTCTCAATCGGCCCAACTTAGAATAAAATCCAGTGCCTCCGTCTTATATGCACCCCACATGCCATCATTCCACAGTGGCCGTTATAATAGACACCTGCGAATAGAGAAAAAGTTGCACTGCCTTGAAAACTCTTAGTGACACGTATTATGAGCTTACTAGCAGTCACCGCGTTACAACCACTGCCCTTCTATTTTTCTATGACAGACTTTCATACAAATTTTCTTACCTATTGCTCTCTCTTTGTCTGCTTCTGACAACAATAGATTCACTCAATGTTTCCGGTAAGACGTTTCGTTTGACACATGATGTTTGATGTGTTAATTGGCGATGTGTATCTAAGATGGCGACTGCAGTTTGTTTGGATAGCAACTACGCTTTATTTGTCAGTATCATTAAAATTTAACGATATTCTCCTTAATCCGAATTTCACGGATACGGTTGTTGACTTGAAATTAAAATTTTTTATGGTTTGTTATTCATCTAAGGTTTCGATCGAGTCTACCTTTCCCCTTGACGAAATTATTAATATAGATAAACGTGAGGTTAAGGTCAATAGGCTAAGTTAATAATAGGTTAATATCCGCGCCCCTATTCTGTCATTCTATGTTTTATTAGTTAACATGTGACTATCGGATTCTCTGTCTGTCTGAATGTCTCTGTCTCTCCGTCTAAGCCGAAAGAACAAGAATATAATTATTATTTTTCTTTCTTTTTTATCTATGGTATCGCCTTTGAGTTAACTTATAAAACATAGAATTAGAGGTCTGGTAGCCGGGCCGTAGGGTTTACGAGTAATTAATATTGAAATCATAAGCAATAGTTACCACAAAACATTCATACTCAGTATAGTTGCGATGTGAAAGTCCGTATGGCGTATGGCAATTACTAAGTTTTCGGTTTGCTGAAACAATGAGCTTAGTTGTGACAAACATTTCGATTCATTTTAGGGTTCCTTACAAACTGACGACCGAAAGTCGAGCGGTAACAAATTGTAATTACTGTTTAACATTGATAGATGACTGCCGAAGACACTGCAAAAGTTGGACAAAATACATTAATTTTTAGTAATTTGTAGGTGACGGGTTATTCACAAATTCCTTATCAGTTTTGCTTTAAAATGACCATTGTAATGAAAACAAAACTATTTTAACTCTGTCTGTCTTAGTTGCTAGATCTACTATATGGGTGTGTAATTAGAGTTATTTATTAAATTAATATAATACATGAGTTATATTCACATTTAGTACAAAATTTAATCTAGTGTTTGTGAATTAATATAGTACACATGGATTTTTAGTTCATGTGTGTTGTATATAAATACAATTAGTTGGTATAAAATAAGACGCTAGCATTTCTTAAAAGAACAGAAATCCAGAATTATGAAACGATTTGACTAAGTGAATTGATGTTAACCCATGTAAAGGGTATCCTTATATCCGTTGCCGGCCAAAGGTCTCCTATTAAACAACCAAATAGAAATTCAACAAGAACAATAAACAATATTGCGCGGCGTACTATACAAGTTACTGCAAACTGTTTAATCTTTGGGAACAATGGCGTAGAAATTTATTTTGCGGCAGTCCACATTATAAGGGTACGTTATTAGCTCGACGATTTAGTTGAGATGATCTAACAACGTCACTGCTTTTTTAGGGTTAAAAAGTTAGCGCTTATATCTGCAATTCCGTCGTATTTTTTAAAAAAGAATTAAGCGATGTATTTTATCTATAAGCTCTAACCAAACACTCTAATTAACCGCTCACTACAGGGCCAGGCCTCCCTCCTTAAAGTTTAGACCTATCACGCTGCTACAAAGCAGGTTGACGAGTTTAAGATCATCATCGTCATCATTAAAAGCCGATGGACGTTCACTGCTGGACAAGGCCTTTTTTAGGGACTTCCAAACACAACGATACTGACCCGGTTGTGGCAAATTTTAGAAGAGATTAAAAGTCAGTATTATTCCCAGGAGTCACACTCAGTACCTCATGATTTAAAGCAACTTAAGCTTGCCACTGGACCAACGAGACAGTTCGCCAGATGTTTCTTACCATAGGGCAATTGTAATTACGCATACCAAGCGTAATTACAATTAGCCTCTACAAAAATATCCATTTACATTCCGTCCCGAAAACATTGGCCTATAATGAAGCCTGAATATCTAAATCGCCTCCAACTGGCCACCTCTCGTTATATTTACAGCACTATTATTTCAACCGACATCCACGACCAACGGCAATAATGAGATGAAAATGTACGTACTCGTACATTATGTTCGCGAGACGCTGACTAACCCTAAAATGATAGATGTAAATAGCTCCGTGCGACCCATATAGAGGGTTGGTTGTGGGGACATAAATTATCGGGGCAATTGTTTGCTGTTTGGGGCCATTGTGACCCAATGGGTTATAAGAATGTTGAAATATTTCATAACTCCCATACGGGCGATTGTGCAAAATTGTTCGATACAATATTTTAATGACAACGGGTTATTCTGTAATGAGGAAAATTACCGATATAAATTGTTAATCACACGGATGGATAAATTATAATTTGTATATTAGCTAGTTAACTTTTAACCAAACTGTTTACAATAACCTATTCTAATACTCTATCACCGACTCGGACAATCTGCCTTCTTAGTTTGTATATTTGTTTGCATTTGTGAACAAAGTCTACATCAATTAAAAGAATTTTGAATTTTCCAAAATCATAAGTAGATTATCTTACTTAACATATCAATGTTTTTCTTTTCTTTAGTATCTAAACTTCAAAGTCATATAATATTCGATGGTTTTCTAAAACTAGTAACTTGTAATTTGTGTAGATTTTTGCAACTATCGTTTATATATGTGACGAACACATTTTTATTACTTTTGCAAAAATATGAGGACCTACTAAATTCACATAACAACGTAATGTATTATTCTGTTTTCCTGAAAGCTGACTAACCCTTAAATGATACATGTAAATAGCTCCGAACGACCCATACAGGGTGTGTTGTGGGAACATAAATTCGATTCAATATCGAAGCAATTGTTTGCTGTGCCGGGGTCATTTTGACCCCGTTGCATGAACTGTGGAATATTTCATAGTTAATATACAGTTCGGGTAACGAAATTATTCCATGCAATTTTCTAAACATAATAACGTTCAGTTGTGTTTTGATAATACAGTATTTTGAATAATAATTATATTCCGTTAAAACAGATGTTGATTTCGTTCTGAAAGATAAATAGAAGCAGGTTTCGTTACACAATTATATAAATGGAAGGTAGAGTAATATTAAGTGTTTTGTATTGACGTGATAAAGATTCTAATGTATTATATTAAAGTATATTACGTGAATTGGGCCGTGTGGAATTTTTGTATTTCCGCAAACTTGAAATATTTTCCGGTTCCCTTAAATTTATGCGTGATTAAGTATGAATACCTACCTAAGAGATATCTACAAAATTGCAAATTTCTGAACATCTTTCAAATTTTAGTAATTTACAGATGTTGTTTTTTTATTTTTTTCGTTTATTTACTATTCGATTCAAATTAAATTACTGTTTAATAAATAAAAATTAAGTTAGCTCTCAACAAAACGTCTCGGTACGGCCGAGTGAAGTGTTAACATAATTACGGCTAGAGCTGCGGGTTACAGAGACAGTGAGAAGCCTGTCTACCACTGCCGTATGCGTGTGAGAAAGGGTAACGAACTTTACCCTTCCATAAGAAGTTATCACTTCGAAAAACGTGACACTTAGTAATGTTATGCAAGCATAAAATTAAGTTAGAATTTTAAAAAGTCATAATCCACGAAAAAATTAGCACAAAATTTGCTACTAACAGGTAAAAATAACCTACATTAAAACATATTTATATAACATTTCAAACCATAATTTCCATTATTAAAACTCTTATTTCCAACATCCATGTTATTAAGGCAACATCGAAAGAGCCCTTTTAAAAAACGCATTATGGCCTATAAAGCCCTGTATCGAATGTTATATTTTACAACCTTCTATTAAACAGGGGAAGATATGGACACTTCGCTGTATACATTATTTAACGTTATACAGGTAAGGGGAAAATGGCCGGCGTCCGCCATATCAAACAACATTATAATAACTGCGAAATATTTTAACCTTCGATGTAGACCTTTAAAATTAAGTTCTGGATGCCAACCTTCTAAGTTAAGCAAATTATGTTTTCTATTTAGGGTTTGACCGAACAACTGAGTTGTGCGTCGTGGATGCGTATCCTCAACAACATCGTCAGATTCATTTTTATCGATATGTTGTGCATGAGCATATAATAATTTAAAGAATCTTATGTTTTAGTTTTAAGATACAATAGTACAACAACACATAGTTGTACAACACACAGTTCTATCGAATATAAGAAACTGTAAGGTACATAGATGGTAATTAATTCTAGCTTTTTGTCTAGCGACAAAGACGTATCGCCAAGCGATTTAGCGTTCGGCGATGTCGTGTAGAAACAGACTGCATCATCACTTAACATCAGGTGTGATAGCAGTCAAGGGCCAACTTGTAGTCGATAAAAAAAAAAAAGTAGATAGATGGTAATTAATTCTAGCTTTTTGTCTAGAAGTAGTAGTTGTTTGTTACGGGATTCACTGGGGAAATATTGCCATTAAGCTTAATTAAAAATACTATTACTGCCCAAGACCGAGCAAAATGGGCTAGATTATGTCAGAAATGGGACTCCACCTAGTGGGATAACGCTAAGAAGAAGAAAAAAATACTATTACTACGTAGATTAGTAATTATACCTTCGCTTACAACAAATGAAACTAAAAAATGAAATAGGACTAAACTCTATCGAAACGTACCAAATCACATGCAGGTGCATTCAAAGCAATGATATAAATAAGCGAGAAGGCGCCGTAAATTGATTCACTCCATCGCAAACCGGTTTCCTCCGGGGCAAACCGGTTTGGACCAGTTTCAGGTGTCTACCGCGCAGAATGCGGGTGCAATATCTCAATCTGTCACTTGTTAAATTTAATATAATGTCGAATTGAACGCTGTTTTCCTGTTATATGTATGTTTAAGGTATTACTCAGTTTGAACTCACATTATTTGGTCGGAGAATATAAAACTAGTTTTGAATTTTAGATACAAAACAAGCTGTGCTGGTCACTGGAGTATTTTTGTACGTGTAAATGTATAAGACAAAATTTTTTTTTTATACTATGTGTATGTTTTAACTATGTATAACATGGAATCCGCAACCAAAAGCCCGCATTGAAACAGCGTGTAAGACATGAACAACATAATCCTTTTTCTTATAAGACAGAAGACCAGGGGCCTTATAATGGACTGTTAATTATATAGGCTGATTAAGACTGATCCTTATGAATAGAGAAAATATTAAAAAACGTGGTAGTAAAAATCATAGTCTTATTTCTTAATAACATCAAACCATATTCTTTCAGAGTATTTTATTCTTTAGTTCTGTTTTAGCCTTACTCCGCACAAACAAAAGCATTTGCGGGCAAATTACTGCGATAACAGCCACAATTAATTTATGCACTTGAATAATTCGCCGACAATTATCATCAAGTGTACTAGCCAAGTGAAATTGTAGCAATCAAGCTTAATGTGCGTCCAACACGCGCCCGCCCGATTTATGTCATTGCTCTAAATAATTCTAGTGAAGTATTGCGCTGTGTGGATGAAAAATGGTGCAGAATAACAGATGTACACACTTGCACGGTGTTTCGTTATAATGATCAACTCGCTAAGCAATTTGTAACGAACTGGGACGCGAGAGGTACACCAGTCAAATCACTCTATAACCTGCTTAAAAAACTTGGTCTGATTGAGCAAGTCTTGGAACGTGTATCCAAAGTTACTCTAATAAGATCCTACCAGTTTTGGCTGGGCAGGGAGAATATCTTAAGCAGAAGAGGTGAGTGTCGACGCAACACTAAAGGACGTTTTTGGTTTTTTTCTCTGCCAGTGCCTGCGTCTGTACAGCTTACTAATATAGTAAAACAGTGCTGAGCTCCAAACGCCCTCTGGTATGAGGAGGAAGGCTAGCCCCTTGTAGGCGGATAACGATGGTGATGATACAATATAGTGTACGTTCATACAAATGAGACCAGGCTAATATGTACAAAATGTTTTAACAAGATATCAATATAATCATGCAAGTGCACAAACCAATGGCTCTGTAAAGGCAACTATTTTGTTCAAAATGTGAAAACGAAAAATCCAAAACGATATTGACTTTTTATTTAAAAGGCTTTTAAGTAAATAAACAACCGCGGAGCTAAAAAATATTTTATAGATATTCCTTTTCCTGCCATATTGATACATCAATATAACTGATAAATTTTTATTTTTGGTTTTGAATTTCGTTTATGGATCTGTACAAAGCCTTTGTCAAAATAATGTAACCGTGACCAACGATTTTCTGTGGATCACATTCACGAAGGAGCGTCAAGAAATCCGATCTTAGTGAGAGTCTACATCGAGAAATAAGTAACGATGCCAAACGACTAAGCGAATGTATGAAATTAGATATAGTTAGACGAAACAGATATACTGACTGATATGACTACGAATACCTATCTATTTGTTGTGCTTAGGTATCATTTTTGAATAATAAAAATCCTATTTGTAATCAAAGAATTCGTGTAATATATTTTCTTTTTATGAATAGACATTGTTTGATATTTCATACGTAATATAAGCGAAAGCAGTCTCAGTCTTCAAAAGCTAAATCTATTTTAGTGAAGTGGGTACATTAATCTCCCCTGGGAAACTCCGGAGGTCGCTGAGGCCAACTACAATTACCTATCGCAAAATGAGCAAGCTTGACCTTTATGTTGTTAATGCGATACCGACCTACGAGTATTTGCCAGCCTTTCAATCTCTAACTAAATCAAGTCTGGAGAATAAATTATTGTTTATTTAGGAGCTAGAATTATTTAAATAAGTGGGCAAATGTTTGTTTAATTCGAATAAATTATTTTAGGGAAACGAAATAATATTGCAATGAAATCTAATGTACAGTGATGAGTTAGTAGTGGAGCTTTTTGTACCGTAACTTGTCCAGGAAAGTTCTACGTTGTCATTATATCAACTGTTAAGCAACATACAGTTCTGGCCTTAAGGGTACGGTCGGTAATATAATTATACTTATGGCCTCCGTGGTACGCGGTGAATTTATAAGACGGAGGTCTTCGTCGGAGGGTTCGATTTCCGGCGGGGTAAATTGATATTTTTCTTAATTTGTCTTGGTCTGGCTGGTGGATGGCTAGTTACCACTCTACCGACAAAGACGTACCGCTAAGCGATTTGGCGTTCCGATGCGATGTCGTGTAGAAACCGAAAGGCATGTTGATTTCATCCTACTCCTAAAAATTTCGTAAATTATTTCTCTTACTATTACTGTAAGAATCTAAGACTTCTCCCAATGCTTCTAAGAGGTGTGCAACAAAGAGGCTAGGCTATATGATTTTACAAAAATAACTTCACCGTCACTACCACGCCATTAAGCCTTAGAAATTTACGAACTCAGATTAATAGTTAATCTAACGGTCCTACTACTGTCTAATACTAGGAAGTCTTTAATGTATTTACTAAAACCAAACAGGTGCAAAGAAATTACTTACTTTAAAACTGTTTCGGAGTTCAACTTTGAAGCAAAACACTTCGTAAAATCGTAGCACACTAGCACACGTATGGTAAATCAGATATCAACATTGCGAACGACAGAGCTTAATTCAGAGAAGCGAAATATCATAGAGGTGGCTTCACAGCTCACACGTAAGGAATAACATAAATAAACCGGTATGCACTGGGGTAAACCAATTTTCTCCGGCGCAAACCGGTTCTATCCGGCTCGGGGTATCCACCGCCGCGAATAACACGTACTACTAGCTCAATCTGTTTCTCGCCAGATACATTTTAGAACTGCTCGGTGTAACGTGGTATATGATATAGACTCGGGAACGAATCGCATCTAGTCCCGTACTGGTTACCGGCTTTTATAGATTTTCTTATCTGTGCTTATATCTAATCTATCTTCCTCGTTGGCCAGAACATTTCGCGAATCTCGTTCGAAGATCGCGTGCAAAATTAAAATTAAAAATTCGCTTTTTTGAAATATGCTTAGTTTACAATCAATACAAGCTTTTTGAAATTTATCTTCATTTGAAACCCATATTTGATCAAATATATATAAAAAATCTTTATCATTTTAGTGTTAAATCGATTGATAGTGAATTAGTGAATTGTTTTTTTTATCAACCATAAGCTGGCCCTTGACTGCTATCACACCTGATGTTAAGTGATGATGCAATCTAAGATGGGACGCTAATTCGCTTGGCGGTATGTTCTTGTCGGTGGAGTGGTAACTAGCCACGGCGAAAGCCTCTTACCGGCATATTTGTTTACTGTAATACAGGTGTTACAATAAACAAATAGAATTTTATGTAATAAATAAATCAAAACTTCTACTACAAACATTACAAAGGAATAATAACCAATAATACTGCTGAATAACAACAACACGTAGGTAAATATTGGCAAATAATAAAGTTGATCACGCATATGTAACGTCGTCATAGATATGGAAGTAATAAAACTACAATATGGAATGGAAACGACCGACGGAATACGGACGTATATTATGTTAATCAAACACAAAGCGACCGAAACGATATCCCAGAACCAGATATAACCAGAACTGGCATAAGTTGCGAAGGAAAAAAAGATATTCACGGATGTCCAACTAAATTATATACTTCTGCGGCGTCTGCAAATCCAATAATTCGTTATATTGAAGAAAGTTTCCTTCAAAGTTAGCGTCTCGAAATAATTCTCTTTGACCTCGTTTCGGCCATCATTAGTATAATTCTGATTTGCCAATATGCTCGGCTCGAGATTTACGGCGGTCTCGATTTTATACCTTGATTTTTCAAACGGTTTTACAAATCTGTATTCGCTTAGATTTAGTTTAACAATTTACGTAAATGTGTCCTCTAATTTCTAAATTTCTTCATCAAAAATATTCCTTTCAACAATACTATTTACAATATCAAGGATAAGATAACCTAAAGTCGTACCACAAGATATTAGATAGATTATAATGACACTAAGGGTATCATTGTCTGTCTTCTCCCTTTCGTCAGTTATATTATTCGTTAATGAGCGACTGCTAAGTTTCTTGTAGTTCCAGTAATTATACTAATACTCCGTGAGAACAGACTTTGTTAAACATGAATAGAGACATTGAATAATTTTTTTATTTTATTTCAATACTGTTATTACTATTAATCAAAACTAATACTAGGTTATATTACACGTTTCATAGTAACATTTTCATAATACTGACTTCTGAGTTACCGCTGCGAAGGTATCTCAGAAGTTTTCAGATGCGAACAAACGCTTTTGCTAAAGTTCAAAGTTTAGCACTTAATTTGTAGTTTATGAAGTTCAGCGTAGTGAAAAGGAGAGAAAATACGAAAAGTTGTTATATTAGTTATGTAACATAAATGCTTGAATGCTATAAGTCCCATTTATTTCCTTTTTTTAGCTGTACTACAATAGTCGCAAATTCTGAGATCGTTTAGCGAAGCTAGTTGTTACTGTACCATTTTTTTAACAATTTCTCGAAACAGCTGGTCCTTAGAACAACTCTTCGCAGAACACATTAAAATACAACGGTACAAGACCATACGCTGCCCTTCACCACGATAAAAATATAGGATAACGGAATACTTCACCAGGACTAGAGAATTTTGTAGAACTAATTTATATTACAATGCGAAACGGTACTGAAATGTTATATAGTTTGATACATTCCCATCTCGTGAAGTTCAAGTAGGTAATGCGATAGACACTTGTAGCTATCAATTCCCGAGTCTATATTGTATATCGTGGAACAATTCAATAGCATATTCTATCTAGCGGGCGACACGTTGAGATATTGCAGCTGCATTCCGAGCGGTGTACCTCCGAACCGGTAAGGACCGGTTTGCGCCGAACATAACAGGTTTTGTCCGGAGAAAATTGGTTTATATCTATATAATATGTGACAAACTATATAAAATAGGTAAAGTGAAAAATTCGGATGTCCCTGTCAGAATATAGAGCCAAGAAGGAATATAAAATTTAGTATGGTTTTTAAAAGATAAAATGTATGTTATATGTTTGCGTATGTGTTAAAATAAGCTAAAAGTATGTAACTAAATATTATGGTGTCTTAAAAGATAGTTCTGGAAATGAGTAAACATTTCAACATTTTCAATGAAAATTCTTCTACCTTTCCATTAATTTTGTGTCCATTTACGCCTATTGAGACATTTGCCAATAGCCACCTTTACCCATTTGCCATAATAATAATCAGATAGATACAAAATTTTGCCAGATTTAAAAACTTAAATGTTTCTAAAACTAATTGATCCAATCCTACCCAATTTGGTTGAGCAGGAAATTCGAGCAGAATAGGTGAGTTGTGACGGGTTGTCAAGAGATCCCTGAAACCTTTATCCATGTCACGAGTCTCGGACTCTGTTCAGCGTTTTTCTTTCTGCCACACGACTTATCTACCTAGCATCCTCATGACGCAGGTAAATCGCGAATCTATGGAATGCTAAGATATTCTTCTTGTCTTTTGAATTGGTAATTAAAATATATCACAAGCCATTTGATGTGTAATACATATCCAATCAACTTGTATAAGTGATAACGCTCCATCAATCCCGATCAAAGTTAAGAAGACTTATTAATTTTCTGTCACATTTATGCGGGCATCAACTCTAATTGTGTTATTCAGGAGCCACCATTTACCCTTTGGACTTGTTCCAGTTTCCACTGAAAAGTTAATCAGCTAAAAGCCTTTTAGTTCGGGGATTAAGAAAAGAGTTAATTTATTGCGAACTGAAGACGAGATTTTTTTTTAATTTTTTCTTTTCCCTTAATTATAATGGCGATGTTGCTCCCGAGACCATTAAGGCCTAATGCGGAGGGTCACGAACTGTCGAAATTTGTTTTTAAATTCCGATTAAGTTGCTTTCCAAAGCTTTACTTGGTATATAATTCGGATTCACTTTAAATTTTTCGGTCTTATCTTTATTGTAATCTACTATCAAAAATATGCTTCGCGTGATTTTTTTGCTAAAATGTAATTTTTGTTGAGAACTAGCGTGTCGTGGTTATGTTTGCGAGATCAGTGTAAGTTTGATGCGATTTAACATCTTAGAATTTAATGAACTAATTTCTGTAATTATCTATACTAATATTATAAAGAGGAAAACTTTGTTTGTTTGTAATGAATAGGCTCAAAAACTACATGACCGTTTTTAAAAATTCTTTCACCATTCGAAAGCTACATTATCCACGAGTAACATAGGCTAAATTTTATTTTGGAAAAAAATAGGGTTCCGTAAAATATTTGGGTTTTTCAGACACAAGGTGTAAAAACCAACCAGAAAAGTTACTTACTTTGCGTACGCTGTCTAAACTATAAAAGATAGAACCATAAAATGTTCTAATTAATTGGAGATCTTATAAATATCTACAAAAAGTCTGCGACACACTATACCTATCTATGTCGAGTGAGGCACAACAACCATTTTTTTATTTAAAAATCTTGAATTTTTTTTGGACTACATTTAAACGCATTTATTTTACTCATGCTATTAATCCTTATCAAAATAAATTATTTCATCACTAAGTACAGTTTATGTAGATAATATTTGGTATTTAAAAGATTAAAATTGGACTTTTAGTTTTGAAGTTATGGCGAAATTAAAATATTACTATTTCTGCGTTGCGAAGTGAGCGTCACTAAGGCGGGGGCGCGCGTGCGGGAGGGGAGTTTAGATCTATGTTATATAATTATACGATGATGAATTAAGAATTCGATCTTTGTTCAAATATCTATTTAGTACACGGAAGAGTTTGTTCGTTTGTTTAAACGGGCTAATCTCTATCTGCGTGTCGGATTGTAAAATTATTTTTGTTTATTCTGAAGGCTAGACTCAAGAGTGAAATATACTATTTAATATCAATTTATACCCATCAGCTTGCCATAAATATATATTTTTAATGTTAATGTACTGAAATGTCATACAATGTTTAACAAAAATGTAGACCTTTAGTATACGGGACGGGACGGAGAATATTGCTTCACGGGAAACTATAAAAAAAATTAATTGAGAGGGGGAGTGGGGAATGAGCACACTATATGTGCCTTTACACATTTTGTATGAAAGTCTGTCTTTAAAATTAGAAGGGTACCTAAGAGGTTTTCACGCGGACGGAGTCGCGGGCGACTGCTAGTAATAAATATAACGAAAACAGTAGTTATTAAAATACCCTACTTACGCGTAATCTTTAAGTGATATAATTTTCTGTAGTAATAAAGTATTCTGAAAACACCAATGTGCATAATTACATTATAACCACAGGAAAAACAAAAACTCTGTGTGCACAAGGCCATACGACAGAAACGAAAACTTCATAAGGCGGGTTTAACGATACAAAATACAAGATATTTTGTTCTGTACATAAAACACTTACTTCCTTCGACTTTACTCAATCATGCATTACAAAACCAAGCGTGGCAGCTCTTTGCCCCGCAGTAAAAAGTGCCCAACAAAGAAGTTTTCACTCCTAATGTACTCGTAGGTTCATAGGATTATATGGAATCACTTACCAGTAATCCATCCAAGGAGAGCGATAGAAATGACCCTCCTGAAAACGCTCACGACCACCGTCCCCATGTTTATGTACACGTATAGTACCTTCACCGACCTCTAGCCCATTTACACGGCACGGATTTATTTACCTTACATATTTTATAGATTTTTCTTTTTTTTTATTTCAACACGTCATCGTTGAGTTGGGTCCCTTTTGTTGTCACCTGTAACAAAGAAACCAATTTTTACTATCGTCCAAAGAGCCTTTGCATTTATAACATGAAAATTTTGGTAACTCAAACATCGAATTCGCGTGGAGGGTTCCGTTAATAATTAAAATAAATATGATATTAATAGCCATGATCCTCTTATAAGGAGGGAGATCTGGCCTTGTAGTGGTGTAGTCGGCCGTTCAATATTATCAGCCTATTTCCGGCCCACTACGAGAGCAGGCATCTCTCCTTGTAAGAGAGGAGAGATGGAGCGTAGACCTACCACGCTACTAAAAGTAAACTCTATTATATTATACTTAAATATATATCTATATTTAAAATACGATTTTAAGTTAGTCGGGAATAGAGAAACACTTTGTGAAAAAATCTAGAATATCGTCTATTTGCTGCCCTACGCCCTTCAACCAAGCACAGGTTTTAGTCCTCGTTCATTTTTCTGTATTTTTACCGGCTACCACCACACTTCTAGCCGAAACACACCAATGGTGCTTGGTGGCCGAATCTGGCATAACGGTAATCTACGCCGGACAAGCAAATTATTGCAGCAAAAAGGTTGGGGAACCCTATAAATAAAATTGACGCGAAGATGTTGGTATCAAAGGGAAATATTTGACGTTTCCATTAAAATTTTCCAAAGCTCTGTTGACATTTGACTAAAAATCAAGAGCAGCTACTTTATTATTTATTAAAATTAACTGTATAAAAATAAGCTGTGCAATTTACGATTACGTTTACGTTAAGTTTAATATTTTTGAGTTAAATCTTGTTCAGATTAACTGTAGTTTCCTAATAGACACTCACTAAGAAGTTTGAAATTAGATGAAGTAAAGATTTCACGCGGACGAAGTCTCAGTCGTTTGCTAGTGCTTTATATTTGTTTTTACATAATAAGTGGGATAACTACGATAAACCTGCCTTCCGAGCCGGTGATAGAGTTACCACAAACAGTTTGCCTTGACTTCTCAAAAGTGCTTGTAAACTAAGCGTACTTAAAATAAACGAATTTGAATACCTACAACCAGATTAGAAGAAACAGGGCAAACGGAGCGGAGGAGAATAATATCCTGCCTGAAAAATTTTCGCCAGTGGTTCAATAAAAGCACTCGGTTACTATTCAGAGCTACTGTGTCCCAACTACTACTATCTCTCGACTTATATAGATACTATACTCAAATATATTATAAAAGCTCGTTAACCCGCATTGCACCGCACAGTAGGTCTTCGACTCCTGAGAGGAAGAAGTATTTCAATGGATAATGATGATGATTATGAAAACTGATATGGCGGTCACGATTCATAAAAAATCTGTTATTTTTTGTACCTAAGATTTTTTTTATAAAAAACAGCGTGTTATTTCTTTCAATTTGATAAAAAACTGTGTAGGTATAAAAAAGGATCTGTAATTTATAGCGCCGCGTTGACGCGCGACGGCGATGATCGATGGAGAAGATTCCTCCTCCCTTTGACCTCCCCAGCCTACCTCCACGGTATTGCCTACCTCCACGGTGTTTGTCGACCTCGCTGCCCAGTGGTTGTAGGCTTTGGGGTACCAAATCCGTTTTTTATCATAAGCCGTTTGGGGAATTTATAATTTATAATTTCGAAATTAGCTCGACAGACTTCCCGTGCTCTTAATAATGTTCTCCTGATTGAATCTCATCTGGATTTTTATTTAATTGATGATATTTTTTCATTTCTTTTTGATTGATTTTACCAATAGTCCCAATTCCATACATGTAATGAAAGTATTATGTGTCGCAATTTATTGAATTTCATTTTCAGTATGGTGATACTTTGGACGTAGCTACCAACCTGCTGGCAAAAACTGCACAGTGATTTAGCACTCCGATGTGCCGTGTAGAAACTAAACAGCAATATCAGAAATGGTTGAACCTGTCTGTACCTTAACCAAGTTAGTGCGCTACTATTTGAAAATAACGTAATAACATAATATGTATGACAATTGTAAGAACAATAATTTATCAAATTAAAAATGTAAGTGTACCCATATATAGGTATTATATAAATAAATAAAACTATATAACCTAATAAAAGAAATCCCCAGTAGATAAAATGATGATCCGAGGAATGTCTTCAAACATGTCCCCAATTTATCTGTCGAACCGTGTTCTGCCCATCCGTCACTGTCTATCAATTGAAAAACGTCTCCGATCGGGGGAGCTATTTAATTAACTTTTCCGGGGACATTATGACCGGTTTATACCCGGATTTTATGCCCGGGTCGGGTATTGTCCCGACATAATATCGGTTGGCTTATTGTCGATGGAGTTCGACTTCCACATTCTCAGTCAAGTGGAAGATTGATATGCGCTCGCGAGACCGGCTGTGATTGTGTACGGCGACGAGTGCTTTAATGCTGGCCCGACGTTTTATATCACACTAATATTGGAGAGCCACACAAATTCTTAAATTCGTGTTGTGCATAACTACACGCATTTTACTATCTATCTCTATCTATATACACCTACCTTATATATTTCAACATTTATAACGTTTCCCACTAGAAAGAAGCTTTACAATAAAACAATTATTATAATATAAAAAAAGTCCAGATTACATGATGAAAAGTAGAATTAATATCTTAAAAATTTTCTTAAATTTCTAATATTTAGTTGACGGACAAACAGTTGAAAGCTTTTTTTTTATCGACTACAAGTTGGCCCTTGACTGCTATCACACCTGATGTTAAGTGATGATGTGATCTAAGATGAAAGCGGGCTAACATGTTAGGAGTAAGTCAAAATCCACACCTCTTTCGGCTTTTACACGACATCGTACCGGAACGCTAAATCGCTTGGCGGTACGTCTTTGTCGATAGGGTGGTAACTAGCCACGGCGAAAGCCTCCTACCAGCCAGACCAAGACAAATTAAGAAAAATCTCAATCTGCCCCGTCGGGAATCGAACCCAGGACCTCCGTCTTATAAATCCACAGCGCCACGGAGGTCGTCATAAACTTAAGTAATTTAGGCTTAGTATTATAAAATTGACGTCACGTGAATTTTGCAGCGCATTGAAGCACACATAAATATTAACGATTGATTGGTAGATCAATACTACATTCATCGAGCTAGCGAAGCCTAGAGAAACTGTAGCAATGTTTCGAAGAGCATTCCTTTTATAGACCACCCACTCCAGTGCAGTTCAACAAACAACAAAACTCTTACTACGAAATTTAAACTTTATCTTCCACCGGAGCGAATAAAAGAGCTCACCGCTGCAAATTCATGATAGATAACAATCTGGAAGTTCCAGTGCCGAACCCATTCTTACTCTGCCCCGTAACCTCTTAATCTGTCCAATAAAAGTTCGCGATCATTCCCGATAAAAAACATTATCGGACCGATATTTCAAAAGGAAATCGGCTGAATCACTTCATATCTTGCCCCCGGGTCGGCATTAATGGATTGCTCGAATCTCCCAACCTCGGATAGATTTTAATTTGATGTCAATCCTTGTGCTCAGTGCTCAGAATAATCCGTTATGATTCGATAATATAGATTCGAGAAGCTTGGTATCGTGCACCATTGTTGAACTGAACCGCTCTATTGAGTCTTATTGCTCAATTTCTCCGTTTTGTGTTTTTAAATGATTATATCGTAACAATTCAAACAATAAATTCCAGAACCTTAAATTCACAAAATAATTCAGTGTTATCACTATTGACATATTCGTGGCCACCACTTAATAATACCAGGTTCTTTCTGAAATCGTTCATATATTAAATTTTATTAATTAATATTTTCTTTCTTCCTACAAATTCTGAATATCAGCCTAGACTAGGAACTTTTTCCGGAGAGCAAGTTAATAAATCAATTCTAGTCATGGTCATCGTTACAAATTGATACATGATATTATTTCCGCAAATTAAACATTCCGTTCCGCGCAGCAAAAGTCAGACCGCATTAGATCAGTGACACTATAAGCTCCAAATTCCCTCTCCTATAAAAACAGCAGTCACGTAGTAGACTAATAAAATGATGATAATGACGAGTTGTTAATAAAATAATTATCAAGACAATTAAAACAAATATTTTTAATTCAGTAACGATGGCATCGTTAAAATGCTGGTTATTTTTCGCAATTTGCCAACTGAGTTGCAAGCGATACGCTGGCTCTGACAATATTACACAATGAAATAAATCTTTTTGCACAATTTAAGTTTCATCCAAATAACAATTAATTACATATTATTTAAAATAAAGGTTGACTGAAGCATTTAACTTTTGAATGTGTTTTATTTTGTAAATTTTAAAGTCAGCTCTAGTTAGTACTTTTGAATATTGATAAATAAATAAAAAATATTTACTTGCACGCTTAGAAATTATATTCAACTACACTAAAATTTATTAATCAACTCATGGCTCAAATACGATATTTAAAAAAATTCATCATTACATATTATTAAATATATAGATACAGAAAATTGTAATGAAATTTAAATTATTGGATTATATTTATTAGGAAAACTGTGTTATAACAGTTATATTATATGCTACTACCAAATAATGAGCACTTATGTAACACGAGTGGTGGTTTGTGCCATAAGGCAAAACCGATTTATAGACAGGACAAGTGTTACAATAGAACTTTGTTCGTAAAAGGTATTATTTCCTTGTCAACTATGACCTACTACGTAAACTTACAAAATATATTTAAAGCCTTAAGCGGTTCATAAACAATAATACGTATTATTTGGTATAAAATAAATTGTTTACAGATACACAAAATGAGAATGCAATAATATTTTCCAATTGTAACGTGTCAGAAACGCGGTTGGCGCAAAAAGTGTATTTTAAACGTGCGATAGCGTCGGTGGCGGCGCGTGCCCTGCAGCTCGGCTTGCGCCTACATTGTGGCCAATAACCATTTTTTTGTGGAAAATAAATATTTATTTTTGTGATAATTACTCGGTTTGTGCCTTCGTTGCCTACACCAACCAACCGAGTTTTTGTGGAAAATATATATTTTTCTTAATAGTTACACGACATACTGTATTACTTAATAATATAAGATTAATACACAATATTCTGAACTAATTAATTTTGATGGCCTTCGTATTGCAGTGGCATGCGCGGTGGAGTTAAAAAATGGAAATCCTGAAAATTTCAATTGGCCTAGTCGAACACTAGGCCAATTGAAATTTTCTCAGTTGGACCAGTAAGAGGCTTCAGCCGTTGCTAATTCTTCCGACAAAGACTTTCGGATTTGTCCGAATCCGAAAAAAGAAGTGAAAAAAGTAAATGCGTGCAAAATAGGACTAATGTTGATAGCAACACATTTTTACACTAATAAAATCTAAATACTAAAAATGTTCTACGATAAACTAATAACGAATAACGTTCGATCTAATAAATATCTTATAAATATAACTGCGATATCATTAGCCTCTCCCAGATACAGTTTAATACAGTAGTGATTTATAGCTGTATCAGTTATACGCAGCCTCCTGAGATACCGATACCGGCCGGCCACTGAAATGGATTCCCGATAAATCCTTCACTTAGTTTATTTTACTCAAGTATCGGGTGTACAATAATGTGATATATTTTCTCTGTGTATACATATATATCAATCTAATTTGGCTTAAATTTGCAGTGGAAGTAGGCAGATTATCTATAACCTAGATTAACAACTGTTTTTGCTTTGGCTGGTAAAAAGCTTTAACCGTGGCTAGTTACCAACCTACCGACAGATACGAGTACGTCCTGCAAAGCGATTAAACGTTCCGGTACAATGTCATCGATAAAACAAAGCGGTGCGGATTTCGAAAAATTCTGTATTGAAAAAAGTTGTAGAACTTCTTGTGTTAGAGCTATACAGGCAAAGTATTGCTATCATGCATTTCAAAAACATATCACTATCTATACTAATATTATAAAGAGGAAAACTTTGTTTGTTTGTTTGTAATGAATAGGCTCAAAAACTACTGGACCGTTTTTAAAAATTCTTTCACCATTCGAAAGCTACATTATCCACGAGTAACATAGGTTAAATTTTATTTTGGAAAAAAATAGGGTTCCGTAAAATATTTGGGTTTTTCGGACACAAGGTGTAAAAAATCAAACAGAAAAGTTACTTATTTTGCGGACGCTGTCTAAACTATAAAAGATAGAACCATAAAATGTTCTAATTAATTGGAGATCTTATAAATATCTACAAAAAAGTCCGCGACACAATATACCTATCTATGTCAAGTGAGGGGACTACATTTAAACGCATTTATTTTACTCATGCTATTAATCCTTATCAAAATAAATTATTTCATTACTAAGTACAGTTTATGTAGATAATATTTGGTATTTAAAAGATTAAAATTGGACTTTTGGTTTTGAAGTTATGGCGAAATTAAAATATTACTATTTCTGCGTTGCGAAGTGAGCGTCACCAAGGCGGGGATGTTATATATACGATGATGAATTAAGAATTCGATCTTTGTCAAATATCTATATAGTACACGGAAGAGTTTGTTCGTTTGTTTAAACGGAATCTGCGTGTCAGATTATTCTGAAGGCTAGACTCAAGAGTGAAATATACTATTTAATATCAATTTATACCCATCAGCTTTCCATAAATATATATTATTAATGTTAATGTACTGAAATGTCATACAATGTTTAACAAAAATGTAGACCTTTAGTACACGGGACGGGACGGAGAATATTGCTTCACGGGAAACTATAAAAAAATTAAATTGAAGGGGGGAATGAGCACACTATATGTGCCTTTACACATTTTGTATGAAAGTCTGTCTTTAAAATTAGAAGGGTACCTAAGAGGTTTTCACGCGGACGAAGTCGCGGGCGACTGCTAGTATATAATAAAGCGAAATCTTCTACCGCCTCTGTCTGGCTGTTTATCTGTCTGTCCGTCTGTTCGTTCGTATTCCTGAGGAAGGTTTAAGTGTATATGGTAATAAACTATAAACACTTAAAAAAAATTACAATAGTAGTTTACCTCAAAACTAACGATAGCTGTTCACAAAGTCGCGCCGCTTCGGAGCTTTCATGGAAAACGCTACCTTGAGATTTTAACAAAGCAATGCATAGGAAGATTGTTCCTCTTCATAAGGACTACAAAAAAACAGCGATGGCATCATATATTTATCTTTTAAACTAGCGTTACGGGTACCGATTCTTTTAAAAAATGTTTTTGCATCCAAATTTCTTTTGCTGTTCATAGAAAGTTACATAACACTATATTGCTCTCGAGCGAAGTTCATTTCATCCATTTAGTCTTAAATGGCTATTTTAGCATAACTTTTTGTTATCTCTTTTCACTGTTTTTTAATAAATTTACAAAATCGGCAATAGTGTATCGAATAATTAATTTATGCAAAATACTGAGTATTTTTCACAGAATATCAAGTAATTATCACAAAACTAAATATTTATTTTCCACAAAAAATGATTATTTCCCACAATGAAGGCACAACCGAGCTGCAGTGGACGCGCCGCCACCGACGCTATCGCACGTTTTAATAATACAGTTTGCGCCAACCGCGTTTCTGACACGTTACAATTGGAAAATATGATTGCATTCTCATTTTGTGTCATAAACGATTTTTTTATGGTTAACTTATTGGCGCTAATATATTGTGAAAGTTGTTTTTGTTATCTACTAATAATTGACTTCAGTAATAATACTTTTATGGACGAAGTTCTATTCCACCTAATTATCCGTTGTAACACTTGCGCTTGCTATAAATGTGACTACATTCCTCCGTACACCGAAACGTTAACCATGCCAAATCTCCAGCTCTCCGTACTCGCAATTCTCTTCAAAAGATATCTAAAGTTTTCTCTCCGCGTATTAACGTATAGATCCACATTCCGGCCTACACTTTTAGAAATACACTCAAACCCTCCATATCTATGCTGGATAATATACGGGTATTAAAGTTATATGCGGTTCCGCGGCTTACCTGGCCGCGGTTTAACATTCTTGGCTCCCACCCAAGGCTTTTAAAGCTAGACTTTCACATCTTTTACATCACCACAAAGGTTGCTAATTCGGGGAAAAAGATGACTGCACTTTTACGAACATTTTTATTTCGGTGCAGGTACTGAATTTTTTACTTTCTTTTTTACGCAAAATTAGCATTTACTATCTGCCCAATTTTAAGTTCTAATTTAGTCTGAAGTTTTGGTTGGTAGGAGGCTTCAGTCATGGCAGGCCTGCTGGCCAAGATATACCGCCAAGCGATTTAGCTTTCCTGTACGATGTCGTGCATAAACTGAAATGAGAGTCAATTTCTTCCCACTCCTAACAAGCAAGTCCGCTTCAATCTTAGATTGTGTCATCACTTACCACCAGGTGGGATTGCAGTGAAGGGCAAATTGGTAATAAATAAAAAGGAAATTTAATAAAGATAAAGAAATTAGATCAGACAACCTTGCACGGTTTTTTGTAAACTTATTTTTAACTAACTACTGTTATCTTGTTCATTTCTTGGTAATATTATATCGGAAATATATATCTGTGGAAAATATATATCGTATCATAGGTAGAGTAGATATTTTACTTAATCCGCAACGTATATTAACATTCGTCGAGTTTGAATTTGTCAACTGTCTGTCGATACGCTACGCATTGCATTGGCAATGTCTCAAATGGATAGTAAATAGATGAAAATATTAGTGGCCCAGATGTTATATATAAAGTAATATTGTGCCTGAGAGACCTTGAGAATAAACTCGGCGAAGTATAAGATTGAAGCGCGCTAAACTGGAAGGAGAATGGTAGTTTATCAAACCCTAATTGGTTCCTACGTGACGTCATACTACAGCTTGTTATAGCTTCGCTGTACAGAAAATAATATTTTTATAATAAATATAGAAGCAGTTCAAAATACTAACATCCTAATATGAAAAGCGCTAGATATACCGGAACTTGAAAAATCCTGGACGCTACCGAACATAGTACGAACAAAGAATGCTTACTACAAAAATAGTAAAAGTCAATGCAATCCATAATAGAAATTCTCTTATGTTTGAAGTTGCTACAGTTGAAAAATATTATAGACTAGCGGACTAGCTGGTTTCACCCGCATGTTCTCGTTCCCGCAGGAATATTAGGATACGAAGTAGCCTATAACATTCCTAATGAGTCTGGCATAATATACAAAAATAAATTTAATAATCTTACTGGTAATTTCAGAGATTGTCCAGAACAAACAGATAACATTCTATAAATAGCGTTTTTATGAAGTACCATAATATATACTTTCATGTGCATTTAGTAACGCTTCTTAACTTAATAACACTTCGAAGTGTAAAGGACACGTCTTACAGTCATTGACTACACACATTAACATTAGAGGCACAGGTGCCAAGGTTCTTGTGTCGCAAGTGCACCGCCATCATACTCAGGCTGCAATGCTGTTTAGTGGCAGAAATACACACGGCGGTAGTATTCCCCAGACAAGCTTTACCACAAACAACTGTACTACTACTAAATAAAATAAGGCGGAGACATCTCATACAGATAAAGATGACGTCACAAATGTTTTTAAGAAGTTCCTCAAAATCAAACTCGAAACTCAATAAACAAACTTGTTAATTAACTTAAAAGAGTGAAACGACGAAACTCCCGTGAAAAACGACGCTGCGTCGCCAATATACAGGAGTGGGGGGCGACTAATTGTCGCCAGAAAGAACTAATTAGGAATTATTGCCTTCGTTCAGTAACAAACAACGTCGTTAGCTAATTTATTTGCAGCAGCGGCAGCGGCAGCGGCGGTAAACGCTTGCTCTTTCATTAAAAGCGTTCCACTTGACCTATTTCACTAATACACGACTTTGACATCTGTTTAATCCCATTAGGGGTTAGATTAAAAAAACACCCCTTTGATGCGCTTTAAGAAACGAAGTGTTGCGAACGAGAGATGGGTGCAAATAAAAAATCTTTTAACATCAAAAGTTGTTATTTCATCATTATCAGCCTATTTATTTAACCGACCCTCTCCAGAACAAGGCGGTTCTCCTTATAGGAGAGAGTACATAGAACTCAGACCCACCACGCTGCTCTAGTGCGGGTTTGGGGAATATATGGTAATAATCACCGGGACCGACGGCTTAAAGTGCTCTTCGAGGCGCGTGTGTTATGCACGTGCTAAACACTTTTACTGAGAATATGTTTGAAGAATGAAAATCTCAATAATTATTTCAAAATGAATTGATGAAAGGTTAAGGTTCGATTGGGACTGGCTGTGTAGGTATTATATAGCTTATATTTATAGGTTGTTTATATTGTTGTTGTATATGTTGAGCATCTATTTTATCCAAAAAAAATCGCAGAAAATGTTAAGAAACTTCTAGTGAAGTTATACGTTCGTATGGAAGCGATCATGAAGCACTCGATCTCGATCATTATCAATTCATTCAAAACTTATAAAATTTTATGAAAACAGTCTTATCCGTTCCCGAAATATTACTTCATGAATTGCTTGTTTAATATGTTATAAATAAAATTTACAACGCGTTTGAGTGTAATGCAAGTTCAGTTAAGGCACAAAATACGCAAAGCATGTAATACCTAATCCCCTCGACCTCGATCGGAGGCACGCACCATTGGTCTGTACATAACTCTGGGCTTGCGAAGGAAAACATCATTGAAAGAGCACTTACAAGTTTTAAAGTGGATAACAAATGTTTTCAAATCGTAAATATCCACGAGCGTTTAGGTACTTTGGGAAATATGAAAGAGATTCCGACTGTAAATGTAATGGTTCTAAAAAATTTAAAGCTGTTGGAATAGTATTTTACTTCTTTTCGTTACGTTATCAGCCTATTTCACTGGCTCACTACATGTAGAGCTTAGTATAATCTTGATGTAGAGCTTAGATCCACCACGCTGCTTTTAATAAGGGCGGCCTGAAGGTGATGTTTGACTTTGTACCTATTACTATCAGATATAAGTGTATAATAAAGACCGGTATAGCCTTAACGTTCTCAGAGAGGCAAGGGAGTATAACTGCACTAATTTCCTAACTCTGTGTCATTGCTGAGATTTTTTTTGTAGAAAGAACGTTCAATATTTTACAGCTATATTTGAAGCCTAAGACTCCATGATCTGAAGTCACAAAGTATAACCACAGAACCATCGAAGAATAATACCTATTAAGCCAATTTTAAACAGGTTTATTGACACACCTTTAGGATATTCACAAGTATCTGACAATTCGCTCGCTACAAACGAAACGTGTGCATTGATAGCAATGCATAGCAGGTAGCAAAATCCAATTATTCACAAAATATTGTATAAACAGGAGTTTCGTCTGGTTCGCGCTAATTACAGAGCGTACCTTTGACATAGATTAATGAACACGCTTCCTTCGTCGAAATGCTCCGGAGAATAATGAAATCCACATCCATCCAGCACCTTCCGAGATTACTGGGAGCGGATGCTTTCACGAGTATTTTAAATAATATATGCGGTGCTTCAGTTTCGCTGATATTATGTGGTACACTTTACTATAGGTAAAGATATATCATAATTGTTATGATTCATTATCATGTTATTATAATATAAAGGATCTATAACTATGACCTATAGTACATGGGGTGTCAAGCAAAGGAGTAGATATTATAAAAGTGAGTTGGTTAAAGTTAGTTAAATGCTGTGGGTCCCAGTCAGTAACGTCAACATGTGATAATGATCGTTGCTAAGAATGATCACAATTTTTTTTTGCAGAAACGGGATCGACGTAGATTAAACTGTAGGGCACCGTTATTGACCGACGAAAAAAAACGGAGGAGATTCTCAATTCGACACGTCTATATTTTTTTTTATGTATAACTACGAATAACTTTTTACAGAGTTGTCCGATTTTGATAATTCTTTTTTTTATTAGAAAGGGCATACTTCCAAGGTGGTCCCATTGTCAGCATGTTAGAATCTGATGATGATATTCTGGGGAAATTTAAGGAACTCTTCAAATTTTGGAGGCGATTTCGGTTTTTGTCTCGGTATCGATAGCTTTTTGATTACTAGTGCTGTATAATATACTATGACAGCATAGTACGAGTACGTTACGTAGCGATAAATCACTAAAAAGTAAGAAATAAAAATTCTTAACAAAAAATAGAACCCACTCAAAACGCACTAAAAAGTAAAAAATAACTGTGCCATTTAGTTGCTTTAATTTACTTAAACATATCTAGAACCCACAAACTGCTTTACTACGAAAAATAAATGTTCCTTAAACTTGGCTGGCACCGACTTCATAGATATGCTTAAGTAAATTAAAACGACTAAATGACTATTTAGTTATTTTTTACTTTTTAGTGCGTTTTGAGTCGGTTCTATTTTTTGACAAAAATTTTTTTTCATCTACAATTTCATATGGTAGATTATTACACATGAGGCTAATACCCATTATGAACAAAAAACTTTTACTCCCGACATTAAGCGTGGGAGTAAATATAGACTAATTTATAAAGAGCCGTGTTATATTAATTTTATTCACTGTATAATTGTGTTATTCTCACAAATAAACAGAATACATACTTAATAATAGTTTATTTCACAAAAACTAAACGTGCAATTTATACCTATCTACTACTTAATGCACGCTTTACACAGAGACCAAACTATATATTTTGACTAAAGTGTCCAGGTTGCGGTGAACCTTAGATTCAAGTAAAGTACACGTTATGATGGAGTAAATAAGTATTTGGTCCAGGGCTTTGCTCTCCACGAGATCTGACAACATTTTTCTCAGTGCGAGACGGTTCCAGTAACACGTCTTATATAAGGCACTGTCCAGAGGCGTAATTGTCAAGCAACATGTTCCTACCCTTTCATTGACTAACCTAACTTCCATACGGGAAAACACAGTAGTGCTACTTAGCGGTACAAACATCACCATGCAGCATTCTAAAAGAGCAATCCAGTGTTCCGCACAATATTCTCGCAAGTACGAGTACACACGCCCGTACATGCTATTCACTAAACTCGGAAAACATCACTGCACATAATAGCAATATTTCAAGTCATTCGTTCCTAGCGGCCATTTTTCATGTTCCAACGTTTTATCTGCGAAGTCGCGCGGCGCCGACTTAAGTGGACTTTTTGACTTTTGCCTCCCGCTGTTTTAAGTGTTCTAGTTTATATTAAGTTTAATTCTCGGATTTGTAGACTGTTGTGAGAGTTGTATATCGCAGTCAATTAGTGCTCGGACTTCTGTCAGGACTTTTGAAAAATAATAACTCGGGGAAAGATTAACTTTCGTACTATTTTTCTCTATAAAGAATCTGTTTTGTAAAAAGTTTGTAGGTTTTGTTGGTTGTAAAATGAGACGGCTTAATGTCTTGTTTGAGTTTAACAAGAAGAATATATTATTTCTTAAAACACGTAGAGAAGTGAGCTTTTTAAAAAGAGTTTGTCAGTTCCTACGATGTCATGTTCCGTAAATGATAATTATGCTACGTTTATTTATGGTAATATTAGTCTCTTGAAAGACCGAGCCGAGAAGAAAAATATATCAGTCAATCTTTAGTTCACAAGGAGCTTGAAAAACTCTATGGTTTAGGATCTTGTATTTAAATATAAATTTCAAATCCCACCCGTTGAACTATTCTTTTCATAACAGCTTCTCGTTTCAGTAGTAGGGAAAGGATATTACTAATATTTATATTCGTACCTATATTTTATGCATCCGGTAGCCAATGGTAAGCCAAATGTTGGGCCAACGATGAGCCAAGGCCGTTCCACACGCAACTAGTACGCGTTGCACCAATATGTGTACCCAGCTTTAATGAAGCCCCGTAACGCAAATGTTGATCTATAAATCGATTGCCCCATTTATGATTCCCCAATTGTCAATTTAGCATTCGAAATCCGAACGTGCATGATAACAGGTAGTCCGATTTACAAGATCGCATCTAAAATTGCCGGCAAGATTTATAGCCGCTTGTTTATTCTGACTTCTGATTTGTTTTGTCGTGAATTCGCGAATTTAGTCCTGACGTTTTATAAACTTCGTGCTCTTGGCGTGCAGAAATTGTGAAAAATCAGTGATGCGCGCTCACCACTACCTATTGGTCGGTTGCCCAATTTTATATTCAGCTGTCAAGATGAAAAATAATGGCGGAATCAAAATGGAGTACCTGCTACGTTGGAAATTTTAATGAAGTCTTGTATAAATGATATCTTTATTTTCGTTTGTAATTTATTTCTTTGTATAATATCTACCACGAAAAAATATTAAAGAATTCATATTTTATTGGTACATTTTATGACATTAGTACTTAAAAGTTTGTACTTACGAATTATTTAAATAAAATTATTGACATTTATCATCCTCATTATCATTGATTTAATGGCCCAGTACAGGGTGCTTCATTGCGAGTTGACAAGCCAACTACTATCTCCCTTTTATATCAGGGGGGAATGTCTTGCAGAGATACGGTACCTTCTGAAGTAGAGGGTCATAGGCTCGGGTCCAAAAAATAAAGTTACTCACCTATATTTGGAGTTGAATTATTTTGACAGATTTCTATTGCAAACTGTCAAAGTAAGAAATTGGGGACAAACTTAAACTTGATTCACGTTTGAATATTCGGACGTAACTCACTTAAATCATCACTAGACGTTCAATACAATTCCGCAGTCATAGAAGTTCTACGAGTATATTGGATAACGTATGAAACGCTTTATACGAAACTTTATTACCAATATCGTTTATGGATTCATAAAAAAATTAATTAATTTACTGTATAACCAAAAACGGATTCGCTTTTCTGACGGAAATATCGATTTAGTGTTGGACAGAATAAGTTATTTCTATATTCAGACACGATATCGATGCGATGTCTTGCAGTTGTGAGACAAATTCAATTATATTACATTCGCGAGACAATTGTATTATGGTCTAAAGAAAGGAGAATAAATAAACAATTCGAAAAAGAAAATTATGGTATTATTGCTATAAAAATATGATATAATTTAGGTACTGATTAAATATAAATGCGTAATACATGCCTTAATATTGAATATACTTGGTGTTATTTATTTTTTCATAGGTCATCATCATCATCATCATTATCAGTCTATCAACGGCCCACTACAGGGCCTCCCTCCTTGTAGGAGAGGATATGGAGTGTAGACCCACCACGCTGCTCCAGTGCGGGTTGGCGGACTAAGGCTGATTATGTTTATTTTTATTAACGATAATTATCAGATGTTAATGATAGTGACCGGGATCTACGGCTTAATGTATAAGTATCTAGGAAATCTGTGCCAGCCAAAGTTTCTACTTTACGGACGTTACCTAGAAACCGCTATGCTACTTCGTTAATTAACATTCCTTAAACTTAGATGGCACAGACTTTATAGATATGCTTAAGTATATTAAGGCAACTAAATGAAACAGTTATTTTTTACTTTTTAGTGCGTTTTGAGTCGGTTCTATTTTTTTTTAAAAAATTTTTCTTTAACTGTACACGCCAATGAAATACATTACCAGCAAAAGAGAACAATTTGACACTACACAGACTATAAACAAAGTACCGCGCAGTATCGATGTCAGCGATGATTTTATCGCGTAGTATAAAACGACACGAGCTGGGTTTTCAGTCCATTACCTTTTTTCATCTGAGCAGAGTTAAGCTGATTACGCGAGCCAGAGGTGGAGTGCGCGCATTGGATATTACACGATTTACAGAACGGTTTTATGTCGAGCGAAATCGATTGCTTCTATTAACTGCAAAGTGACTCAAAGGAGAAAGTGAAATCCAAACTTTCGTCGAAGATTTTTTTATTCTTACTAATAGTTAACGAAACAAACTAACTGCTCTTTGTAGTAGGGGAGCCCAGGACAGGATTTTCGGAAATGCTTTATGTTCATCTGCCGCGCTCAAATATTTTCTAAAAGTCCTTTTGGGCAGCATGTACTATGTGAAAGGAAAATCGCCACCAGAAGCAGTTTTAGTACATTTAAATTTTAGTACTTGAAATCTTGATTATAGTAAATAATTATATTACTATTTAATAAGTAAACAATTGTTTACTTATTAAGAAATTCTGCAAAGAGACGCCTAATCTTTCCTTTAAATTTCAATATTCTTCAATCAATGTTTTATTTGCATCAACATGTGGAAGGTGACACTGTTTGAATAGGTACAATGTTTGCCCGAGACAGGCGTGCAAAATACAGAAAAACGTTATGTGAAAGATATGTAAGTACATTCATTATATTTAATCAATTACAAGTCATAAAAGCAGTCAATATTATACTTATATCGTATGTATTAAATAAATAATTTTAATTTAGTTTTTAATAATGATAATTTACCTATACCAACGATCAGAGAAAATACCTCAAAATGCGTTATGCAGAGCTGCATATATAACATCACGGGAACGAAATTATGTTTGTAGTTAAACAACGCTAATAGACAGTATCAAATACGATCAGATATTGGTAATTGTGTCCTGATAACACCTGCCAGTACGTGGAACAAACGTAACATGGATATATCGATACGGTTTCATTTCGAAAATGCATGGTTGCTCAATGATATATCGAAACCAAGAGATATATACGCGATAATAACCGCCGGCATACATACTATATACATATGGATCAATCAACCACGCGTAATTAAGTTCGAACCATCAAATCTACATAAAAAAATTTTTGTTTGAGTTCAAAGAACATTGAAAATATATTCCGATAAACAAACTTTTATAATTATAATATAGTAACAAAAACCCCGCAAGCGGAGGAGCAGATTTTTTATTACAAAATTTTAATAGTATTTTTATATATATTGTAGTAGCATTTAAATATTTTGTTTTATTGCATTTCTGCGGAATGCTATAAACTCTTGTTGTATGTCTGTCTGTCCGCATTATTTATATGTTCCCCTACAACTACCAAACAGCTTGGGCGATCCCCGAGGAAGAGGAGGAGGAGGAGAGATCCACCACGTCACTCCAGTGTAAGTTGGCGGGCTTAGTGTGATAATAGTTTTATGACTATTTTAATGGCCCACTAGAAGAACCTGTCTCCCTGACTTGAGGGAAATATCTGGAGCTTAGACCCACCATGCTGCTCCAAGGTGGGTTAGCAAGCTTGGCGTTATAATGTTTTACTCTAATTGAAACAATATTTGACCGGAAGTTATGACTTAACGAGCGTAACGCCATTAACGCCCCGACTCCGGGCTGAGTATTTTTACTGAAACATCATTCACGCAGGAATGGAAAGAAGACGAACCCAAAACCTTGAGTTCCGATACCACATTAAGCTACATCATGGAACCAACAAAATCGTCATACAAAAAGTAAGAATAATCTTAAATGGGCTCGCCTCGAGGATTCAGAGCTACGACTCTTAAATATAACTAGGGGCTAAAGAGCTGGTAACTCTTTTAGCCTTCAAAATTATCTAAAATCTAGCGAGCTATAATATTAAAGTTAAAAGACTAAAGTTCTTTAGATCATTAGCTCTAAATGTCATTAGGGTTCTGGTAATAAAGACGAAGGACAGTTAAGGGAGTTCCTTAACGGTTTACAGTAGCCAGCTTGTGATTGGACTTGATGAATTGGTACTGATGAGAACTTTTCACATACATAGGTTGTGACTGTTATACGAGCCTGGTGATGAAGACGAAGGATAGTTAAGGGAGTTCCTTAACGGTTTACAGTAGCCAGCTTGTGATTGGACTTGATGAATTGGTACTGATGAGAACTTTTCACATACATAGGTTGTGACTGTTATACGAGCCTGGTGATGAAGACGAAGGATAGTTAAGGGTGTTGACTGTTTACAGTAACACATTATAAGCGAACGGACGGATGGGGGCCCGTGGTACTGGTAGTGCCGGTCACCGGGGGGCAGACGGGGGGCATAAACATTAAAAAAAAGATAACAGACGGTTCCCGACTTCATAACATCGAAGTCGACGGGGGCTATTACCTACCCATACGCGTCGGGCGCCAGGGTTCGGCAGTGTGAGTTTGATATTTTAGTAAAGTACAACATTTGGTTCAATAACGGGCTTAATAGCAGAAATGCAGGAGTATGAACGGCTGGAAAACGTTCTCCGACACAAGCTTATTTTGTTCATAAATTCCTATGACCACTTACCGTCTCCGTCTACCGGTAGCACTACAGTCACCGTATAACAGCAACAAATAGACAAAGCTCTTATACCGATTTGAGCAATAAAACCAATTTACGTAACAATCATTCAACAAAAAATATGCAATGAGTTTAGGTTAACGACAAGTTTGACTATTTCTAATGACTCTGTTACTGTAAAAGCTCGAACTGCAGTAAATCCTAAGATGTTCCAGTAAAACCTAAGATCTACCAATTCCTAATGGTAAATGTCCAAAAAGATTTGCGATTCGAACTTTTACCACCATTCCGTTGGTAAATCTTAGGATTTACATCAATGGCATGGTAAATGTTGAAAAACAAAACATGTCATAACGTGCTCAGCGCATCGACTTGTAGCTTGCCGCCCCCGCTACCCGCGCACCGTCTCTACCACTCCGCTCGCCTCAGTCGCTCGTTTGACACGTTTGAACTCGCACGATAAATTGATTTCTAATTATATTTTTGGTGTTTAAAAGTTATTTGTGAATAAAAATGAGTATGAAGCAAAGATTTTATGAAACGAGCTTGTGGCAAACAAGAAAGATAATAATTTTTATCTCGATAAGGACAAATATGCTAAGTGCTTAGAGGAAGTAAAAACTGCAAAGAACATTAAAAAGAAAGAAGCTGTTCATTACAGACGTATAAAACGCTATGATAATTTGACTATTGGCGGCGAAGAAAAGCTAATTGCCCCGATGAAGGAAGATAATGGAGAAATCAAATATTACGTTTGTTACGACGATTAAATAAATCGTCGTAACAAACGTAATATTTTCGAAGATTTTCGTAACATTCTCGAAGAAACGCATTTTGCTGTTGGACACGGTGGAAGAACAAGGATGCTCAAAGAATGTAACCGCAAGTATAATAATATTACAGTTGAGGCTATCATGACATATTTGAAATTATGCCAACCTTGTCAAAAGAAACAGAAGACTTTGAAAAAGGGTATTGTCATTAAGCCTATACTTCATAGTGAAATGAACTCACGTTGTCAAGTAGATCTCGTAGATCTACAAACTAATCCTGACGGAAATTATAAATTCATATTAGTTTATCAAGACCATCTCACTAAATTCGTGATCCTTCGTGCACTTCAAACTAAACGCGCAACTGAAGTCGCATATCATCTATTGGATATTTTTACCACTTTTGGAGCGCCGAACATCCTTCATTCCGATAATGGTCGAGAATTTAGTAATCAAATAATTGAAAATTTATGCTCCATGTGGCCAGACGTTAAAATCATACACGGAAGGCCAAGACATAGCCATAGTCAAGGATCGGTAGAGCGTGCAAATCAAGACATAGAAAATATGCTCAGTACGTGGATGGAAACCAATCAGATTACCAAGTGGTCAGAAGGCTTGAAATTTATCCAGGCCATGAAAAATCGAGCATATCATGAGGGAATCAAATGTTCTCCTTACGAAGCAATGTTTGGTAGTCCAATGAAAATGGGTATTGCGACATCAGCTATTCCTAAAGATATGATTGGACGATTAAAATCTGAAGAAGATTTAGAAAATGTGTTGCATTCCCGAATAAATGATGAAAATATGATAGAACAGGACAAGGAAAACAACGTGGTTGGTAATGAGTCAGAAGAAATAAAAAAAGGAAACAGTAAAAGTGTAAACAACAAAACACAAGAAAAAGAAATTATTGCACTGGAACAGACCACAGAAAAACAAATAACCGATGATAGTGATGATACCAATCTAACTATTCAAATACAAACCGATTCAGAGGCAGAAAGCGCTATTCAAGCTGAACAAGATCCAATACCAAAGAAGATAGAATCTATTCTAACAATAAGAACAAAAGCAAAATTTAATTTAGAAAACCAAGCAGAAAAAATGAAAACCATGTCAGCTGATAAATATTCAAAAGTGGAAGTGGGCCAAAATGTAAGACTGAAAGTACCTGAAATTGACAGAGCTAAAACTGACCCTAAAAGCATTATTGCAGTTGTGATAGATGTAAAGGACAATGAGTTTTACCAACTAGGTACCAAAATGGGAATACTAAAACAGCTTTACACCAAGAATCAGTTCGCCGCATGCCCCGAAGATTTCATAAAGATAGAAGAGATTGTTACGGATAAAGAAGTGAGTCTTCGAGAAGTTGTCGGAAAATTGTCGTTAACTGGAGGACAAGGTGTGCAATTCAAAAAATGTAATTGTCAAAAAAAATGCTCGACAAAAAATGCACCTGCAGATCATCAGGATTACTTTGTAATTCTAAATGCCACAACAGCAATCCGTGTTGTAACAAGTGAAATGTTTTTTTAGGAACCTTACCTATTAATCAATTACATTTGATTGTCTTTTTTACTTCTAAACCAAATAATAAGAAAAATAATAATTAAGTTAGACTAGCTTTTATAAGCATTATGTTTGTATTTCGTTGTTAAATTCCAAATAGAGAAGTATTGATTCAGTTAGATAGATATGACAGAGATTGAGATATTCAGATATAAACGTTATGTGATTTTTCAAAATAATTTAAGTAAATAAGTTGATATTAGTTTGTACTTGTTACTATCATTATGATATCTTTATAATACTATGTACCTGTTTTGTGTAATAGTTCAAAGTAAATAATTGAGAATTACTCATTGTTTTATTCCTAAAACCAACATCTACCAGCTGACAGTGGTAAAACCTAGCATATACTGAGTTGGAATGGTAAAAGCTCGAAAAAATCGTCGTATCTTCAGAAATACTTACATTTACCAACTCATGTCGGTAAATCCTAAGACTTACACTTAAATCTTAAGATTTACCGTAGTTCGAGCATTTACAGTAACAACTCTACCACTAACCGACCAAAAATAATTATTTACAACATTTTTATTTCAAAAATCAAAAACAAATTGGTCAGAACATCCTTCAAAACAAATCTCTTAGTTACTTTTTCCTTCAAAGATTCAATGAAATTTAAATGTTCGTTATTAAATTAGGCTTTCCGCGTAATCATTAATTTGGCTATTCATCATTATCAATCATTCCGCGCGAGCTTACGTCAGATTTTGCGCTAAACGCAGGCGTTGACTAAGTTGTTAATTTGTTGCTTGTGTCAAATTGAAAATTAACTTTCTTTTTGCTTACGTGCTTTGCGTTGACGTCGTTGCTGTGCTTACAATTAAAAATAACTTATTTACAAGTCATTTACAAGCATGATGTTTGAAATATTTGAAACCCGATATAAAAATGTTTGATTTATCTCTCTGTTGTTAGTTGAGCAAACTTTACGTGTGTAGAATTTTCTAAATTATTATATTTTCTTGTTTACTTCATTTTACTTATAACATTGTTACTTTAAACGCTAACCCAAGTATACAAAAATGTATATTTTATTGCAGTTGCTCTAACTTATTGCGATTCCACCTGCATCTCTGCATATAACATTTATTATACATCCACAACAGCTGAACTCGTCAAGATGTCTGATATGAAGAAAGATTATAATTTAAAATACAGAAACTGGATAGTGTTCAGAAGTTCATACGAGTAATTAATATAAAATATTAGCCCGCAACTTCGTCCGCGAAAAAATAATGTATTGCAACATCCCAAGAACACCAATAGCAAACAGTACGTCACAAACACAGTTAATTTTAAGGAAAAAAAAGGTATAGCAAGCCATTTTTAGAATTAAATATTCTCCATCCATCCATCCAGCCATCACGGATTTTGTTATAGTCCTAATAAAGAAGAGTAATCCTTCCATACATTAATCTGTTATAACTCAAAAGGTTTAGGCAGCGTTTCAATGAAATTTTAAATTCGGCGTGACACTTATCGTTGTAATTAAGCCAATTTACATAAAACCTTATCGACAGACATATGAATCTATATGTTGATGGAAACGATATTAAAATCTGTTCTGCACGCGAACAGACAGACGGATATGAGTCGGGAGAAATTATTTTTAATATGTAGTAATTTGTCGTAGCACTCACAACATTACATTTGCTTGTGTCACAGCCTTAGTTCAATAAGCCAGCTTCAACTCGGCCTTCAATATATTCAGTGGAGGCACTCGGGTAGTTATTGGTTCCTCAATCTATTTCCAATAGGTGATTCCAACAAAGCCCAAACACGACGAACTGAACATAATGTATCAGGATCCGCACCTACATGTAACCTTTGGTCCAAACCTCTACATCGTTTGAATAAATGTCGCAAGCGCCGTGGCTTACAACAAGTCACTTTGTATCTTATGTACATACACTTAAATCTCATTTTGCTTTTGTATTGTTAATTCTAGTAAGTTTAGTACTGATATGATCGGTGTTTTGTTTCCTTATTTCGTCAGAGTTATCTTGGGGTGTGCGATCTTTAAGGTTAGTGTGGGGATAATGGTATGAAGTTAACTGAGGGTTAAATAGAATTTCATAGATCTATAAAGATAGGGCTCGTATATAAAAAATGTGCTCGTAAAATCATTTTTCTCTTTCTGATAGAATAATAGTCGGTTCTAGGATATAATGTGATCTATAGAATTACGTTGCCAATTCATTATGGTGAATCATATTGATAAATATGCGAGGAAGAGGTTATTTGCTAACTATTTCATTCAATTGCTAAACCGATGATGATTTGATGACACAGATTGCGTTATGAAAGCAAAAATGATTTACTCTTTATGCCAGTAAAAGCCATATCAACCTACTCATTAATTACACACATGGATAACATAAGCTAACCACTAGCACAGCGAAACAGTCAACTAATAATACCTACCTAAGCTAATAATAATAATTATGATAAGGAACAGCAGATGTGTAAAGTTGTATAATAAATAAATTAATAAAAATATAAACGGCTGAAACTCACGTCACGGTTGTCGCAGTATGCCAGACTATACTAAAGCCAAACTCGATGGAGTATGCTTATCAACAAACAAATTAAAAATGAAGGTAGAAATCACGAGTCATCTTACAACTAATTTTTTAAATTTAGTTGTTATTGACGAATTCATGACAGTAAATTACATTAGTAAGCTTAAAACTGACATAAAATGTGTTACATTTTCTAACTTCATTTTTAATTTGTTACTGAACTAAGCAAGCTGATGACTAAGGACCCCGTATGGGTTCGAAACTAGTCGAGCACACTCCGACATGACGTGACGTGAGTTTCAGTTGTTTATATTTAGTTGAGCATACTCCGACATGACGTGACGTGAGTTTCAGTTGTTTATATTTAGTCGAGCATACTCCGACATGACGTGACGTGAGTTCCAGTTGTTTATATTTAGTTGAGCATACTCAGACATGACGTGACGTGAGTTTCAGTTGTTTATATTTAGTCGAGCATACTCCGACATGACGTGACGTGAGTTTCAGTTGTTTATATTTAGTTGAGCATACTCCGACATGACGTGACGTGAGTTTCAGTTGTTTATATTTAGTCGAGCATACTCCGACATGACGTGACGTGAGTTCCAGTTGTTTATATTTAGTTGAGCATACTCCGACATGACGTGACGTGAGTTTCAGTTGTTTATATTTAGTCGAGCATACTCCGACATGACGTGACGTGAGTTTCAGTTGTTTATATTTAGTCGAGCATACTCCGACATGACGTGACGTGAGTTTCAGTTGTTTATATTTAGTCGAGCATACTCCGACATGACGTGACGTGAGTTTCAGTTGTTTATATTTAGTCGAGCATACTCCGACATGACGTGACGTGAGTTTCAGTTGTTTATATTTAGTCGAGCATACTCCGACATGACGTGACGTGAGTTTCAGTTGTTTATATTTAGTCGAGCATACTCCGACATGACGTGACGTGAGTTTCAGTTGTTTATATTTAGTCGAGCATACTCCGACATGACGTGACGTGAGTTTCAGTTGTTTATATTTAGTCGAACATACTCCGACATGACGTGACGTGAGTTTCAGTTGTTTATATTTAGTCGAGCATACTCCGACATGACGTGACGTGAGTTTCAGTTGTTTATTTAGTCGAGCATACTCCGACATGACGTGACGTGAGTTTCAGTTGTTTATATTTAGTCGAGCATACTCCGACATGACGTGACGTGAGTTTCAGTTGTTTATATTTTTATTAATATGAATCGCAATAGTTTAAATTCAAATAAATAAATTAATACAAATTGTGTTAAACCTTCAAAATCTTATATCTCAAAGCTTTATTTTGTGAAGTTGCTCAAGCGAATATTACAAAACAAAAACTATGCTGCAGCGGTAGCAGTGCCCTATATTAAGTGCGGAACCCTAAGAAGGTTACCTCCATAACGCTTTTATAAATTAACGTCTTGACTTCTGCGGGCTAATTAGCGACTACTATTTCAATACTTCCCTTCAAAAACGGACTGTATTCAAACGAGACAAGGTCGATATTCACTTGTAGATATTCACATTATAAAATTACTGCAATTGTTTCGACTTTGAATGGTTTGTTTATTTTTTCTTTCGAGAACTTGGATACTTAATAATTTTTATATAAAAAAAAGATGTTACACAATTTTTGCTTTGTCGTGGAAACATTAACAATTGATAATGAGTAACTTATTTTGCCGTTTTTGTGAAATAATTAATAAGTGTTAGTGTTACTTATACCTTTAAATTACTTATTTTAATCTTGAAAATTTTTTAACAAAAAATAGAGCCGACTAAAAACGCACTAAAAAGTAAAAAGTAACTGTGTCATTTAGTTGCTTTAATTTACTTAAGCATTTGTTTATGAAGTCGGTGCCACCGTAAGTTCGCCCTTGACTGTAATCACATCTTATGGCAGATGATAATACACTTAATGCTGAAAGCCAATTTGTCAGGAGGAGTTGTTACACCCCTTCGGTATCTACACGACATAGTATCGGAACGCAAAATCCTTTGGCGGCACGTCTTTGTGGGCAGGTTGATACCACGGCTGAGGTCTACCACCAGCCAGATCCGGACTTGTTCAGAATATCTCAATCGGCCTAGCAGGCAATCCACCCCGGGTCCTCCGTCTTATAAATTCAAACATACCACTGCGCCACGGAGCCCTTTAAAGTAACAGCCAAATTAAAATAAGTAAGTTTATCCGTGGGTAGGACAGAAAGACATGAATCATCGCCAAATATTCGCCACTATTCGCCGTCAATATGTCTTCCTAGCTTTACGAGGTACCTATGTGTAACGACACATCTTATATCTACAGCTATATAATGTTGTTTCATTAAAGACCTTCTACAGAACGTCGCGTGGGCCGTCAATAACGCTATTAGATAGAAATAACCAATTAATTAATCCTGGAAACCTTACTGAAAATAAATTTTATTAGAAAGGTTCCCACGTATTACACCTAGGTACCTATGAAGGTATAATAAGAGCAAACAAGATAAAAAATGTTTCATAAAAAATGTATAAAGGAGATTGGAATCGATTTCCATTCCTCCACCTACTTAGCAACTATATCGGCTTAAAGCGGAGCTGATTAAAATATAATAGAAACATGCTTTCGTATTATGTCAATGGCAGGAGAAAATTATTTTATGTCATAATTTTTTATGTTTTATTGTACTATGTCCTGATTGCTCTTTATTGTCAATATCCTAGCAGGAATGCTTGATGGAATGATGCAATGATTTTCGGCTACTGTGTCATGGCGGTATGCGCAGTGGTTATAAATAAGCCCAAGGTCCTGGGTTCGATACCCGGCTGGGTCGATTGAGATTTTATTAGTTGGTCCAGGTCTGGCTGCTGGGAGCGTCGGTCGTGGCTTGTAAACTATCTTGTAGTTAATAAAAAATGCTTATCAAACAATAGAAAATACACTTGCCGAACCACATATTGGCATGGTGGATCTAAATCCCAAATTTTGTCTCCAAGCCTCCTTCCATATAAAAAGAATAATTTATTTTAAACTATTATGTTTTACATGAATAATATATTCAATTTGGTTGAATTTTCTTTTCAAAGTTTATTTCTCCATTACCGAACAGTATGAACGGATGGAGCATGTTTGATTAAACTATTCAATTTCCTATGCGCCGAGAAGTAACTGCATTACGGAGGCCCCGGAGCCTCGACGTGCACTTGATGTGCTAAGTACATATACGAACAAAAATAATAAAGCAAGCATTTTATTTCATATTCAAAAACGTCAAAATCTGCATGATCATGTAGTGTTGACCTGTAAGAGACCACACATATTAACATAGAAATGTAAGGTTGTTGGTTACCCAAATAAATGAAAAAATGAATATCAATCAATTCACATTCTAGCTGCTCGCAACCCAGCAAAGGTAAACAGCAAATCTTTTTGTCTGAGGCTAAAAGCCTGAGGATAGCTGTCTGTTACAAGGGATAGAAGGCAAAACCAGGTGAAAATCTTCGTTTATCAGCCTTCACAAGCTGTGACAAAGTGTACTGCCACTGCCCAATGTCTCACTTTTATGAAATTCAAATTAATTTATTTCAAGTACTTTTGAAACGCCAAATCTGTTCGTGCGTAGTGACTCTATTACCTCTAATTCTAATCTAAAACAGATTACACCGAGAAAAATCTGGAAGAGAATTCAGGAGTATTGATATTCCAATTAGTATAACTTAGCCGGGCTTGTGTGATTATAACAGCTCTGTAATCTCTTTCATTGCTATTTTATCTTACAAATAAATAACTCAATAAACAAAGGTATACATAAACACAACTAGATAAGTCAGCCACTCAACCGGATTTATAAATTTACGTGCTAGCGGAATTCACGAATCCGTCTCCTATTATGATGTTCGCAACACGTCGACGTAATATGCAATAATGGCGGCACTCGGGAATATATTCCGCCGTGAGGATTCCGCGGGACACGGCCGATGTAATCAGCGATCTTATTACGATGTCATCTCAATCCCACGTACCTAATCTGGCTCGTTGACTGCTACTTGTGATTACATTGTGCTATTTCGGGGATCCTTCACGATCTGACGTAATTTTTCGAAAAGTAAGAGAGTATACACATTGTATGCAACTTTTCAGGGTGGCGTACTTAAAAACTGACCCCTAATAGGACCACTTATGTGTCCATCTGTCAGGTCCATCAAACTGCTTCAAATTAAAGGTTTGGTTCAGAGAATTTTTAATATTTTTTAATATGTTTTCAAAATAAATAGCAGTCCCCAAGTTATTCAAGAAAATAACGAATTAAAATAGATATTACTTCACTTATTTCCGAAACTGTTGACCCTAAAATTTTGAATAAACTATAGCAATTATATTTCTACTACGGTTTCCAGGAGAACCTATAAAAAGTTATGATCTTAAAATAACTTTGTAAATCAATCAATTAACATCAGGAAACGTACGGAACCATCTTTAAGCGAGCTTAACTCGCATATGACCCGGGATTTATACGTGACATTAGTGTTCATTGGAGATACAGCTTCCGTGTTAAATAGATTCAAAATGATTTTTCCTCCTCTGTATTTAGTGTATTCTCATTTAGATTTATTGTCTTTATTTTGTAACTAGCGGACGCCCGCGCATGTCCCCGCGTAGTACTCGTTCTCATCGGAATATCGGGATAAAATGTGACCTACGTGTTATTCGGATATATAAACTATATTATTGTAAATTTTCATCAAAATCCATTCAGTGGTTTTTGAGTGAAAGAGTAACAAAGATCCATCCATACATATAAACTTTTGCGCTTATGATATTAGTAAGGATTTTGTGTAACCAAAAATTTCAATTAATATTTTTAGAAAATTTTTCGCTTCTATGTACCTTTAACAACTGCGTCGAATATTTGCCTTGTTAGTACAGTGGTTATTTTATGCAGTTTTGAATCGTAAAGTTTTGGGTTTCAGTGGCAAATAGTTATATGAATTTCTTCCAAAAACACAGTTTTCAAAATCTTACAATGATTTATGCTAAGGTTAGTGGTACAACTGTATAAATGTAAGTATAATAAAAAACATAAAACTCAACTAACAGTATCCACAATAGTCTTTAAAAAGTCATCAAAGAAAAATGTACGCTCGAATGAATAAACGAAGTAATATCGAAATTGCCAACCAATCCTACCGCTCACAACATCATGTACCGTTTACAAAACAATCTGTGCCCATGAATAATATATACAGCGACGGTACACGCTTGAATAATCCACAGCAAAGAAACAATATCCAAATCAAACAGGACTTCGCCATAACACTCGAATGGTTTCTCTGCAACGCGAATAATCCACAGCAAAGAAACAATGTCCAAATCAAACAGGACTTCGCCATAACACTCAAATGGTTTCTCTGCAACGCGAATAATCCACAGCAAAGAAACAATATCCAAATCAAACAGGACTTCGCCATAACACTCGGATGGTTTCTCTGCAACGCGAATAATCCACAGCAAAGAAACAATATCCAAATCAAACAGGACTTCGCCATAACACTCGGATGGTTTCTCTGCAACGCGAATAATCCACAGCAAAGAAACAATATCCAAATCAAACAGGATTTCGCCATAACACTCGAATGGTTTCTCTGCAACGCGAATAATCCACGGCAAAGAAACAATATCCAAATCAAACAGGACTTCGCCATAACACTCGAATGGTTTCTCTGCAACGCGAATAATCCACGGCAAAGAAACAATATCCAAATCAAACAGGACTTCGCCATAACACTCGAATGGTTTCTCTGCAACGCGAATAATCCACATCAAAGAAACAATATCCAAATCAAACAGGACTTCGCCATAACACTCGGATGGTTTCTCTGCAACGCGAATAATCCACGGCAAAGAAACAATATCCAAATCAAACAGGACTTCGCCATAACACTCGAATGGTTTCTCTGCAACGCGAATAATCCACGGCAAAGAAACAATATCCAAATCAAACAGGACTTCGCCATAACACTCGAATGGTTTCTCTGCAACGCGAATAATCCACAGCAAAGAAACAATATCCAAATCAAACAGGACTTCGCCATAACACTCGGATGGTTTCTCTGCAACGCGAATAATCCACAGCAAAGAAACAATATCCAAATCAAACAGGACTTCGCCATAACACTCGAATGGTTTCTCTGCAACGCGAATAATCCACGGCAAAGAAACAATATCCAAATCAAACAGGACTTCGCCATAACACTCGAATGGTTTCTCTGCAACGCGAATAATCCACAGCAAAGAAACAATATCCAAATCAAACAGGATTTCGCCATAACACTCGAATGGTTTCTCTGCAACGCGAATAATGAAGGTTTCTTGTTGGATTATAGACAATGGCTTGCATTGCGTGAATGTTGATGGCTATTTGCTATTTGCTACATTTTTTATTATATTTAAATTCACAGAAAGGTTTTAAATTCGAGCGTGTGGTAGTTAGGTATCAAGTAAAATTATATGGGATGAGAATTTTTATTTTTAACTAATGGACGGTCGAATGGCGCTGTGGGTGACCATGCTTCTGCGTCCTAGGCTGTGGGTTCGATTCCCACATCTGAAAAATGTTTGTGTGGTAAGCATGGATGTTTTGCAGTGTCTGGGTGTTTATCTAGATATTATAGGTATTTATGTATAGTATGTATAAAAATATTCATCAGTTATCATAGTGCACGTAACACAAGCTTCCTAAGCTTACTTTGGGGCTATATAGCGATGTGTGTAATTGTCCTATAATATTTATTTATCTGCCTAATCATCTAAATCACTCTATCTATTGATCAAAACAGCATTAAAATCCGTTCAAAAGAACGGTAGGAAGTTTCATACTATGGTAAGACGAAAAGTCTTCGGGTGGAATACGGATTTTAAAAATAAATCCATACATTCGATCTTTCTATTTAACTCGAAAGTACTAAAGATATTTTGATGAGATTTTGATTTTTAATTCAAGCCAATATTAAGCTTGGTGTAACATAATTTGTAGGCTTTGTTCCAATTTGTTTTCTATATATAGTAGGTTTAAAGTCTCGGCCATATTGAACGATCACGACGATAATAATAATGTAACGTAACCATTCATTAATTCGGGTCATTTTTCTTTAGTGTGTCTAAGGCCTGATTTAGTCGTTTAGTTTAATACTCCATTTAGTTTGTTATTAGAGAACTGATACTGATATTAGATATTTACACTTAATTATACAATAATCGAGGGAAATTCATCCATAATAAAGGTTCACACGGCTCATATGTCCACTTAACCCCTCAGTTCACTCTAAACCTTTATTTTAAAACTATAACCTGACCCTTCTTAAGATAAACTTGACGAAATAAGGAAACAAAGCGGCAGCGATCATTATCGCTACCATCAAAAGTACCCCAAACACAAAACCAACGAAGAGTGAACTTTATGTGCTTAATAATAAAGTTCATTATCTAACTCAACATAGATGTGCTATTGCTCTGAGAGGGTTTATTCTGAAGATAAGTTGGATAGAGTAGCGCAAGAGGGCGTAGAAAAGTTAAAGAGAGTGTTGAATCAAACTGCATGCTCACAATTTCTTATGTACCTCAATCTCATGAAAAGCTAGACTTGTCTGAATATGATACCTAAATACCTGTGCCTCGAAGTAATAAAAACTTACAAAATTGTAGCGAGTCGTAGCGACGCATCTTCAATTTTGTCAATAGCAGATTCATCTCTGTTTTTAAGTAACTAAAGTACAAAGATGTATTATACAAAAGTGGAACAAGCGTCGAATTCTCCATATTTCACAACTTTGTACCGTAATGACAAAAATCATGTTACAACGCTTTGATATGGTCCCAGTCATAGATAAGTCTACAGGTAATAATCGGTTTTTTTGTTACATAGCTGACATGATCGTCATGGTTCTTACTCCGATAATCTAATATTAAGACATTGGCGATTTTCTATTAAAATGGAAAATAATTCGGAAATAAACCTCGTTATTTTACGAACATGAATTTAGTCACGACTATGTGAGAATTGTCAAAACTTGTAGCTGCTAGCTAGCGTGCTCAGTGCTAAGGGGGTGATCGGGCTAGCTCGTCCGATCACCCCCTTAGCATTGGGCACGCCCTCCCGTTATATTATAGAGTTTTAGGTCAAAGGAGCTACGTAACGCCGTATATTACCGGTAGCGAGAGAGCTCTCCTGTTTGGCTTTGTGGAATTGCGTATCGGCGATATGTATCAGCGTCTATAACAATTCAATTGCGTGAGGGTAGATTGGAGATTGCATTATATTGCTATACGGCTAGAACGTCAAAAAACTGTGATACTTTTGATGGTCCAACATGCGGTAGTAATATTGTTTCAGACTTTTGTACCTAAATCAAAAATATTTTAATTAACTTTAAATTAAAGCTTTAAAAGTCTAAATGCTTTAAAAGTCTAAATGCTTTAAAAATTAAAATAAACCCCACCCATATAGCCCACCGCTAAATCACCCAGGTATGTATGCTGTGGGAATCCAACCCATGAAAGGCAAAGGCTAGATATATACCCACTGCGCCACTCAACCGACCCACTCTAACAGGGAAAATGAAATAAAAGCTAAAAAATCATTAATTTTCTATATCAAAACAATTCATAGAACAAAAAAATATCCATTTAAAATCGAACAGTGCTTATACGATAGAAAAGCTGCAACAAAAATTGACAACATATGAAAGCCACCGCAGCGTTATTTTAAAGCACTTACAGATTCTCTCGTTTCATAAAATACATCGACCGTTAAGCAAATGTTTATCCACATCGCTCTGTGGCTAAAGTGCACCCGACGAACGGAGAATTAGAACTTTATGTACCAGGTAATAAAGGTGATAATTAACATATTTGCTTGGTACATTTTCAATTTTAAAAATGCATGATCAGGTTAAAATCATAAAGTCGATCCTATCAATATTATAAATCTAGATGTTTGGTATGCTTAATAATTATAAATCATCACTTTCCGAATATGTTTAACGGATCGCTTTGGAGAGGCTTCCATCTTTTTTAAGAGAGGAGGGGCTTGGGCCCACCATGCTGCACTGACGCGGGTTTGCAAACCCACATTAGAGGACCGAAAATGTTTCACCTATGCGCCTGATAATATTTACTAAGAAAGAATTATATGTAGTACCTACTGAATTAATATTTGCTGCGCGGTACCTTAGATGCTGCTCCAATACGGATTGGAGGTTAAAGTTGACAGTAAAAAGTTAACGTACGAGCAGAATAATGCCTTCCGAATCTGTGTTATAGTTTAACTTGACTACCTATATAAAAGTGCTTCTAAACTAAGTATACTTGAAATAAACGAATTTTAATCTTAACTTATATCTATAAAAAAAAATTTTAACAAAAAATAGAACCGAAATTTTTATTTCTTACTTTTAAGTGATTTATCGCCACGTAACGTACTCGTACTATACTGTCATAGTATATTATACGGCACTAGTAGCCAAAATGCTACCGATACCGAGACAAAAACCGAAATCGCTGTAAGCGTGCCGCCAAAATTTGAAGAGTTCCTTCAATTTCCCCAGGATATCATCATCCGATCCTAACATGATGACAATGGGACCACCTTGGAAGTATGCCCTATCTAATAAAAAAAGAATTATCAAAATCGGACAACTCTGTAAAAACTTATGCGTGGTCATACATAAAAAAAAATATATATACGTGTCGAATTCCGTTTTTTTTCGTCGGTTAAAAAATTAGAATAAGTGCTTGTAGCCAAGTATCAGAAGTGAGATTCATAACGCTTTTATCGATACAATATTCTTTGAGATTAACATTAAACCTAGTTCATAGGGTAAATGAATATTGACGTCGTAGATTGAGTTTCAGTTTAGAAGGAAATAAGATTTGCAATGGGATTATTGCTATCCCTGAAGGCACTTGAGGATCCAGCTCGAATCGGTAAACAATATATTGTTCTTATACAACTTTGTATAAGAAATGTCTTCTCGATTTGTACACTTTCTGATTTATATATATTCTGTTTACCAATGTTATGAATTTCAAATTTTTATATTTCTAAATCTAATGCATTGGTTCAGGCTTTAGACCAATTGAGAGTTTCGATACAATGTTAAAATTTAAAATTTTGAAAATCATCTAAAAGTAATGAAAGTTCTGATTGAACAACGACTTTATGTCTGTAATTCTTTGCACACCGTTAGGAAAACGTTGATATATTTGGATTGACTTATCGGAACTTTTTTTTTATTCATTACAGCAACTTGTACTGCAAACACCCCTGAAGGTAAGTGAAGATGCATTGTAAGACGGAAGCGGGCTAACTAGTTAGGAGTAGGATAATCGGTTTGCTTGGCGGTACGTCTGCGTCGGTAGGGTGGTAACTATCTGATTAACTAACTAGCGAAGCGAAGTAACTAACCATTATCATGATTTATGAGTAATATAGCTAAGAATCATCTAATGTTGACTTTCAAATAAACCGCATCATAATCAGCTCATTCATATATTTTTACATTTACACATATTATACTTTATAAGTTTTATGTGAGAGGTTCAAAATCAATTCGGTGGCGTTTATTATTTTAACGCAACCGATTTATCGAAAACATATACAGGTGAGGAAATCATAGCCAAGCTATCACTTGTCGATGAATAAAAAAACGTTTAAAGTGTAGCAGTCATTTGTCGGCGATGCGCGCCGCGGTACAAAGGTCGCCTTTTGTGTCAAACGTTGCATTGTGCATTTATCGCCTCCGAGTGCACATATCCCGAACACAGAGAGTTTACTTGCGTGGAAATCAACTGCTTGTAATATTCTTACGAGCTTTTATTTTATTTCTTTTAATGGGTATTCAATTTTTTGTTTTAATTTTTGCATTTAGTGCTGGCAGCCTCCTCAAGCAGAGCGTTCACTTGCATGGAAATCAACTGCTTACCTTTGTTAACTTCTTACACGCTATTGTTGCGTAATGAATACATAGCTTACTTGCATAAAGATCAACTGCTTGCGTTAACGTCTTATTTTCGATATTTATTTATTTTTAGATCTTTTATTGCATATAATGCTTACATCGCTAAGCCCTTAACTTTACAGAAGTTATCCCGTACATTAATCAAGCCAAAAACAGACAGATAAAAAATTACACAAAAATGATTTTGTGTGTAATACCGTATATACTATCACATCCTTGTAGTAATAAAATCCACACTTGGTGTAAATGGTGGATAGCTTCATTTATTTTTAATTGATTTCTAAACTACGTACCAAGTCATTTTACACCTAATTTGTTTAGTTAACTTGTTAATGACAAATTCATGACAATAAATTAGATTAGTAAGCTTAAAACTAATTAATATATTCAATATCTTTTAAATAAAATTTTATAAAAAATCAAAACGTAATTTTAAATTTATTAGGCATAAAATGTGTTGCATTTCCTACCTTCATTTTTAATTTGTTTGTTGACAAGCATTCTCAATCGAGTTTGTCTTTAGTATAGATACATTTCTCGAAACACTAATAACTCTTACTTGGCTCCCATAGCGACACCCTTAGCAGGGTCGATGACAACAGCGTGTGAACATCTTAAAGCGCATTGCAGGTTTGCCTAACATTAATTAACGTAGGAGCTTCGATTTATTCTTATTTAGCTTCACAATGGACATCGTTACAGTTTAATGTGCTCACAATGCCGCCACGGCGTACAATGCTCGAGCTAGTATTGTGCCTGAGCTCTAGTTTGTTATTTGAGCGAATAAATTAGTGTCACAGCTTCATTGTAGTGAGCTGCAGACTCGTGTAGTTTGTACTCGTGTTGTAGTCCGCTGATTCTCACTCGCTTCGTGTCTAATCTTAGCAAAGCAAAGATTCATTTCAGTAGAATGCAATTAACAAAAGATGCCGAATCGAATCTTATTTGTCTAAATAAACAACCTGGTGCTTTTTAAAAGATATTATTTATTTTTGTATATAAATTTAGTTTTGTGATTTATACGTCTACGATGCGAAATCTGCTACAGTAAAGAAACGTTTAATTTATGTATATCGACAATTTGCCTTCCAATAGCAAGGCCACACATATATCTCTGTCTTTTTCTTTGCCAGCGGCGAAAGAGACGTTTAATGTATTTCTGTTACAACAGCGGAATAAAAATATTTGTGACCCAGTAACAAAAAATTTAGAAATACCTCAAATGTTACTCACTAGCACATTTACACACCTCCATGGCATTCAAAAGTGGTCACAAATACCGATGAACGTATGTCTTAAACGGAGTACTACGTTCCAAATAAAATCCGGAAAGAAAGGCAGATTGCCAAATTCTTTGTTGCGGTAGCTTAATTTGTCTTGGTCTTTTAAAAGGCCGATGGGAGGCTTTCGCCGTGGCGTCCGCATTTAAACTAATTTTCCCTATTAATGGAAAGATTTACCTTGGTCGTCGATCAGCTGTTAGGTTTGTTATTTTGATCAATTCTGGTGTGTAAGTAGGCAAGCGAGTAAGAATGGCGACTGGATTTCGGGTAATTATCGAAAGGGGTGTGGATATTCACTCCAGCTCCTAACGCCATATGTTATCATGCTTTATAACCATTTCTTAGATATTTGATGCATAATGTTTTATTTATTGACTTTGGGAACAATTTCAGGTGTTATAGCATAAGACTTGTCCAGTTTGTCGTCGATAATAATTCAAACATATATATAGACAAACATATCAAACTTTATAACAACTCTCTTTGTTACTTTGGGGGTTAGTAAAAATAAGACATGTTTCTTTTTAAATTATTAAGTTGCGTTGGCTTCTCTCACTCTCTAGATTAGTGCGCGGTATAAAGTAGAAGAACAAGGAATTCTATCACCGTGTGGTATTAACAATAAAAGTTAAGCTGTAATAAAGCTGTGCAGCGGCTACAACGCCGACTACAAGCTACACTAGAGCTGTACGACCGTAACTCTGAGCTGTATGTGTAAAACGTTGCAATGAGACATGTTATAGCGGGAATCGTACCGAGAACGTCTCTTTGATAGTGACTGACCTGAAAACTACCTGACGTGGCTCTCACACGCTGTTGGAACGGTCTCTGCAGTTAAATGTAGTTTGGGATCATCCACCCCGATGGAAACCAGCCAATTTGATTCGCAAATTATTTAGAAGATATTTTGTTTATAAACTCAAAACTCAAACTCAAAATATCTTTATGATTATTTTGAATCGTTAATTTTTAGATTATGAAAAGTAATGGTGATAATTAAAGTCGGAAACTTAAAATTAAAGCTACGAGGATTCCAAACGCGCCCTGAGCGAGAAAAGCCCACAACAAACTCAGCCAGGTTATTATTTTTATTTTTAACCGACGAAAAAAAACGGAGGAGGTTCTCAATTCGACACGTACCTATATTTTTTTTTTATATGTATGACCACGCATAACTTTTTACAGAGTTGTCCGATTTTGATTATTCTTTTTTTATTATAAAGGGCATACTTCCAAGGTGGCCATCATGTTAGGATCTGATGATGATAGATGGAACTCTAAAATTTAGAGGCACGCTTACAGCGATTTGGGCTAACTTTTGGCTACTAGTGCCGTATAATATGCTATGACAGTATAGTACGAGTACGTTACGTGGCGATAAAACACTAAAAAGTAAGAAATAAAATTTTTTAAATAAAAATAGAACCGACTCAAAACGCACTAAAAAGTAAAAATAAGTGTATCATTTAGTTGCTTTAATTTACTTAAGCATATCTAGGAGTCGGTGCCAGCCAAGGTTTCTACTTTAAGGACGTTACCTAGAACCCACAACCTGCTCCTTTAAATAAATGTTTCTTTGATGTCCTTAAACTTGGCTGGCACCGACTTGATAGATATGTTTAAGTAAATTAAAGCAACTAAATGGCACAGTTATTTTTTACTTTTTAGTGCGTTTTGAGTCCGTTCTATTTTTATTTAAAATTTTTTTATCTGTACTAATATTATAAAGAGGTGAAGTTTATAAGTTTGTATATAAAGTTCTGTGTGTGTGTAAGTGTGCGTGCGGACCGTGAAATTGATTAAATTTAGCTTTAGGCGCGTACGCTAGATATTAGATATAATTGAAAACATTGTATGAAAACTTTATGCATCTTGAAAAGTTCTACAAAAAAGTCCGCATAGCATATATCTATCTTTTATATTTTGGCAGATATAATATATATTAGTATAGATCTCTTCTTTCTTGCAAGAAATTCAATAAAAATTTTCAGGCCCAAGTGTGTGTGTGTGTGAATGTGCGTGAAAAATTACTAACATCTACACTCGGGTCTGATACCCAACTCCAAGCTTCCGGGCTCGAAAAACATATCTAATCACCCAGTCCAATGACTAGTTCTATTGCCCTTTCCTATAAAAAGAGAGACCCCGTAGTGGGAGTAAAAATGGCTGATAACAATTACGATAATACCTACCTATCTATTTTACGCGGAAAACCTATACACATTATTATCAAAGGTAGGAAGGTAATACAGAAAAGCCCTGGTAAAGCAGGTTTCCCTTAAAAAAAGGAAAAAATGTAACAATATTACCTCGGCGAGGCTTTTATAACAATGAGATTTTATTAATGTCGCGACCTCCATGGGCCTAATTAGCCACTACTTTTGCATTTACGTCTCAATATTTTTCATACAAAAGTGAACTATATCATGTCAGCTTTAAGATTGATATTTGCTTGTACAAGATTTATAATGATGGAATTAGATGAAATTGTTTTAGCTTATTCATGCAAATGTTTATACTTCTTTTTGTTGTTCGGGATTTGCGTCGAGCTTTCAGTCTCTGTTATTATTCTGTGCTAGCGTTTTACTGGTGCTTAGGTAAAGTGTACTTAGTATTTAAAATTTTTCAGCTTTTATTTTGTGACGAATATCATGGATTCGCCGAGCGAGTGTCGGGTTCATCGTGTGATAGAACAGAGTCCGAAACTTGTGGGTGTATATGCCTACACCCACAAGTCTCGGACACGTCAACAATCTCGCTTTGCTAGTGCTGCTTCCCCCGCCAGCCCTAATTTGATAAGATCCTACTAGAGTAACTTTGGCTCAGCGTTATTATGTTTTTTACGTCATAAGCGCAAAGGACAGGTACTGAGGTGATGACAAAAGAATAGATCTTCAATGCCTAGATACGTCACAAAGGCATTAAGACTGATAATATCAATCAGCTCACAAACTCTTTAGTAGTAATAAAGCTTTCTGTGCTGGAGCTCGTCCGGAGTAGTACTACCGCCATGCTTTTTTCTGCCGCCATGCGTTATTATTGTTTCCCAGTCTGAAATGTATGAACGCTGGAGTAGCTGCAGTTACATTAGACTTATAACTTACGCCTCGGGGTAATGGACACAGGGTTGCATTTCTGAGGAATCGTACTTTGCATGACTTGCGATTTTTTGATCGGTTAAGGCGCTGTTTTCTACTTACCTTCAGTTCGGCCATTGCTTGGCTCGTCAACTCTTATCATAATAAAACTATATGAAGCTAACCATTATGTAGACTATATTATAAGTTTCTGTAGTGCTATGATGCGATCGAAGAGATATCTCGTCTAAGAGATTAACGAAGAACGCATCCCAACAATTGGTTCTATGATCGAAGCTTCGTCCAAAAGCGCGCAAACAGGTAAAGCTAATAAAATATGGTTCTTTTGTCTCTATGTACGCAGAAAGAGACACTAAGTAGGTTGATGGTGATAATTCTTGATGAAAGATAATTTTCTGTTTAATAGTGAGCATCCAACCATTTTATTTTGAGGTGCTTGTTGAAGAAATGTCCCATCATATATTTTATTTATTATATATATAAGTGCTTTCGATGCTTTCTTTGAATAAACACAAGGTGCGACGTTTTACTCGACATTTTCAACGCGACACTACATCTTGTGTTTTCAGCACGACCGGGAAACGATGGTGCTTATTCTGCAGCATTACTATGTTTTTATCTAAAGGCTGCAATTATACAATTTTTGCGGTCATACAATATTCCGTTAAGTGGACAAGAGCAATACAATAATGATAGGATGTGGCTCTCGCCTTAACCCTTTAACTTAAAGTAAAAATATTTAGCTGCTGTAGCGTGGAATGCTGGTCAGCGGTAACATGAAGTTTAACAGAACGAAGCATCGTCTACTTTAGAAGCGTTGTATCGTTTAACATTAACTACGATGTTATATAAATAGTTCAAGCAAGTCAAAAACAGCTCAAGGAACATTCAGTCCATAACCATATAAAAGTAAATCGTCATCTCAAATGATAATATTAATGAATAGAGCTTAAAGAGAGTTGTTAAACAATTTCCATTCGCGGACGAAACTGAAACTCGTTTTTCTTTAACAATTATTCACAAAATATTCTCTTTAAGATTTTAAAAGAGATAGATAACCCTTTGCCAAGTTCGGCGTTCGTTATCAAATTTTCAGAAGTCGGTAATATAATTATTATTTTGTAACTTTATCTCGTAATAAATGATTTTGCTAAAAAGATCCCTCAAACGGTCACCGGCTGAAGTATGGTGACCATTTGATGGTGAGTATGGTGTGGTAATGCCAAAAACAAGTCATCATTATCATTATCAGCCTTTTTTTATCGACTACAAGTTGGCCCTTGACTGCACACTGCACACTTGACAACCCTTGTCACACCTGATGTTAAGTGATGATGCAGTCTAAGATGGAAGCGGGCTAACTTGTTAGGAGTTGGATGAAATCCACACCATTTTCGGTTTCTACACGACATCGTACCGGAACGCTAAATCGCTTGGCGGTACGACTTTGTCGGTAAGGTGGTAACTAGACGCGGTGAAAGCCTCCCAGCAGCCAGACCAAGACAAATTAAGAAAAATCTCAATTTGTCCCGCCGCGTCCGTCTTATAAATCCACCGTGCATACCACTGCGCTACGGAGGTCGTCTATTTTAAAACATTGACATGGGAGAAGAATGGAGCATAGACCCTCCACACTTCTCTAATGCTATTTGATAACGTTTGATTTTGTAACGATCTCTATCCCATCGTTCAGGATAATGCTCATCTATCTGACAGAGGTTAGATATTAAGCATAAGTAAATAGTATCCTAAGCATGGGGGTGTAACACCACCAAATTCCATAATTCCATTCCGTCGGAAGCCGAAAATCATAATATTTCATATTTCTAACCAAAACCCAAAAAGGGCCCCATAATCTGAATCCGCATGAGCAAACTACTGAGCCAACGAGGCAGCAACACAAACTATAACCATCAAGACAACATAAACGAATAGCTGCAAACTGCATTTCCGACTTAGATAATTAAATCTTTTCTGAAAATGTTTACTTTAGCAAAATGTTTTCCTCCCCTGCTGTAGTGGACAGCGACGCAACAGTTTAAAATTCCCCCGCGCGAGCTGAGACAATCCATAAAGTGAGCACAAAGGTCTGCGATGGTTTTGTTCAATCCAGAAGCTATTGTGTTTCGCCCATTGTTCGTAGTTGGAGCGAATAAGTTAGTGTCGCGGCTGCAGCGCCGATAGCAGGGGTAAGCAACTTGTTTTTCAGATTATATTATGTTAAGGTGTTTGAGTGCCTTTCTGTTCTCGTACCTATGTTTCAAGTACCTATTTCAGGATTTCATTGAGGTATTTCCTAGAAGGAAAATCCTTTTTACTAAACACAGGACTATTAAAACTGAAATTGGCTATATGATCACAGGGGCAGTTAATCAGACTATTGTCGTACTCCATTAGTATGGAAAAAGGAGTCTATAACATAAGGAAATACATTGGAAACTATCCTAACATGTACCTTAGAGTTAGGCTTGTGCCAGACGAATGAAGTATGTCTGGGGTGGGCATTACAGTAATAATCAGTTGTAAACAAAGTAATACAATATATTCTATTCACTCCAGTTCAAATAAACAGCAAGGTTATCGGCTTCTGTATTATATAATAAACAAAGAGATTCAACTTAATGATAGACAGGGCATCGGTAACGATTCAATATTCAAATTCTTTATTACATTATTGAACCAGAGATTGCTCTAAAATCATGAGATTTTCAGTTATAATTGCTGGATCTCACCGTAAACGAAGGAAACATAATGTATTCCTGTTAAGAGGTTATACATGAGGTCAAAACTAATCGATTTTGTTATATAATACACTATCCGAAATTTGGTGGTTTGTGAGTAATTTGAATTTTGATAAATATTGGATACAATATGATTTAGACCTAAAATTAAAAAAAAAACTAGGTATTTGGGTGTGATATTTTTGTTGTTCTTTGTCAGAAAATATTGTAATTATTGATAATAAATACTAAAATTATTAAAAATTACAACCCTTTTAAAAAAAAATGTAATAATATTTATTAAGTGTTTATTTTTACATCTATCGAAAATAAATTATATGTAAGTGTTGGCAGCATTGTAGACTATAGACAATATAGTGGCCTCATCTGCTGTATTGTGGTACCGCGGGTAAACTATAGATAATAGACTAGGGGCGGTACTCGTCGGGCGTTAGGCTATAAAATATGCCCCTATGGATAATTGTTATCATTCACCTTAGTGTCCAAGTCTTGTGCAGTCATAATGTATGACCATTGTTAGAATCTGTGCTTGTAATGTTTAATTAAGTAATTACTGTAATAATGTTTCATTTTGATCATATTTGATGTCTTTATAAATAAATTGTTGTTAAGTTTGTCTTTTGGTGTTTTAAGTTGTATTCCCTTCTGGCTGTTTGTTAACATCAGAAGTGGTATGGATCTTAATGCCCACAAAAAGGTAACAGAAATAAAAAAAAAAAAATATAAAAAAAATTTTGTTTAAAGTTAAATAGAAATTAAAATGATTATCAAAATGAAATCTTATAAAAGTAGTGATTCGGGATTTAAGTGTAATTTTGCGTACGTCTGGGTTCTTATGGGCGAGCATCTGCGGGCCTGAGTTTGGTTTCCGGCAGCGCTGGCGGTATCTTAATGTTTGGTACTAATCAACACGTTGCCGCAAACATCGTGGTTTACTACAGCTGAGTACTCATGTGACGGAAAGTAACGAGGAGTTGTGAGTAACGGAAGATAATCAGAGAAAGTTGTGAGTAAGACAGTGGCTACGATGGTTGGTAAGGAAAAGAAAGACATTGTGTTTGACTGTATTATTGTGTGAAGTTGCATATTTTGTTTTATTACTAGTCGATTTGCTATTAAGAGTAACCTGTTTGAGTTATTGCAATAAGAAAAGATTATTACGTGAAACTATTTACGAATGAGGGTAGTTGAAGAACAAAGAACGAGTTAACAATAAACGGTCATAACGAAATTACGAGAATTTGTTTCGACACAATTACGACTACCTTTGTTGCTGGTTTGTTTGAAAAAAAAAAAGTTTGTGTACTTATCAAATGAAAGACTTTGTCTCGCTTATGAGTAGTACCATTTTTAGAATAAATTAGTGTTCAATGTCTAATTAAGCAATCTAAAATTAAAATGTATCGGTTAAGAAGTACCTATTGCTCTATAGTGTGGCGTTTGTGTGATGTTTTCTAACATAGATTTTTATAGGTTACAGAATGGTGGCTTTGTCGCATGCTGTTGATGATACTACGTGACGAAATAATGATGAGCTGATGACAAAATGATGAGCTGTGGACATCAGTTGGCTGGCTGTGTGAGAATATTGTGAGAAAAGAAATTCGGTAAAGTTGACCAAGATTAGTAAGAAAAATAGTTTTATTATTAAACGAAAAGTAAAAAGTTATTAGTAAAAGTATCTATTATAAGTTGCAAAGTAAAATAAAACGTTAAGTTGGGGTCAGGGCTGACCGAGCTATAACGATCTAAGTTATTAATTTTGAAAGTACCCTGTGTAAAAAAAAAATTTCTATCTTTATTTTTCGGAATCGGAAGTAAATAAGTGAAAAGTAATTATCTTTGTATTTTCTGGCATAAACCTAGTAGTAAACCATAATTATGTAGATGTAGCGAGCTGTAATAAAATAATAGAATGTTCGTTGAAACGGAATATTGGTCTAAGAATATACGAGTAATTTGCAGAAACACAAAACGACATTTAAGCTTGAAGGCATCTTAGTATGATTAAGTGAGATACATGCTCTTTAAGTACAAGATGTCTTCACCAACTTGGTCAGCTTAAGTGAGATACATGCTCTTTAAGTGAGAGTGGTTTACAACTATGGCGAATCCGGAATCCTAAGTGTGGCTATGTCCCTTTAGGGAAGGGTGGTCATGTTGTAAGAGCTTCTTTGTCGTAAAGAATTTAAGTGAAAATGGTCTACAATAATGGCGAATATGGAATCCTAAGTGTGGCTATGTTCCCTTTAGGTGTCGGGTGGTCATGTTGTAGGAGTTGAGTTTGAGATCATGTAAGAGATTGTCGTAAGAGAGTAAAAACGAAAGGACAATATTCCGTTGACAACTTTGTAGCAATAAATAATCTGGTGTTTTAAGAGTCTCTGATGGTTAAAGTATTAAGTCTAAAGTTTAGAGTATAAAAATATCAAGTAAAGTAAATATCAAGTAAAAAAATAAAGTCGATTGTCGAATATTCCTCTAAAAACTACGCAAAATTTACAAAACATGACTCAGGAGCGTCTAATCTGTATATGTCTATGTGTATATCTGTGTTGTAATCTGTTGTTTCTAAACAGTGACTTTATCTCGACTCGTGGGGTGCCCGGGGCAGGCACCGTGCAGCATGGCCGTGTTGGCAACACTGCGTTGCTGACAGCTGTTGGCATCCGCGGTGTTGGCGCACCTCTAGCCGCGTGTACCACGCTCCTTGAACGATTGTCTTCATGCATGTGGTGGCTTGGTTAACCACTTATTTTCAATACTATTAATTACTTTTACTATTTTTGTTATCCTTATTAAAATATCAAGTATGCTCTATTCGTTATAGGGCGATACTAGATTCTGTTGGTCTCTATTAGACTTTATTGACCTCTATCGTGCTCTTTTAGTCTTTTCTCTCTACGGACAACTATTGGACTGTATCAAATTGTTTTTATTATTTTGAGATCCCTCACAGATAAAACCTGTAAGAATGCATTTAAAATGATTCAGTTGTCTGATATAAGAGTTAATTGAAGGAACTGCTGTGATGACAGGATGCAAGAGTTGGAAGATAAAATTTAGAATATTGAATTTGCCTTCTAATATATTGTTCTTCACAGATGACGGTGACGATGATGAATGTGCATTGCACTTCCTCAATGCAGGTGTCAGACACTACGAGCTCTACAGGCCTCTATAGTAGAGGCTAATGGTGCGGCTCCAGGTGCAGTCGTCAGTGACTGGTGTCGCTGGTCCCAGTCACGTCTCCGGAGATGCCTGGGTCGAGGGCGACCCAATATCAGGAGGGCCGTGTTGGCAGCATTGTAGACTATAGACAATATAGTGGCCTCATCTGCTGTATTGTGGTACCGCGGGTAAACTATAGATAATAGACTAGGGGCGGTACTCGTCGGGCGTTAGGCTATAAAATATGCCCCTATGGATAATTGTTATCATTCACCTTAGTGTCCAAGTCTTGTGCAGTCATAATGTATGACCATTGTTAGAATCTGTGCTTGTAATGTTTAATTAAGTAATTACTGTAATAATGTTTCATTTTGATCATATTTGATGTCTTTATAAATAAATTGTTGTTAAGTTTGTCTTTTGGTGTTTTAAGTTGTATTCCCTTCTGGCTGTTTGTTAACATAAGTCACCTAAAAACTTTAGTTTATGATGCTTCTCCAATATCAACCCGCGATGAACTTATTTCCAATAATGTCGAATGTCAATTTGTCCTATCTAGATCTTGTACAATTCTTTAATATCTCGTATTATTTGTAAGCGAATGAATCTTTGCTGTCGATTTCGTTTGATATTGAGCCGATATCGACACTTTAAAAAAGTTCTTCGCAAAGAAATGGAAATCTATTTTTGCCTACATTGTGTTGTCGTTCCTCTTGCTTTTCCATAGTTTTCGCATTCTTCGTGTCGCGAAAATATTTTCAATAGAACCGGGAAGGGTTTTTTTCTTTGATGTTAAGTGCGTTATGTTGTCTTAGAGAAAGTTCATAATATAAGGGTAAGTAGCGTTGGGGGGTATTGAAATATGTATACCCGTTCATTTTATTTTTCAATAAATAATAAAATTAATGAAGAATAATCAAACTGGACACCTTTCTTTCTTTTACAAGCGACAGTGCTCATGGCTGTGATTAAGTAATAAAGGTACCTACTTTCCATTTAAAAAACGAATATTTAAATAACTTAACTTCTTTATTGTTTATTTAACCAGTTCACCTGTAAATTTTCCACAATATCCAAATAAAGGCATATAAATTTTAATAAAATTTAAGTCGCCTTTTGAATTTCAATAAACAATAGCCTCGGTCCCACGTAATTGATGTTAAAAAAGAAAGAATGGCTACAAAGGGAATTATCGTCGAAATAAATAATGTCACTTCAAAAGGATTATGTGGATGACAAGCGAAGTTTTTTTCCCTTCAGACATGGGGCTGAATAAAACATAAAAATCGTATACCAAAAATTTTAGAATTTATGGCAAAAAATATTCTCTTTGTAACAAAGCTCAGCCGGGTAAGTTATACCGCCATACCAAATAGGGAAAATGATTGATATCAAAATACTGGCGTTTTATATTATTTTCTAAAATTAAATTAACAAAACATATAATAATGAAAACCCTAATTAAATACATCAAATAACAACAACGTTACATGGGACTTTGATTGTTAATAATTAGACAGAGACAGCCGTACCCTGTTGTGACATCACAGCTTGTAACGCCTCAGTACAAATGTTCAGAACACCTGACATACTTATCTCCATGGCTCAATAGAGTGCGCGGTGGTTTTATAACTATAGATAATTTATGATGATGATGCTGATGGTCTTTGGTTCGATTTTGATTGAGATTTTCAGAATGGGTCCGGGTCTGGCTGGTAGTAGTCTCGACCGAGGCTAGTCATCCACCGTACCGACAAAGACGTACCTCCAAGCGATTTAGCGTTCCGGTACGATGTCGTGTAGAAACCGAAGGGGTGTGGATATTTCATCCTATTCCTAACAAGTTATCCCGCTTCCATCTTAGACTGCATCATCACTTTACATCCGGTGTGATAGCAGTCAAGGGCCAACTTGTAGTCGATAAAAAGAAAATTTAGCGTTCCGGTACGTCGTGTAAAACCCGAAGGGATATCAAAATTATTATCACCCATATACGCAAATAAATAAAATTAGAGCTTTTCACTGAATGCATATGAAAGTTTACACGGTAATTACATCAAAAAGCCAATTCTTACACTTATTGTCTGTTTGTCACTTTGTTCCGGCTAATCGGATTGTAAAAATTAGTTTTTGTGTATAAAAACCAGATTTATTTACTTATTTAATCGTTATTTGCCAGATTTATTTATACCACATCGAAAAAACGAACCTAGAACAGAGACATAAAATACAATAAGTAGAGCTAAGTAGTACAAAAGTCGGTCTTATCACTTCCAAGCAACCTAAGGTTTAGGAAAACATTAGGATACACTAGAATGAACTTGGTGAATAATTTTACGTAGTCTAATTTTTATCCTAATATCCCCCTGGGACCAGGAACTATGCGGGTGAAACTGTGGGCGTTCGCTAGTTGGAATTGTAGTTATATGTATGTCTCTTTCGTCGTAATGTAACGAGAGAGACCTATATTTTAGGCGATGATTATTGTCTATATTGAAATATCTCTTCGAAGTATCTTGTAAAGTGAAAGCATGGGTGGGTAATTTTTGTTAGATCTATCGACTGGATGTAATCAACATAAAAACATTGTATTAATAAGTATGTATTATCATTAAAGAAGAAAATATTTTTAAGAAAGAATTATTTAGAAATAACAAACATAAACCGCTTACGATACTTTAGAAGTATATTTATTTCTTTTGTTTCTTTATTCCATTATTTTTCGGGACACGAATTCCCTGAATCGAAATATCGTTAGTTAGTCTTTCACAATAGGAATAAAACAAGCCAATTCTTAAATTGGACTTCTAAGTTTTTTTAATGTTGTTTAAAGAATAAGTAGTTAGAATTATTAAAAATAATTATCTCCTGAACAATAACTTGCACACGGTATCGTTGAATCAGCTTGTAGGATTCACCTTTTTTATGGACAAGTTAGCAATACGTGTGATTTTTTTTTTATCGCCTACAAGTTAGCCCTTGACTGCTATCACACCTGATGTTAAGTGATGATACAATCTAAGATGAAGGCGGGCTAACTTGTTAGGAGTAGGATGAAAATCCACACCCCTATCGGTTTCTACACGACATCGTACCGGAACGCTAAATCGCTTGGCGGTACGTCTTTGTCAGTAGGGTGGTAACTAGCCACGGCGAACCCAGGACCTCCGCCATATAAATCCACCGCGCATACCACTGCGCCACGGAGGTCGTCGAAATTCGAGCGGTACCTAACCAACAAGGCAGTCAAATCCACGAGACATTCTTTGATTAACCCGAGCATAAAATCGTACTTAATAAGGATCTTTTTCCTATAAGGAGGGGGGCCTGGCCTGGTAGTGGGTTGTTAATAGGCTGACGATGATGAAGTATCTCTCTGTAAGCATTACGAGCGAGAGAAACCCCGAGCATAGTCACTTTGACATCTAAATTATTCTCCTATGTAATAATTTACGAGTGTAATCCTTCACGTGGCTCGGTGTTGCTACTTAATATCAATTAGCTCTTAAAATTTTAATACGCTGTAATGCGAAATTAATATTCCAAGAGCTTGCTATACGAAATGTTTACGGATTAGAGCCAAGGGAGTCACGAGAATAAATGCCGTGCCCACACTCTCGACGCGATACGCTGTGACATTAACATAGACAGTCTACTCACAGAAGACAGCCTCCGTGTCGTAGCAGTATGTAATAGTAAAACAAAGACTGTTTGAATAAAATAAACAAAAAAATATATTTAAGTCATATTTTAGCCAACATTCCTCGCTACCAAATAGCAGTATAGTTACGAGTGAATACAAGGATCCCTCACACCCTCTCAGTGTTTAGCTCGACCCTAGCCACGGTATTCCGTGGCCCTTAGTTGATTCTCTATTCTTAGAAGAATAGAATAGAATAGACTTTTGGCAGTTTTGCTTTGGTTGTAATAAGGTATAATAAACTGAAATAGTGTTACCAATCCAAAAACACGTATTGTACATAAATTGTCATTGTTCTGTGCGTAATAGCTAAGCAACGATTTGTTGGCAAATGGCTTTTGATATCACATGCCTCCCACTTTACTCTAAATAATACTCTAAATAATAACTTGACAATTAGGTTCTGCAAAACAAAATATAATAACTATACGCGAGTGTGTTCTGCTATCAATGTAACTCGCTTGCTCTCACGAGTAAGTTACCTCGCAAACTCACGGCGTAGATCAGCAAAGTTCAGTCTACAAACTTTTTGTCTCGTAATTTGTTGTCAGTGTCTACGCAAACTTGCAGCGGCGATACATAAGTGCAAAAGTTAAAAAAGGATAAATAAAGACGACAAAATAGGTTGGTCTCTGATTATCCTAACTACTACTATATATTTGACTGAAATTGTGTATTTAATCTTTACGGTGTTTGATTATTTTAAGTTCTTTTATACATTTTGTTTTCTGATTCTGTTTTAGATTGTGTATTGTTGTGATTTTAGTTGTTGTAGAATAAATTTGACATAACATAACGGCTTAGTGTTTTTTATGGTCTTAAAGTATACAATTTTCGGCCATATAATTTTTGATTCATCATTCACTTAAACCATGACATTAAGCGCTAATGAACAAAAACTCATAATTTGTATCGATTAATTCTAGTGCACTACGCTACATTTTAATCTTTCTTTCTTAAAATGTAGCCTGCAAGATGTATTATATCAATAAGACTACTTTTTACGACCAATTTCGTTATGCAGCTTGTGCAGTATCTATAAGTAAACCAATACAGCTCAAGTTCTAGACCTTACTTTAACACGCAATACACCTTTGGCAATCGTATTAATGCGTCTCGGCGAGAATGTACGAACGTCATAACAAAATTTGTCCAGCAAGCAAACATATGCACGAAAATTTGCACCGAAAAACAGAACAGCCGAAAATTTATTATAACAAGATTGATGGATTTATTTTCGATCCCAGGGGCGGTAAACATTTCCTCGGCGATTAATCATCCCGTGTCACCTGCCCTAAGTAAGCAATAAACCTTTATTATTCTAAGCAGTGGATAGGGGTGTTGTTGTGTGGTTGTTGACAATTTTGATTAGGGTTTGTGACCCCTGATGTGTTTTGAGTGTCTTTTGAAGTTATTCGGTGACAAGTGTAGCGTAGTGAGAACCCATGTAAATAAGGTCAGGGTGCGACTCCCATCCAGTTGGTATATTTAATTTAATTGCTTTATATCCTTTAAGTATAGCTAATATTTTAAGCTGTCTTCTTTTACCTGAAATTCTCAATAAAAACTCCCAGCCCAAAGTATACACATCCGTGCCTGTGAGAACACGTTATGCTGTACATTGGGCCGTTCTGTCGGTCACTAATCAGTACAATAGTAACTCGCATTGAACCAGGGTAGTGGGTATAAACTCCATATCCTTTCTCCTGCAAGAATGGAGGCAAGGCCCTGTATTGAGTGGTTAAAATATGCTGACAACAATAATGATGTTAACTACTTCAAGAGTAAAAACAGTAAAATATTGTAGGCAGTATACAAATTTCAAGTCCAGTTGAATACTACGTAAAGCAATTCAAGTTAGGCAGACAACATCATTTATGTACAAGCAATTCAGGTGCTATACCAAACTGAACATTAAAGTAATAACGTACCTATTATGTAACTGTTCACAATAGGATCTCATACGTAATACGCAGAAGATGATAATAAACTTAAATCGCTGTACAATTTACCTGTTCCAATACAAATACGAGATCAATAATAACGTTATGTTGATAACGCTGAGCTGTATAATGAAACCGTAGATTAGCAATTTTACAGTTGTGGTTATACATAGATATTTTTTCGTTTTAAGAAATTCTCTGTTTTTATTGCTTGTATATTATGAGTTCCTTTATACAACGTAGTGATTTATAACGTTACCTTTTCAAACTCTACAATAGATATTAATCTAATAATAATATAAAAACTAATTTTAAAATATCTAAATAAAAAGAAACGTAATTCCTGCGGTTCTACAGTTAATAAGCATTATGTTTGGTCAACCTTTTTTCAATTCCTAGTAGAGTCTGACCGAAACTGGTTTTCCGGCCGAAATCGAAACCGAAACCGAAATTCATGTGGTCAAGTATAAAATTCCTTAAAATACTGAAATTTGATGCATTTTACACTTTATGCTGCATTAACTGACTAAGTTTTACGTTAATGACTAAGTTTTGTTGCAACGGACCTATCCGAACGGCGCACGACAATTCCCGAACAGGGCCGCCAGCGTCCGGCATAGTGTTGCCGCGAGAAACGAAGTTAGGCGAGCGTGCACGACTACTTCCGAAATCAGACTTTCCGAAACTGCCGCCGAAACTTGATTCTTGGCCGAAACTTGGCCGAAACCGGAACCGAAACCGAAATTTCGGCCGGACACTAATTCCTAGTCAATCAATTTAGGAATTATAATTTGTGAGGGATACCGTCTTATTACGACTAGTTGTTGATTAAACAACATCCTAAAACTATGACTATAAATCGTAGCAATGTATCCTCATTCAGCGCACTACAATCACGTACTGTATACTTACTGAACTTCAGGAACGATTGCAATGAAGTATTTATTACCATAATAATTATCGTTGATACAAAATATACCTATTGTATGTCAAATCATACAATACGTAAAACGCGATACTACAATATTCTTTACATATTCTTAGGTCGGCAACTAATATTAAAGTTATTTGACAACACACTGTGTGTGTGGTATCAGAGATCTCCGCCTATTATTCCACGAGATACTTAGAGTCTATAATGGTCTTGTGACTCACATAAAGAACCCATATATATTTTATAGTTCGACCTAGAATCTATAGATATAGTTGCACAAGATACCCAATGTATGAATGAACGAAGTAATTATTTAGTAATGTATTTTTGTATTTTTTTGAATATTTCTATTGCAGATATCTCTTAGAGATTTAGAACTGATATAGGAAAAGGAAGAGGGACAGGAGAGTACAAAAGATTTAAAAAAGTCGAAGTACATCCAGTATGTTTAGCTCGACAGTAGTAGGTAACTGTACGATAAGTATAGCGCGATATTATCGAACACGCAATAGTAAAGCATATTCTTAGGCCGGCAACTAATATCAAAGATATTTGATAACACACACAGTGTGTGTTCTATCGGAGATCTTCGCCTATTGTTCCCCGAGATACTTAAAGTCTCAGATGGTCTCGTGGCTCACTTATAGATGCTTGTGATAGGCCGACAGTGCCTTACGTGTATACTATAAATAGGGTGTGAGTAGAGTTCACGCTTATACTTTTTTTTAAAGTATTGAACGCCTTTTTAGGTAATTATGCTCTTAGTTATGAGAACAAAACAATATTAGAATTAATAGTTTATTTCTCATAATTTGAACTTTATAACTTTTTGATCAATTTGAGTAATAATTTTAGCTTACAATATCTACCACTAGCGACCCGCCCCGGCTTCACACGGATGCAATGCTGGTACTAAAGTATACCAAAGAACGAAAACACCCGAACAGTCGCTATGTCCCTGCGTTTTGAATCTTATATATCTTGGAAAATATTCACTTAAATTACATACTGTACAGTAAAGGGCAATAGTGATCTATATTGAATGCACAAAGTATTTTAGATACTTAAATGGATAAGGATTAATGCAGTATTATATAAAATCGCTTTGTAAAAAAGCCATTACTTTTGATTGAAAGTAAAAGATAAAAAAATGTTATTATTCCTATGAGATAGACATATACCATCGCGGACTTTTTCGTTGACCTTTTTAAGGTGTGCAATACTGTAGACATTATTTTGATATATCTCGTAGGGTTTAGCCAGCTATTGCAACGTAAGCGCAAACAATGCGTTAATTTACACAAACCTCTAAATTTATCAATATTTCTCTATCATATTATGCATGTATTATACATATAAACCTTCCTGTTGAATCACTTTTATCTGATAAAAAAACCGCATGAAAATCGGAAGCGTAGTTTTAAAGATTTAAGCATACATAGGGACAAACAAAAAAAGCGACTTTGTTTTATACTATGTAATGATATACAATATTTAATCAAAGGCTTAACTATGTGTACATATAAATAAATATTTAATACTTAAAACAAATATGCAATGAAATATCTCAAGTACTTTACACAGACGATCGTAAGAGTTGACCATTGTGAATTTGTGCATAGATCAAACCGAAGAAGAAACATAGAAAGAAACAAAAGAATCTGCAGTGGCAGGTGATGAACTTGGAATATAATACCTTTGAAACACCTTTACCCGCGAGTATAACTTTTTGTTCAGTCCATTGAGAATATTCTTTCTCTAATTTTTTGGTACACCTATTCTTTTGTGTACCTTCTATAAGCAACGTGAATGTTAATTTTCAGTATGATCAGTTTCGTAATTAAAGCGATTACGATCTCAGTAAAAAGATAGTGACCTGATATTTACTTTAATCATATAAAAAGCAGTATATTAACGTAAATCAGATGGTAAAAAGAAAAAATATACCAAAAAATTATAAACCACAAAACCGTAATTAGCATATTCTAATACCACTTTACTTTCTTATTTAATTTGAATGTTTCAAAAGTGTGAACCAGCGCGACTTAAGACGACCTGTTGCCTCTAGGCTCGACACTTCAGCGTGCCGTTGCTGCATTAATTTAGCCTGTGCGGCCTTTAGCATTCTTGTTGCGAAATAATTACACGAGAAACGACTCCTCAAACTGTTCGCAAGGATTTTATGTTACACGTTAACGCAACATATGTCGTGTAACACAAAACCGTGTTTTTAGACGAGTGCGCCGCAAAAATAGTTGTACTTTTTTATTTCATTGTGCCAAAAGGAGAACTATGTTTTTACCTGACGGCCCCAGAAGCCGGAATATGTATTTAATTTACTCTTCAAACTGTTAGCAAAAATTTTAGTTACACGCTACCCTAACATATACTCGTATATGTAGTGTAGCACAAAATCTCTTTCTCAAAGAGGTTGTTCGCGCCAGGCGTGACGTAGTCTATGGTCGCCGGCTCAAAAACCCTAGAACGCTCGTCGGCACACCCAACTGACAAGTAAAAAGTCAAAGTAAAAACTATTGCATCACTTTTTTCGTAAATCTGCACAAAGTCATGCGCGCGTGCAATATTAATTAAATTAAAGTAAACTTAACAGTCTAGTGTTGTGTAATTGTGTGGTGAATTCCAGCAAGTGTCGTAACGTTCAACGTATCTATCTGTGTGTTTGTATGTGTGGAGACACGAATTATTAAGCTATTCGCAAGGATTTTATGCAACACGTTAACGCTACATACAATTTGTCATGTAGCACTAAATCCTTCTCGACAACACCAGAAGGAGAGTTAAGTTTTTCGAGTGCATGTATTTGTTTACCTATAGCTAGAAATAAGTTGAAAAATATGTGAGAGGAGAAAATAAAAGGCATCTTGTATGGCTCATTGGCAAGTGAAAAAGTGAAAAAAAAAATTAAGAATAAGAATTAAAATAACTATCGAACGCAGATGGAGCTCAGTCGTATATTAAATAAGATTAGTAAATAAAGCCTGTAGCATTACTCAGCTCCGTGTATTTCAAAAGATACGGTCCCATATTTCCCGTCTATAATAGGCTTGTTTTGCTCCCTCTCTATGGTGTGTGTGACATTGATATAAAAAAACTCGATATAATAAAATTCATCTAACAAATACTGCTACAAAAAATTGTGGTAATATATTTGACTCTAACTTAGAGATACATTGTTTCACAAACAAAAAGAAGGCTTTTTTTTTATAGTATATAGGCTAGCGGTTGGCTATGATCACGCTTCTATCACACTTATTACGAATCAAACAGTAAAACGTATTATAAATTTTCCAAGCCAATTTTGATGCAGGCTAAGTTTCCCGGAGCGGTAAGGTAACTTTGGCTTCAATTCTCAGAATATTTTAAATTTACGCGATTTACGTCAAAAATATATGAGTAAACGCTTAACTTTTATTAAAGGGTGGTTATTACCCAACACAATATGTGTATCTATACTAATATTATAAAAAGGTAAAGTTTGTAAATAAAGATCTGTCGGGGCTAATCTTCGGAACTACTGGTCCGATTTAAAAAATTCTTTCACCAATAGAATGCTACGTTATCGGTGAGTGTCATAGGCTATATTTTATATTTGTATTGTATATATACTATCCGAGTTATCAGAGTGCTTGTCGCGCGAGTCGGACCGTGAAATTTATTAAATTGACTTTATGCGCGTACGCTGCTTTAGCTATTGGATATAATTGAAAACATTGTATGAAAACTTTATGCATCTTAAAAAGTTCTAAAAAAAATTTCGCAATAGCGTATATCTATCTTTTATATTTTGGCAGATATTTAACTTTTTGTGTTTAAAAAATCATTTAATTCATATGCTTAAGTTTACGTCATTATTTCTACAACTTAAATCCTTATCAAAATAAATTATTTTATGATCACAAGGATATTACAGAGAAAAGATTTGCCTTTTACAGTTTGTTAATTAGTTATATAATTTCAGAGATTTTACAAAATTTTTAAATCATAACACCGCCGCTATATCGTCCAAATTAAGTTGACCTCCTCCGTGTTATGTTATACGTGCTGAACAGGGTTCAACATTTTGGTTCTGATATTCTTTGAGAATTCGATCTTTAATCTTTTCTTTCAATTTATTTGGCATATATAATATACGAAAAAGTTTGTTTGTTTGTTTAAACGGGCTAAGTATTGTAAATTTTTTTATTAAAATTATAAAATAGACTATTTAAGCTATACACATCAGCTTGCCATAAATATATATTGTTAATGTTAATGTACTGTCATATCGTACAATGTTTAACAAAAATGTAGATCTTTAGTACACGGGACAGGACGGAGGATATTGTTTGACGGGAAACTATAAAAAAATTGAATTAAGAGGGTAGCGTGGAAAGAGCACACTTTATATGAAAGTCTGTCTTTTAAATTAAAAAGGTATCTAAGTATTCTATATTCTGAGTGATGGGAGGCTGCTTTAGCGTTCCGTTACGTTGTCGTGTAGAAACCGAAAGGGATGTGAAGTTCATCCTACTCCTAACAAATCCCGTTTCCATCTTAGGTTGCATAATCAGTTACCACCAGCTGTGGTTACAATCAAGAGCTAACGTGTAAATGAACAAAATAAAAAGAAAATATAGGAATAGGTAGCATAGAAAACTATGTCTTGACGTTCTTTGTAACTTGAAACATTAATTTTGACAGTGCATACTAAACCTGTATATACAGAAAAATTGTTACAATTAATTCTTACTTTAAGATACTTTAAATGAGGACACAAAGATGCTAATTCTGTTAATAATTCCTCTATAATTATTGATAGAAACGCTATTATGTGAAAACTGAGTTTGTTAGCTAGAGTTCCTCATCACAATAAGCCATGTAACATATTAATAGGCTTCATTTCTCTATTTCAGTACTACATCTAGAAGACACTTTGTCTTAAAACTGACCTTAAGATGGTAAATAGAGAAAGAACTAAATAATCGGTTTAAAAATTAAGAAAAAGAATTTTTTATTACCTTTGTTAAATTAACATATTTTTAATAGTAAATAAATACGTATATAATACATAATAAGAACTTCAGTCTGTGCATCTTTGATATAATGTATACCAACGTTCTCAATTCAGCGTTCAATGTTAGGTGTGTTTTCTTATAATATTCAATGTAGCTTTATTTGCGAATAGATGCTCAGTACATCGTCTCTAACGGAAACATCCAGTTGCTCTCTACGGCGTTCGTTAACATGCTATACACATGCATAGCACGTTACGAATGTATATATGTATATACACAGTATATACTCTCACTAGGTATGCCCTTCGGTTAACGTTCTTAGTCACATTATTGTGCAATCAATAACTATGCTTTTCAAGACAATTGAGTTTATATATTAGTTGTATTGATATATTAAAGAACTTCCAGTTATCTTTATAATAGTAATAGTTGACAGAATAAGCCGAAGCAACACTTCATATTTAGCTAAAACCTTTTGCCCACGTTAGTAATAAAAGCTACGAGTATTCGTAGCTGAATATGCATGGCACACACCAACGCTCTACGCCGCGATATACTTTTAATTTCATCTGCAAATACCAGACCAGAAGATAGTAATGATGTTTGACAGAATTAAGCAGAGTTGTAGTACTTTCGGACGAGTTCAGTCACAAAATGCTCTACAACTCTACCTACTTGTACAGTTTTTATAAATAGGTACAGTAGTAGACACCATTATACACCATGCATTAGGCGCCATAGAACATTACCTATAGTAATAATAGAAAATAGCAATAATACCTAACTGGTGGGTGGTAATTTAGAACTTCAACATCAACCTTTATCAAAGCAGTTCATTTATACTTGAGCAACTGACGTACGTACCTATATAAATACAAAACTAAATTCATTAACTTCGGTGTAAAAACACAAATGGTAAACCAATAAGATGTTACTCTTAGAAAAGTAAATAGTAAGTATGCTAGAGATTACGCCAAGGATTTATATCAATTTAAAAATTTTGTTTTGTTGAGGCGATGTAGACTTCAATACTCATCCTGAAGCTAGTCTTCTTCACCTTAAATGGGGAAACTTGACCCACAATTACCTTAACTAAGGCTCACTTGATCAGGCAAGGTTATATGGCTCAAACAGGATTTAAGTGCTTTTAAGGTAATTAATAGTTGTTATGATACTTGATATACTAAAATTATTTATTATAGTTAATTTATTTGCAAAATAGTAAGTAGTGAAAATAAAATTCTGAACACCTTTGAATAGATTAAGTTTAATTAATAAGTAATTTACATCACTTATTTACATTCCTCTACAATTTTGCTTAATCGTCAAAATCAAGGTAATTTTCAAAAGACAAATAATGTTAATGGTAATAAGTATTGAGTAAATAAAATAATTCAATGTAACGTTTCAGAAAATACCCAAATTGTAGGAACCTAAACCACGAAAATGATAACTGTATTATACAGACTACGCTGAAAATTACGACATCGAAATGAATGATAATTTTACAACCACATAAAACCTGAATACACGAATCAAAACAAACAAATCCCCATAGAAATGTGAGAGTGAATGCAAGTGATGCGGCGAGCTTACCTTAAAACACTGTCACTTCACTGCACTTGCACTCAAAATTCACTTAAACCGTCACTTAACGGAATAGTCCGATATTTCCGCGATCCCGGCGCAATCACAGGACACACGTCCGCACCACAACGTGGTCGGGATGTACACTGAGTTGGCTACGGGCGGTGAGCCTACGGCGCGCGCATCTGTGTACCAAAACAGTAATTTAAACAAAATTCTCAAGCTAATTTCTGTATATTGAACTAGATAATGACATTAATGTCGACTTCGGTTTCTCGGAGCGATTGTACAGTCAATGCTGATATCGCGCCGGTGTAATTGGTTTAGTGACGGGCCGTTTGTTGCGTAGCCGTTGCAGTGTTCAAGATTAATTATCTTAATTGTCAATTTCGTTTAGGGATAAATCTGTAAAGGCTGAAACGTTGTATGATTCACAAAACGTTAAGCTTTTAAGGGACTTGTTTTATCGTTATCAGCCTATTTTCACATAAACGTAATGAACATAAAGGGTAAGGATGAAGGGCCAGACAAAAAAACGACAGGTACACCAGTGCCGAGGTGATAGGGGGAGTTAAGGCCGGTAGGAGTCCGGCACTATCCGTGAGGGTGTCCATTAGGATTTTCTCCTCGTAGGAAAAAAGCCTAGTTTTACAGCTCATTACTGGGCCTCTGACCAGGTCTCCCTCCATTCAGGAGGGGATATAGAGCTTAAATCCACCAAGCTGCTCCAAATGGTGCAGGTCGGCAGGTTACTGTTAGAATGTGAGTAAATTTTGGGGGCTTAGTTGTTATCTACCTTCGTTAGCCTCCTTCTGCACTTCCCAACGTTCGGTTGTATACGAGATACTTACCTAACATAATCTTAGTTAAGGAACCCGCATCGAAGCTGCGTGGTGAGTCGAAGTCTCAAATCTTCTCTTGTAATAAGAGCTCTGGTCCTTTAGAGAGACATAAAAAATAAGTTAATTTGAGAAGCCTAAAAATTATTTTTAGGTAATATTATTATTAGATATATGATTATTATTAGGTATTTCGTGAAATTGTAAAATTAGTTTCATCCACAAAAACATGTAGAGCTGAGCAAAGGCTTTTGTTTGTTTGTTACATTATCGACAAATTCGAAGGCCAGTTACTACCCTTGTCTAGTGGATAAACAAAATGTGACAGGAAATATAAAGCATGTTGGCAATTTTACTCATTCAACCCAAAAAAAAGTTTTAGATCTGTATTATATAAACGTAGTAGATTACATAACTAAGAAGTTAATGTACTAATATAAAAGCAAAAAATCGAGTAATTCTGTTCCAAAAATTATTGAAATTAATTTATTAAAATTGTAGCTAAGAAGACAAGAGTTAGAGGAATGAAGTTAGTGACACAGCTACAATTCGGAACTTAGCCATCAAGGGTTGGCGGGCTTAGGTAACTGTCACATGCTATTCACAAAGACTGGTAGAGACGGCTTAACGTGCTCTCCGAGGTACAAGGGTATATATCTAGGTTTGATTCCTGGATATCGGCACGTTATAACATATATCTTCCAAAATGGCTAGGACATAATCTGGTGTAAGATCAGGACATGGCTAGTTACCTTTCTACAAGGGAACACGTGTCTTTTACAGATTTAACGTCTAGGTAGATTTTAAGGGTGCCAGTTGGTAGCCGGCTGCAGTAGACAACTGCAGGCGCGGTGTCGCAGCGACACTAGTTATTAAGATGTATTTCTATCAAATTCCTTTCGTGGCTATCGACATGTAGTCCCCGTACAGATATATAGAAACCTGTTGTTCCGCTGCCTCACGCCACCTGGTGTCGTTTGCAGTCAGCTACGAACTCGCACTATAACTGACTAAAGCCTACAGTATTCCATCGGATCCCTAGGGACAGGGTTGGAGGGCTTCGCGCATAACCTTGATAAACTGTATATAGTACATATTATTAGAACAGCTTTACTCGATACTTTATTTTTTCGATATTAAACGTTTAAAAATGAATCCAAGTTAGTTCGATTAATCCGCCCCCGCTACCCCTTGCCGTTTCCGAGATTCAGATTATATATATGTATAAATACAGGAATTGCTTATTTACTGTGAGATACATAAAAGAAGGTCAGCAATGTACAAATCTGTGCATTCTGTCTGGTTGCCAGTCTACGGTTTGTGAGACCGGTTTCGTTATCATATGCCCTCTGGGGTCATAACTATATGTACGGGTCTTCTTCCTTCGATCCCACCAGGGAAGGGCGCGGCCCTCGAGTTCTCTCACTATCCGGGTTAGGCGCGGGGGAATTTCTCTCCCCCGGTAGAGATTTCAGCCGCTTTCGGCTTGAGGCTTTTCGGCCTATGGGTCGAAGTTTATGGCCCCACGCGTACCATGATGAGGTAAGTCATCACTATCCTGCTGCGGGGCGGTGTCTTGTCCGGATGAGTCGCGCGGTCTGCGATGAGGTGCCGTCGCTGACCTGCGTCGTAATATAACTCTAAATAGTGTTTCTGCTTTGCTGTTTTTCTGATGTAACTTAACTTAACACACACAAACGCACTTGGTAAATACCCTCATAATAAAACGAAATATTTTTACCAACCACATTAGATGACGATGTCTTAAAAGATGACGAATAAATCTGAAAAAAAAAACAAAAACATTTTCCAATTTATTGTTACTAACATGATATTATATAGATTTAATGCAGCGAACGAAACTTTAATTACTTTCTGGATGGAGATAAAACTATAAGCAAATTATTAATTATTAATGACTTATTAATTAATAAATTTCATATTATATGATATACTTAACCGCCAAGTGATTTAGCGTTCCAGCAACATCAAGTGTAATTGTAGGGGCTAGTTTATAATGTATAAGAAAAGGAAATTATCGCAGATATCTAGTAATATCAAAACTATTTAGATGCTACGACATCGCTTTCTGGGCTTAAAATTGTAATAAATAGATTAACGTGTTACTTTCTTTATTACCATTTTGGCCCAGTCTAGGAAGCTTTGGATCATAAAGTCCCGAGTTCGAGTCCCGGGTATAGTTACAAAACAATGAGCTTTTTTCTTCGGCGCTTTGATGTTGATCTGATTAAAACAATTTCTGATACAAAAGTTTAAAATTTGCTCTATCTACTACAATTCATTGAGTGGTTTGTTTTTAAAGTAAAATCATTTTTATTTAGTATAGTATTCATACACATTGCAAAAAATTACTAAAAGAAACAATAATTAAAATATTAGGAGATATTAGCAGTAAATCGAAGAGATAATATTTTTGGCACACCTTGTACCGACCTGTCCATATCTGTTTGTGTAAAGGACGGCTCGTTCAGAGATACTGCCTGTACCGATACTGTCGCACGCAGGCTATCGTAATGGACTGTTGTTATCTTTCATTAACTCCATTGGCTTCCTAAATCATCGTTGTGGAAGAGTTGTTGAACTTAATCTATTACTCAGTATAGTTATTTAAAATTACATGTCATATGGACTTCATTTTTAGTATATATTTCAAAAAGAGTCGGCTCTATTAAGAACATATGTGCCATTGTCAAAATAAAAAATGTTTGTTACAGAGCTCATCCAAGAACGTATTATCACTATGCCTTATCAGCCGTCAAGCCGCATTACTGTTCCGATCTGAAAGGCATGGTCGCAGATGTCCTATGCATGCTCTGTGAAGTGTCAGTCGTTTTATCATTATCAGCCGAGTACAGGCCAGACCTCCCTCCTTCGATGACGAATGTCAATCTGTGGCGTAGGTGCTATAAAACGACATGGTAAGCCTTCTGCTGCAAGGAGCGAAGGATTCGTTGTGTTGTTTTTTGTTCAACACAAGTTAGCCGTCGACTGCTATCACACCTGATATTAAGTAATGATGCAATCTAAGAAGAAACGACGACCTCCGTTGCGCAGTGGTATGCGCGGTGGATTTACAACACGGAGGACCCGGGTTTCCCGGCGGGGCAGATTGAGATTTTTCTTAATTTGTCTTGGTTTGGCTGGTGGGAGGCTTTCGCCGTGGCTAGTTACCACCCTACCGACAAAGAGGTATCGCCAAGCGATTTAGCGTTCCGATACAATGTCGTGTAGAAACCGAAACAGCTGTCGATTTCATCCTACTCCTATCAAGTTAGTCCGCTTTCTTTTTTTCTATCGACTACAAATTGGCCATTGACTGCTATCACACCTGATGTTAAGTGATGATGCAATCTAAGAAGAAAGCGGACTAACTTGATAGGAGTAGCCATCGACACCTCTTTCGGTTTACACACGACGTCGTACCGGAACGCTAAATCGCTTGGCATGTTGTGTTAGAGTAGTAATGGTGATGAAACGTTCCTACCGCGTTCTGGTAAAAACGCTTAACAAGAGCGCTGAATAACGAATGATCGTATCATCAAACTCAAAACTTAAACTCAAAACGTCACCCGTCGCTCACACGCAGTCTCACAAAGGCTTTATTGCTTTTTGATTTGACACAGCGGTAATTAATGGAAGCTTTATATCTCTTCTGGAACTTTACTCACTTAACTTTGACAATAATTTATGGGCACACATAAAATTATTTAATACCTTATTATATTGGTCGTAAATTGCAACGATAAGTATTTATTGTAGCTTCCGTCGTAAAGGTATCTTACTCGAATCTGAATAGCGATTCGCTAGGTGGTTTCCTCTTGTCACTACTCTTTTTTTTTATCAACTACAAGTTGGCCCTTGACTGCTATCACACCTGATGTTAAGTGATGATGCAGTCTAAGATGGAAGCGGGCTAACTTGTTAGGAGTGGGACGAAAATCCACACCCCTTTCGGTTTCTACACGACATCGTACCGGAACGCTAAATCGCTTGGCGGTACGTCTTTGTCGGTAGGGTGGTAATTAGCCACGGCGAAAGCCTTCCACCAGTCAGACCAAGACAAATTAAGAAAAATCTCAATCTGCCCCGCCGGGAATCGAACCCAGGACCTCCGTCTTATAAATCCACCGCGCATACCACTGCGCCACGGAGGTCGTCAATAGTTAAATGGTTAAAAGGTGGATTCAATGCCGACGTTGGATTAGATATCCATTCCAGACACAGTATTTATAACTATTTTCACGGCAGGAAAAAACATTATACTGTAACAGATGGCAAATTCATTTAAAAAATAAAATTATGAAAATACTATTTGTTTTGTAAGTTTAAGTTATTCACTAGCGGACTCCACAATTATGTTGTGTAATATAATACTGTTGGCTTTCGAACCATATTCACATTATTATCTTTCTAATGAAACAGAAATGATTATATAATTTCAAAGTCTACAATGGACATAGAAATATTTTTTCCAGTATGTCTTCAGAAATTATGATTTTGTAACGCTTTTTCGTAGAGTTTAAATCTGACACACACAGTCTCTTTACTCTATTAAATAGTCGCGAATAGTGAGCTATTATGGAATCTCATAAGATCTAGGCACGTTCCCTTTGAGACATATTGAAAGGCGCGTACGTGACACCCAATACGGCTCAACTTGTTAAACCCACGCCGCAAGCCAGTTAAGCAATGCCGATGGGCATCAAAGTGTTATGATCGTAAGATTCTGTTGTTGTTGTGTCCTGTACAAATATCACTGCCTTAATATTGCTCTCGGTACCAAAGACCGTTTACGACAATATTGACTGAAAAACAGGGGCCGTTTAGCAATAAGAGTAACTTATATTTATTTTGGACTCGGGATTCTGAGATGTATTTAAATTAAACGGTTAGAACCTTCGCTGACAAACCAAATACTGCAATGTACTTACTTGATTTTAACTGTTACTCCTCCCTTTTGGGTGACGTATTTTGCCTCATAAATAAACGCTGTTTTAGAATTGCAGACTCGAAATTTCCATATTTTTTTAGACCCGGTCTTTGCAAAGATCTGCCGCCAAGTATTTTAGCCTTGCCTGAAGAAAATATAACTGCCTCGTTGGTTTAGTAGCCTATAAGGACCGCGAGGACTTGGGTTTGAGTTCTTAGTCGGACTATGAAATATTTAGACCGATCATAATTCTGAGCTAAAGTCTATTAAGGTAGCAAAAAAGGCTGCTCAAACTACATGTAACAAGAGTGAACAAAACAATAAAAAAACGTTTACAAATCGTTTATCATCTCTTTGTCTACTGGCTCTTACACTATATTGAATCAATGCATTCAAACGCGGGACAGAAGCGATCGCTAAATAAGAGCACTGATCGACGAAAGCTTTCAGGAGATGAGATGAGATCTCACCTCGCAGCCTCCCTAACACGGCTCGGTGCACGCAGTCCGAATCGATAAATCCAATAATCCTCTTATAAACCGTGGGTGCTTTTAATGCCAAGTGGTTGATTTAATTTCAATATTACTCTCGTGTCATAACGTACCATATTTATTTATTTAAAACATTTCCTGATTTCTAGCATAAACCCCCGACTTCGTCCGCGAGCTTTTAAAATTAATCTCCGTGCAGTCTAAAAACAGCCTAAACATAGCTCTGAGTATTTTACATAAATTACAATTTAGAATAAAACTATTATGAATTCAAAACAGACTAAAAACCTGAACTTTAAATATTGTAACTCTAAAAACTTAAAACAACTATAAAAGTTGATAAATAATCGTTGACAGCCGATGAACGTCCATTGATGTACAAGCTTCTTGTAACAACATGTTCTTGAGGCGCCAGAAACCAGCGGCTTCCTACAATAGGCTAGATCTCGTCTACCTACTGACAAATATTAATATTTAAAAATAAGGCGTCCTTACCCTAAATCGGACATTTTCAAAATGGCGACAGAGAAAATCGCTTAATAACAGGTCTTACTGGCAAAAGCTTTCAAGAAATGAGATCGCACCTTGCAGTTACCGTAACACGCCTCAGTGGACGGCACAAATCGAATGATACTCTAAGGGTAACTACATCAAGACCAGCTTCCTGGGTTTCCTGTCTACGGCAATCCTACCGGCATGCTTGTATAAAATCAAAAAGAGAAAGAAAATAAGCGGCAAATCATCTTTGGACACCCATTCCAAACTGTGTTTTGTATAAATAGTCGATCCACAATATATTCACAAGTGATAACGTTATCACGACGTCTGTATCTTCATTAAAAAAACTACTTTAAGACTTTTAACAACCATAACTTGATACGATTAAACATAAATGACGCTGTAACTATGTAAATAGTGTCTAATAATGTGAAGAATGTCTTATTACACTATAGTTCCAATCTGCCCAGACCTTGTAGGCTGTAATTAAAACTAGTTGATCTAGCAGACATTTTTATGGAAACTATACCAAGAAAACAACGTTATCGTCCTTTTTTCTGGTTATAAGAAAGCGAAATAAATACAAGATAGGAAAAATCAGAAAGAGAAAGAAAAAAGAGATTAATTTAAAACTAACTGGCCCTACAGACGCTTGGACATCATCATCATCATCATCATCATCATCATCATCATCATCATCATCATCATCATCATCATCAGCCGCATCCACTGCTGGACATAGGTTTTTTTAGGGACTTCCAAACACAACGATCTTGATGACCCGCATGTTGCCAGCGACTTATGACGCTTGGACGTGGGCCTAAAAATATTAAAATAAAAACTTTTAGTAAGTACCTAAGGCAGGGGCAATTTTCATTATCATATTCTTAGATTTTTAAAAATGTCGTTAGTTTTAACAATTCTAGAACCTATTTGAAACGCCTTTTAACACCACATGTAAGCCATTGAAATAGGTAAAAATTAATTATAGGATAATGATACGACCAACTTACCTCACTTACACAAAAGCCAAACTCGATTGAGAATGCTTGTCAACAAAAAAATTAAAAATGAAGGTAGAAATCACTAGTCATTTTACACCTATTTTTTTAAATTATCTAGTTAAAGACGAATTCATGACAAAAAATTAGATAAGTAAGCTTAAAACTAATTATTATATTCAATATCATTTAGATAAGATTTTTTAAAATAACAAAACATAATTTTAAATTTATTAGGCATAAAATGTGTTGCATTTTCTACCTTTATTTTTAATTTGTTCACAATCGAGTTTGGCTTTAGTATGGATGGGCAGTTACAAATATAAAGAGAGATTGATAGAATGGGCTAATTTCTCTATTCATCTCTCTTACATTAATGGATCGTTACTTGGTTATCGGCTGCAACAAAATCAAATCTCGGTTCAATGCGAGTGCATTACGTAATTAGCTACAGTACAGGTTAAATCGATTATCCTTGAATCACAATGCTTTCACGGAATGAGATCCTATAACACTTAGTTATCGTTCTGTGCTTGATTGCAAGTATTATCGAGTATTATTGATTATTCGCAAACTTCTACGACACATAACTATGTACTTACTTTATAAAACAGATCTTCATAAACCTATTTTTATGACTAGGATAGAGTTATCTTCTTAAAGGAACGGGCTTTTTTACTATACGATTTGTATGCAGAGCGAAAATATTACTGAAGATTACTTTGCTATTAACTGTATTGACATCAAATTTGCGACCATAACACAGTTATAGTACTATCATACAAAAAGCTAAGAATTTTTTTTTGTATTCAAAGTCGTTGTAAATTTATTTTCATTTCCATGTATTCTCTTATTAATAAATAAATTAATTAGCAATCTAATGAAGTATTATTTACCATATATTATTATTGAATAAATAATATTACTACTACTACGCCAGGTATATATCCAACAAGTTGAATAAGTTCATTTGTTATATAAAATGCTGAGTACGGTTGGAAAAAAGTTTGTAATTGCGAAATTCCCCACTCAGTAAAGGCTTGCTGGGAGAAAAATGTGCGCAATCACAAACACGGGTCTGTAAATAGCTCTTTTAATAGCTAATTGGTGCTTCAGCTGAATGCATGCAGTTTAGACAAACTACAAAAACATTTCCACTAACTAAAATCTTATGCCTCACGCAATAAGGGCGAAAATGGAAAGAGATTTTGTGTATCGACAAAAGATTTTGTTTTTCATATTTTCTTCGATGTATTTCATTAAATTGAAACTCTAATATATTCAGTTTTATCATGAAAGATATAAACAAATATCAATAAAGTCATTTCTATTATACAGGATTTTTCAATGCTACGGCGTAGCAATTGCTACGGCAGGATAGGAAAGTGATACGGCACTTAATAAATACACCACTGTGTTTCAACGCTAAATGTTAAGCAAGAGAAGTCAAACTCTCTGAAAATAATCTCTGTATCAATAAGATAATGTGAATAAGGATAAAGGAACGTTATCGACAATGTTATCGTATGTTTAAAGGGACCATCTATTGCAAATTTTAATCTTCAGACTGCAAAACTGTTTTACAGCACAATAGTGCTACTCTGATGCTAAAAGCTCCAAAAATATTGACTAAACCATCCTCAATAAATTATATTAACTCTATAAAATGAACAAAATTGTTGTACACATACACATAGCTTCACAACGTACAAATGAAAATATACGCAAACTAACAACGTAACAATCTATTACCTGTGTTATTAGTTACCCCTTACTGACGCGGCGATGCAGGTAATTTTCTAATTTGGGCTATAATGAACATCATTACACCATTGTCGTATGTACTCGTATAGTGACCAAAATATAAACAGTTTTAGAGTTGGTCAATCATTGGTATTTCGCTATAATAATAAAGTGTACATAAAATGGACTCAATCAATCAATACTGTAATGACGTAATACTTCGGTTTACTTGATAATTTGAGCCATAATGAACAATTATACCGTTGTTAACATACTCGTAAAACGGCCGGTTGTAAAATGATAATTTTTCGATAAGCTATTATTTTAATCAATAGTTAATCAATTTTGTTTGTTTGGCCTGTATGTAGGTTTAAACCGCTTTATTCCCATGTGATAAAACTTTGAGGAGTTGTTAGCAAGTTTATCCAGATAATTAATAAAAATAAAAGAGATAATACAATATGGTGATTTTATTCGTGGTCCAGGGTAAGTAAAATAAGTTCTTAATAATACAGTAACAGTAAGTATATTACAATATTCTTTAGAAATAAATAAATAATAAAATAAATAAAAAAAATATTTCAACCGTACTAGCATAATCATATGGCAAAACAATGTTTTCTGGATTAGCTATATATAATTATGTACAATATTTAATGAAATATAATGCGTACAATACATATATATAGTACAATATTATGCACAGTGCAATTAATGCGCATAATTAATTATTCATAGTAACTAAACCCGGGGAGTCATTACAGTCTCTCCGGGTTACAAAAAACACTAATAAATAATATAATAACAACAACATAACAACGAATAACAAAAAAACGAATCAAATGTCAATAAGCAATTATGTAATAAATTCTACATAGCTTACTAAACACAATAAAACCTCTGTCACTCTAGTAGTAGCTTAAGCTTTTTTTACAAGCTGCGGCGGTGAGCAGAGGAAAAGGTCTAATACCACATCATTACTAGTAAAATCGATGCGCAGGCGCAGCGCATGAGCCAGCGGCGCGTGCTGACTTACATTTGTTTTAGCATGTGGTATCACAAACAAATGGCGACGTCGTGCTGTTACATAATTGTCCGGTACATACAAACCTACTGATTCCAGCAAGGAAGTGTTACATTTTTGCTTTGAATTAAAATTATGACATACTGTAGCACGAAATTTAGCATTACGTCTTAACTCCAATTTGTGTTATTCGGTTTCGGTCATACCAAAGAGAAACAGGCTTGGATATATAATATAGTGTATAGTATAGTAGTAGTATTGTAATTATATTCAAGAGTTAAATTAAATGCACTTCTTTTACTCTTATTGGTAAACTTCATTTACTTATACAGTTCAGAACAAAGTATGTATGAAATCGTCTCAATCAGTCATCGCCTAACGACACAACCTTTCACTTAACGAGCCGCTTATTTGGGGATAATGAACATCATAACAACGATTGTGTTCCCCAAAAGCGGAATTAATGACACAGTTATGAGACGTGTAATTGGATTGTCGGCGTTTACGTACACACGTTTGATAATTATCTTTTTCTCACAATATTTGTGTGAGGATGAGATGTTATTGTGTTAGCTAATCCACTGAACTTCGCAATGTTTAATGAAAATGTTGCCATATAAAATTACCTATTTTACCAATGGGCTAAAATGAATTAGTCAATTATGTCAGTTATTGGCCATATTGTTTTAAAATATCACCGAAACTTTGTTAGGTTACAAAAATATTCCAACAGACTGGATGCCAACCAATGATCTTCTGACTAAAAGTCCAGCAGCTTTACCATGGATCTATTAACACTACATTTTAACGTGCCCTGCCGTGGAACTATGCCTTAGACATTAAGCCTTCGGTCTCGGGCATTATCATAAACATCCGATAGCGAGCGTTATAAAATCAAAAACTAGCATTGATTACATGCATTGGGGCAGCGTGATGGATTGCAGCTCCATATTCACTCTCCTATGAAGCCTCTACCATCAAATGACTAACACGAACTCAGTAAATCTTACAACTCTTCAGAATTATTTAATCATACAAATTCTTTATTGAACCATAACTGAATAAAAATTGTATGTAAATAAGCTCCATAACAACACGTAGCGTAGCGAAATATATTTGGTAGAGACTTTCTTACAAATGAGAAAAATATAAAAACCGACTAGACTGTAGCACCGGTTGAAACAATTGTTATTGTAATAACTGAGCAGTTCTGTTCTAATGACAAAATTCCTTTTCCTTCTGCACCGCGGTACATATTGGATGGGTAATTTTTGACTTTTTGCGAAAATTTGTCTGTCAAATATCGTTCTTCTAAGAAATGAATTTCGTAGACATTTAATTTGACGTTGTAACGCCATCTTGTAGAATATTGAATAACCACTAATATCTCGTAATGATTATAATCTAAGCAGTCCTCTATAAATTATCAAGTCTAAAGTGGTTAAAGACATGATAATTTTTAAATATGTTTCTGTTTTCTTAGCTTACGTTATTTCAGTTTCGCACTAAAATTCTATCTATACACCTTACAAATATTCTATTACAAGATATGCACAGTGTACACTTCTACTAGAGATAGTACCAAGTGTTTCGCTCGTTGCAAGTGGCTTGAGATCTTGGTGTTCGGAACATGGCACTAGATGACCAGTTCCAACAAGAACTCCTACGATAGGACTTGATTAATTTTTATGAAACTGTATCAGTGTATTTGATAGATCTGAGAATTAGATCACATGCTTTTTTACACCCCTAGGCGAAAACGAGATGGTCCATTCCAGATTTTTTTTCAATTATTCATATATATTATTTGTAATAAGACGGAAAACAATGTTTGTTGTGGGTACAACAAACTATAACAATTTTTGAAGATATTTTCCACGCAAAGTCGCGTATGCTAGCTATTTTAAAAGATGTCAATACCAGCCGACTATCTGTACCGGGGTACAAAGCGTGGGCCGCGGGCGATCGCTCCAGATTCCTGCCCGCTCTTCGTTTATACAGAATTTTTTAATATTCCCCTCTTTGTTTAAATAGGAAACTTCCTTTATCTTTTTCGCACCAACACTCAATTTACTTTACATAAAGGTTTCACCCGCTAACTCGTTTGTGCTCTTACCAATGGTTTAAAGGTTGAGAGTAACGGTGAAACTTTATAAAGATCAGTTAAGTGTTTATCTTGCATATTAGTAGTAAAAGTTTTTAATATGATTGTAAGTCATAGAGATTTTTCTCTTGTTTAACAACAAGTTTGCACTCGACTTTTGCTAAGTTCAAGTAATGGGAAAATAATTATAGGAAAATTCAAAATAGCTAAGACAATTCAATAGAAAACCTTAGAAGTGTTTGTCAAAACACAAGCTGCAATATTAGAAAATCAATCATTTTTTTTAACTTTTAGTCAGTAGATACTATTTCTTTTTCGATTGAAATACTCAATGATGAAGATGCTTAAGTGACCAATAACTACTCCGTTTCCTCTACTTACCCCTAATTTTAATCCCCGATTCAAAAAGAGGGGTGTTACAATTTTAATGTCGATGTCTGTCTATGTGTATGTTTGTGTTCGTGTGTGTCTATGTGTGGCATCGGTGCGCTGAAACTTATGGATTGATTACAATGCGGTCTTATTTAAGAGCTAGTTAGTTTCCTTGCGGTAGGTTTTAGCTATAAAATGGCTGCCGCCATAAAACGATGGATTACACATCATTTCATACTCAATATGGGTATCAAATGAATGAGCTTGACTACTATAGGACCTACTATGCATTACGAAAAGTTTCAGATCAAATCCAAGATAGCCGCCACGAATTACAATTATATCAGGGGTTTTTTAAATTTTTAATCTTGTTAATCGTAAAGTTTTTTTAGTATAAAGACTTGCTTTATTTTGGTAAAAAACAAAAGATTCAGATGGTGTATAGATAAGCACAAGATATAAAAGTGACGTAGTTCGAGAACTTTTTCGTTTTCAATTTTCTCCTTTATTGCATTAGTATTAAATCTTCTTGGTCTACACTAGAACAACCCGAGCTCTAGTATCCTTAGAATCACGTGCAGTGCGGGAAACAAATCCAATTGCACCATACGATTTACTACGTGTTCGGTAGAGCAGCCGCGTAGAGGTAGAGTGCCGTTTGTAGAGCGTTAGACCAACGTTATTATATTATTAAATTAATTAAAGTGATATTTTGTTTCATTGAAGTGTTCGTTAGTTTTATATCGTGAAATAGGATCATTTGACTTTCCATATTAGAACCCCCCACATTGATCATTAGCATAAACTTCTGTTTTTATATTTTCTTAATTTCGTAAAAGTGCATTATATTATGTCAATAAAGTATCCAGTTTTTTTATTTCCATAATTTTTTTAACATCATCACTAACAGCCTGTTTTACTGGCACCTAAAGATCCAGGCCAGGCATAGTAAATAGTGTCACATGGAAGCCTAGGAGAACACTGGACAATCGATGATGGAAACAAATATAAATATACCTCGTTGCAGAGTTAAGCATAATCACCTTAAGCCAGTAAAAGTTCAGTATTAGGATCGTAATCACGAATATAATAATATGAAAATAGGCAGACTGTTTTCACACCGATCGGCTAGTAAAATAAACGTATCAAAACTATGTACAACATTTAAAAAGGCTTCGCGGCGTCGCTGAAAAGGATATCTTCCACGTCAAGTGACTAAACACAACCTTGTCACTTGTCTTACATATTCCCACGTTACAAAATTTATTAGAGATAATGCATGAACAATGGTTTATACAAAAATTAACTGTAAACATATAAGCATAAAGTTTAGTTCAAGTTGCAAGCGAGAAATCTGTTTTAGTAGACAAGAGGAAGCGTTTTGTTTGCGGTGATTTAAGTACGCGTTGTCTAAATTCGAGTGCACGACGGTTGCATATTACGAATATGTTAATGTGAGATGCACTTTGTTGGTCAGAGTAAGCAAATTTGAGTCACAGTCGTAATAAAATCGAATGTTTAAAAGATGATGAATACTGGTAACAATTGAAATCACTTTGTAATACAGAGTTTCGAATGCTCCTCTGGTATCCGTATTTCCTGCCATCTACAATTTGAACAACTTCAAGACAAGAGTGAATAGGCTTTCTCTAGGTGAACGCGTCCCATCTTAGACCAGATCAGTGCTTACCATCAGGCATTGTTCAAGCGCAAGCCTATCATCCATAAGTTTGTAAATAAAGATCTGTCGGAGCTAATCTTCGGAATTACTGATTCGATTTAAAAAGTTCTTTCACCAGTAGAATGCTACGTTATCGGTGAGTGTTATAGACTATATTTTATATTTGTATTATATATATTACCGACGATAACCAGTTATTACAGTTTTTGTCGCGCGAGTCGGACCGTGAAATTTATTAAATTTTACTTTATGCGCGTACGCTGCCTTAGCTATTGGATATAATTAAAAACATTGTATGAAAACTGTATGCATCTTAAAAAGTTCTACAAAATGTCCGCGATAGCATATATCTATCTTTTATATTTTGGCAGATATATAGCTTTTTGTGTTTTAAAAAATCATTTAATTTAATTTAATTTAACTTTAGACTTCCCGACGGAAATTCTTTTCTTGTTATTCTGCCCCAGGATTATAACATTTAAATTGACGAGGCAATTACACCTTCGCTATATCTTAGAACTAACCCTTTCGTTTATATTTTCAATGATACTAAAATAAAATAACTTCTAAAATTGCTTATTGTCGTCACATGATTGACTAATTTAAACTCCATAAGATATCATCAGTTTTTATGGCTCTAGACAGTCAACTGAGTAAGGATTTGTTGTTTTACTTACAGCGTGAACAAATCAATGTAGGAAATGTATCGGCCAATAAGCATGAAAGTTTTAGCTGTGTTTATACCTCCGCTATAGGTTATGGCTTGCACCATTCCAGCACAGACTACAGAGACGCTTCTGGGAGCGCGGTCTTGAGTTCCCCGCGCGCTGCTCCCGGAGGACATGTCGTCGTACAACAGGTAATGGAAATATGTACATGCGCGCTGCCGTCTGCGCTTGCCTTTAGCGTAATGATGCATTTTAGACACGGGAAATACATGATATCATAATCAAAATGCTCAGACTATGTGGGCGGTGGAACGTACGTATTACTGGGGATATTCTGCATCGCTGTGTTGTATTGTTTTCCTAGCAAATACTAATACTGGAGAAACTTTTTGATTCAACGACAAGTAAGCCATTGGCTGTGATCTTGTACCTGATGTTATGTCGATGACTAGGTATTTCAAAAATGATAGGCATAGTTTTATCCTTAGCCAATTTAGAAAACGCAAAATCCTGAATAGACCTCCACTGGGAATAGACCTCAACATCCCAATGTTAAACCAAAGCATTACACGATAGGGATCTTAAGGTCAAAAACATACACATATATACACTCAACGTAATGATAGGTATTGATATATAGTTTGGCCATCAAGGCACTCATAACAACCCTCAGTATTAGACCGATATTTGACATTTGGCGGTAGTAAATTATTTACGGACCCGCCCGCGTTGACAGCACTCAAGCAACACGTAGGCTGCAAGGCTCCATATACACTTACAACGTTCATAAAATTGAAAACCGTCTATCACATAGTCATATTCGTATAATTTATGATCACACGTACCCGCAATTACTGTAAAGCAGAGTTCTTTAAAATCAAAACCCGTTAATTTTAATAAGGCTAAGTTTATAAGAACTTTTGTAACGTCAAATTTTTCTTCGTTTATAGTGACTCTACAACTGGTTCGGAAGGCAAACGAAGATAGTCAGGGAAACCGATATATTCATAGTTTGTAGTCTAAAGGGTAGGCAAGTGTAAATCAGAACCGAAATTCACCGGAATACATTTTAATTTAATTACAAAACGTGACAACATATTGTCGATTTGCCCCTTTGTCATGAAATTGTAATTTATATCAAACGCAAATTCACTAATGGATATATGTGATTGGCAGATGTTTATTCCACGTTATTAATAATGGAAGTATATAAAATATTCAGAACTATCGAGATCGCTATGATAGCTGATATGCTGAAGTATTTATATCTCATTCACTTTATTCGTTAATTCAGCCAGGGTTTTGGGTCCTAAACTTTTATATTTTACAGCCGAGTGGCACAGTGGGTCGAGATGTATTCCAGTGCCTGATGGGTGTTTATGTATATATTATAAGTGTTTTTATAATATATATTAAATAAAAATTGGATTTGATTGATTGATTTTTATTTATTACTATTTAAATCTGCTTTGGGTCACATTAAATCTTATATTGTGGTGCAATTCTTTTGCTATGTGCATACCTCTTTACAATCTAAGTTACCTTACGTAGGTAACACAGCAAAGCTTTTAAACCATCGGTCATGTGGGCCCTTTGATGAAAAGTGCCCACTTAGCTCGTCAAATGCCAATCCATACTGAGGGGACGTCACGGGCTGCTACATATGGCAAAGATTAAGAACCACTGTCTCCTTGAAGTAATATGCCTACAATGGTCAGGAACACTACTTTCTCCGTTGCAATTTACCCGTTATATTTAGTTGTGTCCCGTTTCAATAGCTTCACGCAGTAAAGACTCGTTTCCTTGAAATAACTTTTGCACACACTTAAGCGAAAACACTACTTATTTCTTCTTCATCTTCTTTGAGTGCCTCTCTGACTAGCGAAGGTTGGAAGTCAGCTTCGCAAATTCCTCCCTATCTTTGGCGAGGCGAAATAATTTATATAAACTACTTATTTACCGTTTCAGTATGTGAGTAGCTCCCGCAGGGTTTTTTTGTTAGCTGGTACTCGTGGGAATATCAGAATATCGTGAGCTGTAAACTCTCTCCCACACTATAATCTATTTCTATATGAAATCCCATACAGATTTATATTCTTCATTTATTAGTGGTGTAAGTAACTCGTAATAATACATTTTTGTTTTGTATATACATGTACGAATAGAATATTGTTTTTACTTGTACGTAGGCAGAAGGTATCATTCCTGAAAACGTAGGGGAAGAGTATTATAATGAAAGAATCACAAGGTTATTATTTTTACAAATTGTAGGCAAACGGAACTTTATGGGTTATACGTTCGATAATTTGTAGTAATGATTTCGGAACTGTAGAACGCTGGTTATTATATTAGTTCATTTTACATTGCATCTTTATTTGGTGATAAAATACTTATTACAACTAATAATTTATTAGTTGTAATCGCAATCAATGGCTACGTTTTTGTTAAATAAAATATATGCATTAAGTGACGTATCTGTTTTCTACCTATTCTATCTTCTACGTTACCAATTATATAATTTGGCAAGTGAGTCAGAATATACCGAACATTGAACAAACCGACAACATATCAAATCACTTCAATTAAATCTCATATTTATAATATTGAGTACAAATAATGCAATTCATTAATATGAGCTATTTATTGTTGTATTTTGTGTTAATAAATATAGTGCATGGGTTTTTTGTCGGTGAAATAACAGATACGTTGAAAACTTTGCCTAAGGAGTTTTCCTCGGCGATAATGGACATAGCTGTAGGTTTGGGAGCGAACACCATCACTATTGTTAAAGGAAACTCTACCGACATAAGGTAATAACCAAATTCTTCATATTCTTTTTTATTTCTTTGGATTTTGGTTATGTCTACTGCGCACTTACTTTGGTCTAGTTTTTTTATTCACTACAAGTTGGCTCAATTATTCCTAATGGTAAGCGATGATAAGATGGAAACGGGCTAACTTATTAGGAGCACTTTTTGGTGCTTCTTTGTTAAAAGGATGGTAACTAGGCATAACCAAAGTCTCCTACCAGCCTACCTGGTCTAATTAAGAAAAATCAAATCGGGAATAAAATAATTAAAGACCTTTTATAGATCCAACTAGCGTACTGCTGCATCAGGGAAGTCATCTAGGTCGAGGTTTTTCCTTCAAATTCTTCTTATACATTTCTTTAAGCTAACAATATTAAAGATATATACTCTATCACTTGTGACAAATATTTTTAGGTCTGAAGACATCATTGAAGTAATGTGTACACTCAATGAAAATAACATTCAAGTCATTAATTTGGATTTGACGACACAGGAAAATAAGGATCGTGTAAGTAGCATGACTTTATTCCAAATAATTGATCAATTAAATCAAATTGTGAAACCAGAAGATTTTATTTATATTGCCCACGTAACAATATCTGGTAATGTTCCTTCTAGAACTTCCTAATATATTTGTAACCTTTTCATTCAGTATTACAGATTTCTGAAACAAGGTCTGGATACATCGGAAGAAAGGACAAGCTTGATTCTATGTCAGCCATTGGAATGCGAAAATCTTCTTTATGAGGTTGAATATAATATAACAAACACAAAATTATATTTGCACAATATTAAAATACGTTTTCCATACCCAATTTACTAATAAATATCATAAACAAACTGCTTAGCTGAGTCTTCCTCCGCGCAGGATAAGACAATTGGGTGTGACAAGAGAGGAGAGAGAGAGTGTATGGGCGACAATACCTCCTGATTTTCTTTCAATCTTCTTTGCCGTCTTACGCCTGCATCCCTATTTAACATTGTCAAAGATCGCTTGTGTGCTTTTCTTGCTTGTGAGGCCGTAATATCACTCCGTGTAGTAATTTTGATAATTAGCGTGAACATTCAACCAAAAATGTTGATTTTTGCCTGATCTTATATTTAGATTACTGTCAACAATTTCATCCACCGCACGATGCTGTACATATTCTTCTGGCCGCACGGAGAAGTCAGCAAGTTCTTTCTGTCGGGCATCAAAGAGGCCATACGAGTAGTCGTACTAACAAACCCAAGGAAAGCTGTGTAAGTATTGCATGTATATATCAAACTAGCCCACGGCTTCTTTTACGTGTCAAACAATAAAGATACAGCAGCTTTCACCCCTTTTAGCCCTTTTCACACGTCTAGTCGGCCTGTATCTAGAAAGCTGTACTGAAACCAGGCAAACAGATTTTTTTTGTTTTTTAGTATTTATAATTTTTTTTTTATTTTTAGTTCTTGTGTGAAGATGATACTTGAACCAAACGCCTCCAAGCATTTCAATCGTTAGAAAATAATGCCTGTAGAATATTATTATAAAAGAGTGCACTTATCTGTTTATGACTAAACTAAACCATTTAACAAGTATAATTTATTCATAGTATTTCCTTGCTCCCCCAGTAAGGTAATAAAAACAACCCATAATAATTCACAAATCAACCAATAAATCGATATAGTTTACCGCATCGTAAATCAGCTGACCTATACTAAATTGTAATGATTATATCATTAGCAGCAATAAAACTAATGAATAGCCAAGCGATTGAGTAATAAACCTAATATGCCACAATAATAAATTATTTATCTAATAAGAAGTCGTATATTTGCGGTGTACAATATAAGAAACGATTTATCTCTTTCTACCCGCGGTTTTCTGTCATAATATAAGTATCTCGGCCTAATCTAAAATTCTTGATAAATTATAGGTTGTTCATACGAAATTCCAAACCCCCGTTTTTTCACTTCTTTTAGGACTAAGGACATGAAACCTAAAAATAAGCTTTATATATTACTAAGATAATTGAAGCTCTAAAGCTTTTAAATCTGTAGAACTTAAAGCCACTCTATCTAAGCTTCACAATAGCATACCGCACTTTCCTCAGAAAAGAGCATATACTGTAAAACTTAGCTTTTATAAAATGACAAAGGTTTGGCTATCACAGACTCGAACGTCACTCAAATATTAAGTATATCTTCTACTACTGAGCTTTTCCTAAACTCCAAATAACATCGAAATTGATCAGTACTGAAATTTCAGCAACAAGTAAGTGATGTATTTGAGTGATTTAAGTGAAGTATTCGATGCTCTTAACTTGGTCAACCATAGAAGTTCAAACACCCATCAATTTGGTAAAAGGGAACGTGGTCAAACAATGACCTAACCCTGAAACATGGGACGAGTAAAAACAAACCTTTATAGCATTACAGATGTTATTATGTTAACGTACCAAACTGACTGCAAAGCCAATATATTTGCCAAAGGAAATTCCAACGTCGAACACTAAAAAATATGTTTTGGCCAATTCACAATCGCCGTTTTCTCAAATCGAATTACAATGTACGTGAGCCCGCGGCTTTGTGCCGGCTCTTTGCGAACGAGGAAATTTTATTTAACAACCGTTGGCGAGATGGCGCAATAATCAAGCCTGCACATGCTTGGAGAATTACAAAATATTAAGGGTTTCTTTTTATGCGATGTGTCTTTAAAATTATTCTTCAGTAGGAGCCTATTAATAATACTGGTGATTAAGTTAGTATCGCACGTTTATAAAAAGGGTTAACTTATTAAGAAAACCTGAGGAAAAGAAAAGAAAAGTGAATGAAAGTTTCACATGTCTGTAAAAATTAAAAATATTATGGTTTTCTTATTTTAAGATTCAAAAACTCCTTTTGAAGGTTCGGAAAACTGGTGGTGAAAAATCGTATCATCTTATTATGTTTTCCTCATTGGTCTAGTGGTAAAATTTTATGGCTATGGGTTCACGTCATGAGGTCCTAGATTCGAGCTCGGAATTTAAAATTTGGTACCCTAAGCTCGCCGATCCGCATTGGAGAACATAGAAGAGCTGACCCGTATGGGCCATTTAAATAGTATGAGAGTAGTGATGATATTCTTATAGGTTTCGCCTCTACTACAACCAAGCGACACCGAACAAGCTGAACCACTTGACGCTGGTCAACTGGTGGTCAGGCCGCCTCTACAAGTCACCGTCTTTGCCGCCCGCTGATAAAGTCTACCACGACTTTCAGGGAAGGGTTTTTAATGTACCCGTTTTGCATGTAAGTTAATAGACTTAATTTCAAATAGATCTTTAATGTAAAACGATAATATACCTATGGTTGTCGCGTGAATACATTTGCTTATATTTGAAATTATTGTAAAGTCATGGTTATAAATAAATTCGTTAACTTACGAGTATAACTAAAGCTGTAGAAGCTGAATTGAATATGCAAATATTTTAACGGATAATATTTGTCTCTATTACGATCACTATCAGCTGTTGATAAAGACCGTATCTTATACTTAGTTGGTTTTTCGAGATAAAAGGGAAGAAAAGATACTATAAAAAGTGAACAAACCTAGGTAACCTTCTAATGCAAGGATTCGCAACCTTTATAATACTTGTAATATTATGTTTAAACTAGTAATGTTCTCGTGGGAAAAGCTTTTCTTTTAAAACATAATTATTATAATCTATCTCCGTTCCAAATTCAGAAAAACGGTTTTAATAGTGCCGGTGTGAAAGAGTAATAAACATACCAACTAAGATTCGCTTTTATAATATTAGTACGACTTGTATTTTGAATATTGCCTTGCGTCAGGCACCGCCGTGGCATTTCGTGCAGTACAACAATGACTCTACGGTCACTGTGACCGGTGGCAGGGATGACAAACTGCTCGCGCTACTGGCCAAAAAGTTAAACTTTAAGTGAGTTACATATTTTAGTTTAAACAAGCATTTCATTGACGTCAACACACGATATCTTTGTAACATCATCACTATCATCGTTATCAGCCTATTAACGGCCCACTACAGGGCCTGGAGTTCATCCATGTTGGAGAGGAGATAATATAGAGGGTAGACCCACCATGCTGCTCCAATGCGGGTCAGTGGGCTTAGGGTGATAATGTTTCATATATTTCACGATCACTATCAGATGTTGATTATAGTTATAGATATAGTGATCGGAACCAATAGATTAACAAAAACAACAGTATTAATTCTCTTAAACTAAACTAAACTTAACAAAACTGTTTCTCTTAAACAGGGGGGTGTAATACCAACTACCTAACTATGAGCTTAGACTCTACCGGAGATGTACAAAATGGTTCCATAAAAGCATTTAAATACAAAATGCAAAATACTTTTCAGATTTACTATTTCAAATACAAAATACCAAATGCTTTTGAGTTTTGTATTTCAAATGCAAAATGCAAAATAGGTATTTTCAAAATGCTTTTTTAAAATAAAATACTTTTTGACCAAATCGTATGATATTTTCATTTATTTTAGAATAGTCACTTGCAACATTACTAATATAAGATTAACCTATGTTACTTATAATATTAGTAAATAAGTGTCGAAATACCCGTCTAAATAGGTCCAGCTGTTACAGAGATTAGCCGGAACAAATAGATTGACAAAAAATTGATCGTTGGTGCAGTGTAATAAGTAGTTCTATAAAGATAATTTGATTTGAATATTTAAATTAAGAAAGTTTAAAAGGAATTTTACATACAAACTTTCCACCCTTATATAACTCTGTAGGGACGAAATTTTGAAAAATCCTTGAATAACATATTTACTTATTCAGTAGTTCATATACAAAATTTCATTAACATAACTTCAAAAATTAAAGACTTTCCATAAAAACTTTCAACCCCTTCTATCCTATACAATATCTCAAAATATGAACTACAAACGTGCCAAGTTTCATTTTAATACATGCAGTGTTTTAGTGTGAATCGTACAGACAGACAGACAGACAGACAAACATTTTTTTAATTAAATTTTTTAGACATTGACACTAGTCAGACATAAGGCGTGCATTCTGACCAAATAAAAAAAAATAGGCACGCATGGCTAGCAGGCGCCACTATCGGTCAAATTCGGCAATACAAGCGTCATTTGTTCATTTCATTTCGTTTGACTGGTAATGTTGGCTAAACTTAATCACAAAGTATTTTGCATTTTGAAATGAATTTTAAAAATGCAAAATACATCTCAAAAGGTATTTCAAATAAAATACAAAATGTTTTTCTGAAAAAGTATTTAAATGCAAAATACAAAATAGGTATTTTGCATTTTGTATTTGCATTTTAAATAGAAGTATTTCAAATAGGTCACATCTCTGGACTCTACTGATTGTTTTAAATACAAAAAAACTCAGAATAAAATAACAATTAAATAATATTATTGATGTAATGTAGGTTTTTTAATTTAAATATATCGCTACAATACAATTTAATTTTGTTTAGGTATAAATATTACGACCCGCCGGAAAGAAGCCAAGGTTCAAGAATATCCGGGAATGGAACATTCAAAGGAACACTTGGATTGATTTGGAAACGTGTAAGTCCTTTTTATTATTTCCTTTTATTTATTTAATTTTAATTAATTTTATTATTTTGACGACCTTCGTGGCGCAGTGGTATGCGCGGTGCATTTATAAGACGGAGTTCCTGGGTTCGATTCCCGGCGGGGCACATTGAGGTTTTTCTTAATTTGTCTTGGTCTGGCTGGTAGGAGGCTTTCGCCGTGGCTAGTTACCACCCTACCAACAAAGACGTACCGCCAAGCGAATTAGCGTTCCGGTACGATGTCGTGTAGAAACCGAAAGGGGTGTGGATTTCATCCTACTCCTAACAAGTTAGCCCGCTTCCATCTTAGATTGCATCATCACTTAACATCAGGTGTGATAGCAGTCAAGGGCTAACTTGTAGTCGATGAAAAAAAAAGAAAAAAGAAAAAATTCCTACATCTTTCAATTTTCAGTTAGTTCTGAATACAAGAAGAAATTCTTGCGCATCTTTAAGCATCGCAGTTTACACCGATGCGTTGACAAAAATGCGTTTTTGATGTATATAGAACTTCTCCTGGTCCTGAGTTTCTCCTGACCCGGAGTCCAGATCTTTCTGGCCTTGAGAATTTTGAATCAATATTGATTAATGTTAGAGATTAGCGGACGCCCGCGGTTTCACCCGCGTAGTTACCGATCTCATGGGAGTATCAGGATACAATTTATCCTTATTAGTTTGGCTATAATATATACAAAAAGATTTTTTATAATCGAACTGATTGTTTCAAAGATTAGCAAACAATTTTTAAATTTAATTTTTTAAAATGAATGAATGTTGGAACGAAGGTCCTTATCGCGCGTTGTGAAAGGGGGCTAGACGGAAAAAATTCGTACGAAAAGTTGTCACGACACTTTTTGATCAAAGGATCTTGCCGCCGCCTTTGATGTGTGTGCGCGTGAGCGGCGGAGGGCGCCCGCGCTGTATGCTGTCTCGCGCTCTCGTGGCGCCCTCTGGTGTTTCGGTGTACAACAACATTATTATTACTTTAAAAAAATAAAATTTTATTACAATTCCTTCACTAATTAATCGAAAGGAACTTCGTTCCATCCGGGTGTCCCTTGACACCTTTCAACTTTTTTTAGAAAGCGGATTTCTTCCTCGGAGACGTAACAATGACCTGGGAACGTCTTCAGGCGGTCGAATTCTCATTTCTAACGCTCGCAGACTCTGGGGCCTTCCTGACCCACGCGCCGGACAAGCTGAGTGAGACCCTGGCCATCATCAGACCCTTCCAATGGGAGGTAGGTACTATGTTTGTATTGCACTCATACGTTTGTACGCAAATATAGAGCTAGAATTAAAATACCTTTAAACCTAGTAAACAAATAGTGATGTAGAGAGGACTTTATTCGATGACATGGAATAACGTTTCTACATCGTTATTATTAAGAAAGTTGTATAGATAATCAGCATACTATTAAATATGCGACAGACGAAGTAAATTTACTTGTGCCGGGTTTAATTTGTAATTGCGTTTAACTATACAAATAATTTAAAGAATTTTATATTTCTGATTGTCTCGTTGCTCTAGTTGATATATGGCTTCGATTACGAGGTCCGGTTTCGAATCCTGGGTCAGATTGTTAAATCACCCTAAATTTTTCTTGTTTACGTTAAAAGATAACTTCTTATGGGAGTTTAAACCTATTAGTCACATAACGCACAGCGTCCGTCTTTCTGCCTTCCCTTATCTCTCACGCATACGGCAGCGGTAGACAGGCTCTACCTCACTCACTATAACCCACAGCGCTCAAGGTATTTATGTTATCACTTTTGTCGGGCGTCCCGAGACGCACTTACACAGTATAATATTTACTCGGAGTCGGGGAAGTCAGTTGTGTTACACCCTCGTGTCTTGGACAGTAAGTCATCGATCCTGGTGATACTGATAATTAATCAAATAAACATTATCCTAAGCCCGTCAAACCACATTGGATCAGCGCGATGGGTCTAAGTTCTATATCCCCTCTCCTACAAAAATGGGAATCCTGGCCCTGTAGTGGGCCGTTGATAAGCTGATAATGATGATGATTTATTTCACTGCAGGTTTGGCCGCTAGTGGGGGCTACTCTGCTCATCACGGGTCCAGCTCTGTGGATGGTGATAGCCGCCCCGTCGCTATGGCAACGCCGCAAGCGAGACCACCTTGAACTGTTGAACGATTGCTGCTGGTTCACTACCACGTTGTTCTTGAGACAAAGTAACTTTGAATGTTAATTAATAACTCAATGGGTTCTGCATCGTATTGTGGACACTAAAAGATTTGGAACTGAAATGTAAAATCATATAATTACTTTATTTATTTTGATGGGATAGTGTTAACCACATTGTTTAATTGTGCATGATATTACGTTTGATTTTTGGTCTAATTTACAGGTCTACAGGAGTATTTAAGTCATAAATTACAATGTTAAATGCCCATATTACAATTAATTACATACTCTTCAATTTACAGATGACATGTTTCAATATCATGAGTAATTTTGAAACTGACGTTATAGTAGTGATAGAGTACTCTGGTCACGAAAACCAAAGAGATGTGGACTCGAATCCCGCGGATTTTGATATTATGTTTATTTTCAAAAATTATAACTTAAAAATACAACATAGATTTATTCTTTTTAGATAAATAATTTATTATTCATTAAATAAGTTATCATCCCATAGCAAACTCAACAGCAGAGGATGCAAACAAAAAAACCTTAACCTTAAACTTATTAGATTACAAGTTTTTCTCTTTCTTAAAGACAATTTTCCGTTGGTTTATAAATTACACACAACCTTGTTCAAAATCTTGGGGTTTTATGTTTTGTGTGTATTGCATAAGTAAGTGTGTCGCTCTCCATAAAATATGTTCTAATTTTTAAATGTTAAACTTAATTTAAATGCAATTTTAAATTAAGTTTAACATTTAACCGGTAAGTGGCACAAGTATGCCTCTCTGACAGAGAGTTACATATTTGTACCTTTTGCCGTGGAGACCCTTGGGCCATGAAATCGCAGTGCCAAAAAATTCTTCCGTAACATTTCACCGCGCCTAATTGCCTCAACTGGTGACCGAAGGGCTGGCTCATTTACTGCGCAAAGGATTACCCTGGCTATCCAACGCGGAAATGCAGCCAGTGTCACCATTCCACGTGGGCATGATTTGTATAGTTATTAGTATATGTTAGCTTAATTTCCTTATTGTATTCTTCCTCAATTAAAAAAATACTTATTATTTTAAATGAAATTTATTAAAGGGGATACAGCATGACTCTTATATAATATGAACAATGCGAAACTAAAGGCTAGTATAAATAAATAAAACAATTTCAATCAAGTAACTAAAGGCAAGGTCTTGGCAAGCTTTCAGTAATTGATACTTTTATTTGGATAATCCCTATAAGACCTACTCAAAGTTATTATCTTTACATGATCCCTGTGTGAGCCTACTCTTGTGTTTTATTATATACTTAGTTCATATTTACAACTTACATAGAATATCAAACTATTTTATCTTGTTCTCTTTTTAAGTGATGTTCTTCCCAAATAATGATGAAATGATATTTTTCATCTTAATCATAAATGTTCATTATTGTCATCATAGGTCTGTTTAGCTACCTCGTAGGTCCAGTGATTAGCATGTGGTTCCCGATCACAACGTCCTGGGTCCGATTCTCGTGTTGTGCTATAAAATGGATTTATTTTTTCTAAGAAATTCGCAAAGCAGTCTGGAGTTAGAAATTTGGTGGTCTTACACCACTGTGACTAAGTGAATTTTTGTATTCTTTTAAGAATAAATGTTTTTAAACCTAAACCTAAGTTCACCACCAACTTGAAGCTTTTCTGAATTTCAGTACCACTTATTTTAGTCATGATTGAGTATACGAATTTTGAGTTTAGGAAATGCTCAGTAATATAGGAGACTAGAGGACGCCCGCGGTTTCACTCACGTAGTTATCGTTCCCTTGAGAGTTCCAGGATAAAAAAATGTCATACGTAGACGTGGGAAAGTCATATATAATGGAATGCAAAACTGCAAACACTTGATTATCGCCGAAAAGTTGCCTGTCTGTCGGTTTTCTACAGAATATATTTTGGAGAGTGTGCACAGGAACTTTTTGATCTAGTTCCCCCCTCGCCCTTTTACCATAGAACTGCTAGGCATCGTAGTAGTCTGCACCCATACGTAGTCGATATTCCGTGGACGCGTACAAAACGTTTCGCTTCCTCGTTCCTGATTCGAACTGCGAAAATATGGAATGCCCTTCCAGCTCACGTTTTCCCTACCACCTACAATATGGGTACCTTCAAGTCAAGAGTGAATAGGCACCTTCTAGACAAGCGCGTTCCACCGTAGGCTGCATCTTCGCTTGCCATCGTAATCGTAGCCAAGCGCTAGCCTATACACTATAAATATATATATATATATATATATATATATATATATATATATATATATATATATATATATATATTCGGGCAATAAATTTATATATTGGTCAATATATAAATTCATACAAATATAATCGTATCCGTTTAATTTCAGCGACCGCCAACGAGCCATCTAAGACCCACAAAGCGCGTCTCGTGTCCATCCTTATATCTCTGGGAGCTACATACGTCATAGGTGACATGTACTCAGCCAACCTGACGAGCCTGCTAGCCAGGCCGGCTAAGGAGCAGCCCATAGGAACGCTGCAGGCTTTAGAAGTGGCTATGCGGGACAAGGGGTATGAACTAGTTGTTGAGAGACACAGTTCATCATTAGCCATTTTGCAGGTAAACTCTATTACTTAATCGTATACCTCATGTTAGTATGTAGTGCGTCTGTTTCAGCTGTACTATAACCTGAACGTTATTAGGCTGGTAATGCTAATGGCTGTTTTTGGTAATAGATAGCGAATGCTTAAAGCTGATGTAATATACCTGAACAGTTAGTATTTGTTTCAATGTGATAAATCTTCACATATTTTTAAAAACTTGGATTCGGGTCACAAATAGACAACTAGTGACCTGATCCTAAAAGAATACATTTTATTTGACATGCGACATGCAAATGCGACAACTTAAAAAATCAAAAATTCTTATTCTTTAAAAGTATTTTAAATCCAAAATTCGTTGTTAGAACGGCACAGGTGTCTACGGTCGTCTCGCTCGCCTCATGCGGCGGCAACGAGTGCAGCGCGTGCGCAGCGTTGAAGTGGGAGTACGCATGGTGCTGTCCAAGCGACGCGTTGCCATACTGGGAGGAAGAGAAACTCTCTACTACGATACTGAGAGATTTGGTAACTAGAATGGTATATGTGTTCACAGTCGCCTCATTTGGCTCATGCTGCAGCGTCGAGGTGGGTGGACGCATGGTGCTGTCCAAGCGACGCGTTGCCATACTGGGAGGAAGAGAAACTCTCTACTACGATACTGAGAGATTCGGTAACTAGAATGGTATATGTGTTCACAGTCGCCTCATTTGGCTCATGCTGCAGCGTCGAGGTGGGAGGACGCATGGTGCTGTCCAAGCGACGCGTTGCCATACTGGGTGGAAGAGAAACTCTCTACTACGACACTGAGAGATTCGGTAACTAGAATGGTATATGTGTTCACAGTCGCCTCATTTGGCTCTTGCTGCAGCGTCGAGGTGGGAGGACGCATGGTGCTGTCCAAGCGACGCGTTGCCATACTGGGAGGAAGAGAAACTCTCTACTACGATACTGAGAGATTCGGTAACTAGAATGGTATATGTGTTCACAGTCGCCTTATTTGGCTCTTGCTGCAGCGTCGAGGTGGGAGTACGCATGGTGCTGTCCAAGCGACGCGTTGCCATACTGGGAGGAAGAGAAACTCTCTACTACGAGACTGAGAGATTCGGTAACTAGAATGGTATATGGGTTCACAGTCGCCTCATTTGGCTCTTGCTGCAGCGTCGAGGTGGGAGTACGCATGGTGCTGTCCAAGCGACGCGTTGCCATACTGGGAGGAAGAGAAACTCTCTACTACGAGACTGAGAGATTTGGGTAACTAGAATGGTATATGGGTTCACAGTCGCCTCATTTGGCTCTTGCTGCAGCGTCGAGGTGGGAGTACGCATGGTGCTGTCCAAGCGACGCGTTGCCATACTGGGAGGAAGAGAAACTCTCTACTACGAGACTGAGAGATTTGGTAACTAGAATGGTATATGGGTTCACAGTCGCCTCATTTGGCTCTTGCTGCAGCGTCGAGGTGGGAGTACGCATGGTGCTGTCCAAGCGACGCGTTGCCATACTGGGAGGAAGAGAAACTCTCTACTACGATACTGAGAGATTCGGTAACTAGAATGGTATATGGGTTCACAGTCGCCTTATTTGGCTCTTGCTGCAGCGTCGAGGTGGGAGTACGCATGGTGCTGTCCAAGCGACGCGTTGCCATACTGGGAGGAAGAGAAACTCTCTACTACGATACTGAGAGATTTGGTAACTAGAATGGTATATGTGTTCACAGTCGCCTCATTTGGCTCATGCTGCAGCGTCGAGGTGGGAGGACGCATGGTGCTGTCCAAGCGACGCGTTGCCATACTGGGAGGAAGAGAAACTCTCTACTACGATACTGAGAGATTCGGTAACTAGAATGGTATATGTGTTCACAGTCGCCTCATTCGGCTCTTGCTGCAGCGTCGAGGTGGGAGTACGCATGGTGCTGTCCAAGCGACGCGTTGCCATACTGGGAGGAAGAGAAACTCTCTACTACGAGACTGAGAGATTCGGTAACTAGAATGGTATATGTGTTCACAGTCGCCTCATTTGGCTCATGCTGCAGCGTCGAGGTGGGAGGACGCATGGTGCTGTCCAAGCGACGCGTTGCCATACTGGGAGGAAGAGAAACTCTCTACTACGATACTGAGAGATTCGGTAACTAGAATGGTATATGTGTTCACAGTCGCCTCATTTGGCTCTTGCTGCAGCGTTGAAGTGGGAGTACGCATGGTGCTGTCCAAGCGACGCGTTGCCATACTGGGAGGAAGAGAAACTCTCTACTACGAGACTGAGAGATTTGGTAACTAGAATGGTATATGGGTTCACAGTCGCCTCATTTGGCTCTTGCTGCAGCGTCGAGGTGGGAGGGAGGTGGGAGGATGTGGTGCTGTCCAAGCGACGCGTTGCCATACTGGGAAGAAGAGAAACTCTCAAAACATATGATAACTAGAACCTAAACCAGACAGATAGCGGAGAAAATATGACCTCCACTACTTAATACCACGCTTTTCAATGCAAATTGAAGAGAGTAGGATGATAAATTCTGTCATCTTAGTAACGAACATTATTATAATTAATAAAGACAGACGCCGAGGGCTTAACGTGTTTTCCTAGCCAGCCTCTTTGGGCAGCTACTTAGAATTTCTTAAGAGAAACATTTAATATTTATAACTTGACCCAGCACTCAAACCCAAGGCCTAGGTATTATTGTCTTGACTATTGTCTTGACGTGGTATTATTGTCTTGACATGACAAACATTTTCGATTTTGTAGTTTTTACTAGACAAAATCTAAACAGACGATATTAGTATTATTGTTATTTTTACAGGTTCCCACAATTTTCATCTAAGCGAAAAGTTATACACGAGATATTCTTCCATCGCTCTCCAAATTGGCTGTCCATACCTAGAGACGTTTAACAACATGTAAGTATTATTTGTTTAAAAAAATACTTGAAGCAGTGCAAGTGCAGAACTTATTAAAGTTTCGTGACTTGTGTATTTGAGCCAACTACGAATTTAGTTTAGCAAAATAAATCAAATGTAGATAGATATATGTAAGTACAAAATATACAAATAATTATAATAGAGGGAGTACATTTTATCGGAAGTACGTGTTTTTGTAAAACATTCCTCAGTACTGCTAAGTTGAACTAATCATCTCCGTTCTTTTCTCTTCGGAGAAATCTCTTTATAAATACTCGTAGCTTAATATTTCCGGTATGCCTTGCATTGCTGAAAGAAGTATTGGCATGTTGTGTGCTTTAAAACGCTTTTATTACATTTTTTTTGACATAAGCAAACTAGTACTTGTATGATGTTGACACCAACTTTAACAGAGTCTTGACTGAAACACATCCTCAGTCTGAAATGGTTTCGTGTACCTATAATAACTGACAACTACACCCATATCAAATTATAGACATACTTAGCGGTAAAAATAATTATCGCTACTTACTTCGAAATAAAAATCGAAATTTATTAATTTTTTAAGTGCAAAGCGTAACTTTAATAAATTATCAACAGACCCGCTTTTGGTAGTCACTACAGACGCCAGCGGTTCACCTGCTTAGTATCCGTTTCCGTAGCATTTTCGAGATGAAAGAATTAGCCTGTTTTCATCCAGAGAATTTAGATATATCTAATCCAAATTTCAGCCTTCTCGGTTTAATAGTTACTGTTTAAATGAATAACAAACATACACACACCTTCTCCTTTAAAATGTTAGTGTGATAACTATATTGATGTCTTTTCGAACTTGATTTTAGCGTAATGACCCTTTTTGAAGCTGGTATACTAGCAAAAATGACGACGGATGAATACAAGAATCTTCCAGAACACTCGCGAAGGTCTGGACCTGTAATAGAGAGTGAGAGCAAAGAAAGTAATGATCCCGTAGAAAACATTGCACCAGGACAGGTATGCGGATTATTGCAATAATATATTAATATACCCATCTATAAATAATTTTAAAATATATTAAATCAATATGATATATTATCTTTCCCCATTATTGCCGTCAAATTTTTTACGAAAAATATGTTAATTCTTTTAATTAATAATAAATAAATAAATACTATAGGACAATTACACACATCGCTATGTAGCCCCAAGTAGGCGTACTCGTAAATAGCTTGTGTTATGGGTGCTATGATAACTGATGAATATTTTTATATATATTTTACATAAATACTTATAATATATAAATGGACACCCAGACACATCATCACACAAATATTTTCCAGATGTGGGAATCGAACCCACAGCCTAAGTCGCAGAAGCAGGGTCACTATCCACTGCGCCACTCGGCCGTCTAATATTTATTTGTTTAATAATTAATATTAATTCTTAATTTAATATTAACAATAATAATTTTCTTTTTTTAATCATTATTTATTGAACATATTAATCGCACATTAAGTAAAGAGTAGAGTCAACGTGTCAATATGCTGCGGTTTCGGAGTGAAATGTACGTCGGTTCTGTTGAACTTTGTCCCTAGGATTTGTCCGTTTTTGTTGCGGAAAATAGCAAAATAAATAAATTGTTCACTATATTTTATAATGAACTTCCACAAAACAACGCTTGCTTCAGTCCAATACTGAATAACTAAATATATTTTACATTTACAATACATATGAAATCTATGTAATGTGTATACCATGTATTACGTTTAAAATACATATTTTTGTATGTATACATTTTATTATTATTATTATTTTGGATTTATGTATTATGTATCTCTTTCTAAGGTCTCCAGTGCGATAGAGAAACCGAAAAAATTTGCTGAGAAGTATTTAGTGATTTCAATAGGAACAAATAGTGTATATTTGTTCAAAATCTAAGGCAATTTATACTTATTTATAAACGGTTAATAATTAATATTTTCTCTCTATCAGACGCAACCCGACTCGACAATAGGACTCGAACCCTTGTCCCTGACCATGTTCCAGGGCGCATTTTGTCTACTTGGCATGGGATATCTTTTAGCAAGTAAGAATCTTTGAGAACCTACGACACATCTTTATACGCACCTGATTCTAGGTCAAATTAGGAATTAATAATTAGATAAATGAAATGCAAATATTTATTGCAAATACTTATTTATGTAAAACTAATTCCATAACTTCTAGCAATTTTCCCCAAACGACGTAATTAATTGCTAAATTCTATTAATTGAGATCGTGGTAAAAAATTTTCGAGTGCCTGAGCTTACGATCATTATGAATAATTATTTTGATGACTGCAATTTCATTATTATAGAAGATATAATAATCTTATAAAATCATGAATCGTACATAGAATGATTTGTCTCTTTTGTAAGTAAGTAAAATAACTTTCAAGATAATTAAGAAAAATTATGAAAATAGAAAACCAATAAAAAATCAACGTTTACCTTCAAAATTACATTTCAGAGTCGTTGACAATAAAGAGCCTAGAGCACATACAGATTCAGTAAAAAAAACTATAAAGTGCTTTTGGTTAATTCTCTCGGTATTTATAGCAATTTTAATTGCTTTATTTTCATAACAATCGGTCATTACCGATACATTTATCCATACATTCATCGGCTTCAGCTGTCAGTGCCAAGCTGATTGCTACTATACAATAATTAACCGTCACCGTTACCATTCGTTCACGAGATGGTTTTATGCGTTATTACAGCTATCTGGGGCAACACATTTTTTTTTTTTGAAACACTATATTTAACCTTCCCTTATTATAAATATGCGAAGAGGGTTTGTGTACCAACTTTATTATTTTTTTAAATAAATCATGTCACGTCTTAGTAACTATAATTTATTTTATTAGGTCCTATTTATCTCTTTATACATCAAAATGATTTTGATGATGATGATGTTTCTCATTTATAAGGTTAGAAAGTAAAGAAGAAGACTAAAATATATATATAGCAAAATATCATCACTATCACGTCATACTTGAAACAGAACCAGAAAAGATTTTTAAAACCTCATCACAATACGTTTCGATGCTAAACTACCACAGACATACGCAGATACACAGACATACGTCAAACTTAAAACAACTCTTTTTTACATCGAGGTTTAAATTAAATTATTACTGATCGATTCGTTTAATCCATTTTCAGCTATAGCTCTAGCAACAGAAATTCAACTACACCGTAGAAGAATGAACCGTAGGTCAACACAACCGGTAGAGAAGGCCACGGCGCAGCGATCAGCTCGAATGATTTACTTGAAGCAGCACTTCGACAGGATGTTCAGGATCATCTATATATTTATTGATAGAGCTTTGAGACATGACGCCAGAGAATAATACTTAGCTTTTGAAAAAACATACCTACTTAGCTTTTGCACTGCACTTTTTAATTTTAAGATATTATGTTTTTCCATTTTCCCTTGTGTTTTATGCAGACAAAGTCTGTAGCGAGAATACTATGGATAAGATTAGTGAAAACCGGACGGAAAGTGAACCCAAATCCTTTTCAATTTACGTACAATTGAACTTTGTATCTATTATGACTAAGCCATAATAGATAAAATTCTATGTATTGTTTTATATCACAAGACATTATTAGGTCATGTTTATTTTCAACTTAACAATGTGTCTATGTAAAAAATTATCTAAATAAAAATACCATTTAGTATACATCGCATTTATTTTAATTCTAGTTTAAAACATTTTAGTATAATAGGTTTCATACAAAAAAATAGTTTCTAGAAAATCAACCGCAACGCAATGAACTAGAAAAATTCAATTTATAAATTGCATAACAATAGCGCGTAGAGTTTGGAAAATGGAAAATAATTATTCCATAGCAGCAGAGATTCATCCCGCATAACCAAAAATAAAAATGGGGCTTAAATCTAACAGACAGGCATGGCGTTTTAAATTCAAACTCTTTATTTGACTCGATTAGAGCGGGCAGATATGAGTGATGGTGTTTTTAACGTTTTTCCTTGACGCCGTGGAAAATCCTGCTTCATATGCAGATTGCGGGCTTTGTTTATGGCTCGTGCAGAAACAACGCTTGAAATCTTGTAGATATAAAAACTTCATATTAATGATAGAAGAAAGAGGAGACATCTCAAATAAAAGAAACCAATTGACAACTTTTTTCTATAGTAAAAATATTTTATTTTTACTCTAGAAAAAAGTCGTGAATTGGTTTATTGCTGCACAAATGCTGAAGAGTCCTTTTCTTTATGAAAAACTAATAATTTATAGTTTATAAAATGGTCTAAAATAATGCGACGGGATCATGCCAAATTTCATACATTTTATCGCTATCCAAACTCCAAAGTTAAAAGATATTATTAGTATTTTAGACTAGTTATCCTTATAAAAGACGCACTTCTGATTTTTTTATGATTTGTTTTATGGAACCATAAATTCTATAGTGCATTTGAATTCTAACTTCATAAAGCCTACATCAACTTTATTTATCCAGTGCACGTAGCAGCAATAATTTTATTGTACTGCAGTTTTATATGTCCGTTTTACTAAGATAACCAAATAATACCTGGCTGATAAAATTGTGGACGCAAATGTGCCAGAGTCTATGCTATTTCTTGTGTCCGACCAAAATTTTAGTTTCGGTTCGGCCGAGTTTCGGACTGCCCGTTAGACTTCCGCCGTATGTAATACTAACACAGACTGTGGTTTTGCATTTCTAGATGCTATAGTAATTCTATACAGTAATAATATATAAACTGTAGCAAATAAAATAGAAGAAGGTGTTGGTTGTAACAGTGAAGTGTGAAAATATGAGAATGTCAAAACATGTCTATGCACCTCGCAGGCATCGCAACACGGCATCAAAATTCAAACACGACAATTGCAGTATAAGATTTAACAAGTCGTAGCCTCAGGTTGCATTTGGTCTTTTTGCCTTAAGCCTAACATTAGCCGCTCTATCTTCCAAGCCGATGTCTCATCCACCAGTAAAACCCAACAAATTCTCACTCAAAGGATTTTGCATCATAACACGTGGTGCCGCGACAAGTGCACAAAGCCTTTTGTTCGCACAACAACTTAAAATTGCAGCACTCGGCGAAACATTAAATATTTCGCGACCTTTCACACAGCGCTCCGGTGCGATGCGGGGAAACCGATTAGGGGTATGGGTTTATAAGGATACTCATACCAGCGCTGTTGGCTTTTAGACTATGCATCTGTTAGTTATTGCTACACATGGATCAATGTAGCGCGTTTCACTCCTAGACTATAATGTCTATTTAGACTAAGTATAATATGCATTTGGTGAGACTTCTTCGTTAGACTGCAAAATTGCTTTTTATCGTATTATTATCGTATGTAAAAAAGGACTTAGTTTAGATATAATTATGTGCATAATATGTTACTAGTTTATGGTAGTAAGGTCACCAATGTGATTGAACTTCACCATAATTCCATGTCCGGGCTAAATTTTATGAATCTAAAACCCCATGGGCTTAGACGCAAGAAACAGATCCATCATACTGACACTGATACTGACTGATTGCGGTGGAGCGAAAGAGATAACTATATTTTCGAGACGAATAATGTCCTTTTCTATACACGGGATATCTCTTCGAGCGCATCTTGGGCCTACAGCCCTCGATAAACAATTAGCCAATATCCACCAATTAGTTAATATCCACAATATGAAACGTGTTCAATACAATACTACAATAAGTTGAAACTGTTTCCTGTTTTATATTATTCTGCAAGCTTTGAGTTTTGGAACAGTTTTAATAAAGGAGTTCATTAAATGAAACTTTAGAGACAGCGTTCAAACGTGAACCTTATAACTTGAAACAATAAAATGTATCCGTTTGCAAGTTATTACGGTACAAATATTCGCAGAAACGTAAGCGAGAAACAAAAAACGTCACCAACAATAAAGCCAACTTTGCCACGTATTTCCGCTTTCCACGATTGCACCATGGATTAACATTCCGCGGGACAGTCCTAAAAACTGATTTAGAACTACATATAGGATGATATGTAGTTCTGGTGGACCATAAAAATAAAGATGAAAGAGGAAGCTTCATAATCAATAACCGCATTAATCTACCAATGCCATATAATCGTGTTTAAATATTTTACGATAGACTGATATTACTTTTGACCATAGATCAAACATTTGTTCAACTCTAAGCGCAGCGATAAGTCATTATTTGATATGATTGATTTGATATTGATATTTGACAAAAACAAAAGAAATTTATCGTTTTTGTTAAATTCATTTTATTGCCATAGTAAAAGCGTGGTACATCTAAGTAAAATAGATATAGAGGTTAACACGAATTCGTTTTTTTAGTTCAGTATAGTGTATGGTAATTAAAACACCGTAACACCGTGAAATATTGTTTATTCACACACGAATATAATGAACATACAAATTGTACACATAAGGTTTTCGCCGCGCGGAGTTAATTACTACTAACGCCGGCCACTCGTCTCGCGGCTCGCCTGCCGGCCGCTGTGACGTCATAGAGAACCGGTTTGTTATCTTGCGAGTGTCCGGCGAGCGCGCGCCGTGCAAGTTAAATATTTTACAGTTTATTATTTACATGCAGTGTATGTATGTATGTATGTATGTGGTAGGATCGCCATATCACTCCCCTCCAGAGGCCGTAGCTACGGACGATAAAAATCTGGAAAGCGGACGCGTCTACCGGATCTGGTTATTCGCGTCGTGTCTGAATTGTTGTCCGTAACTTTGGGAGTATCTGGGATGGGTAGATAGGCGGGATTGGTAAGATGTGTTTGAAGGGACGGGTCGGTGGTAGTGTCCAGTATATAGGCTGGTTTAATGCGGTCTATAGAAACTGTTACCTCTTTACCTTTTACCCTTATCTTAAATACTTTATCACCCCTGTCTATTACTTCATGAGGGCCGGAATAAGCAGGATGAAATGTACTTCTCAACACGTCTTCTCTAAGGAATATGTGGCTGGAGGTAGCAAGATCCTTGTAAATAAAAATTTTATTTCTATTATGGCGTGAAGCAGGACAAGGTTGCAGTCGTTCGAAATAAGAACGAATTCTAGCAGTGAAATCTGTTATGTCCGTGGTGGTATTAACGTTATTTTCAAAGAATTCGCCTGGGAGTCTTAAAGGCTCTCCGTAGACGAGTTCTGCCGACGAACATTGCAGATCAGCTTTGAATGCACTTCGAATACCTAGCAGCACTAGTGGTAACGCCTCCGTCCAGTTACTGTCAGCATGACATGTAATTGCTGTTTTGAGTTGACGGTGAAATCTTTCCACTAAGCCATTGCAGGCAGGGTGGTAAGCTGTAGTTTGACGGTGTTTGAATCCCGCTATTTTGGATAAACAATTGAATAAGTCCGATTGAAATTGGCTTCCACGGTCAGTCACAACATCCATCGGGATTCCAAATTTAGAAATCCAACCTGACACAAGTGCTTTAGCTACAGTTTCAGCGGTGATATCCTTGATTGGGATTACCTCTGGCCATCTAGTAAAGCGGTCCACTGCTGTCAAACAATAACGATATCCATTTGAATACGGCAAAGGGCCGATTAGGTCAATATGGATGAAAGAGAACCTGGCTCGAGGTAAATCAAATGTACCTAAGGGTGCTGAAACGTGACGATGGATCTTAGAACGCTGACAAGCTAAGCATGCACGTGACCATTCCCGACAGTCTTTTCTGACAGCTGGCCAAACGAAACGCTGAGCTACCAGTTTAGCGGTAGCATTCGCGCCGGGATGACTTAATCCGTGAAGGCTGTCAAAGACTTCCTTGCGCAAAGATGTTGGAACAAAAGGTCTTGGTGAGCCGGTGCTTATGTCGCAGAATAATTCGACTTCGCTACCGGGTTCCTTTACTTTAGCTAATCGAAGTGATGATTCATCGATAAGCTGTAAAAGTTCAGGATCACCAGATTGTGCTTTAGCGAGAACTACTAGATCCACTGGATTCTGTATTTCATCCACGCGTGACAATGTATCTGCAACAACATTATTCTTGCCAGATATGTGTCGAATGTCACACGTGTATTGCGATATAAAATCCAGATGTCTATACTGACGAGGCGTGCAGTTATTCTTCCTTGTTTGGAATGCATAACACAAAGGCTTATGGTCAGTATAGATAATGAAATGCCTGGCCTCAAGCATGTGTCGGAAATATTTAATTCCTTCGTATATGGCTAGTAATTCGCGGTCATATGGCGAATACTTTTGTTGCGAAGGGCTAAGCTTCCGAGAAAAGAATGCTAAAGGTTGCCAGGCATTTCCTTTATATTGTTGTAGCACGGCACCTATTGCTAAGTCAGACGCATCTGTAACGAGAGCTAGTTTGGCTTCGCAATCAGGATGTGCTAATAAGGCAGCATTGCATAGGCTGTCTTTGGATTGTTCAAAGGCAATGAGAGATTCGCCTGTGAGATTTACTGGGTGTGAAGCTTTAACCGATTAACCGAACCAGTCAATATAGCATTTAGAGGTGCTTGAATTTTTGCAGCATTAGGTATGAATCTACGATAAAAATTAAGCATACCTAAGAAACGTCTTAGTGCTTTGACTGTCTGTGGCTTAGGGTATTCCCTGATAGCTTGTACTTTGGAGTCCAGTGGTTTGGTACCTGTAGCAGATATATGGTAGCCTAAAAACTCTACTTCTGACGCACCAAAAACACACTTAGAGGTGTTTACAAGTACGCCATACTTCTTCATTCTCTCAAAAAGTATATTGAGATGTTGTTCGTGCTCGTTAGCGTCCCTAGAAAAAACTAAAAAATCGTCTAAATAACAATAACAAAAATCTAGACCTCGGGTCATCTCATCCACGAATCGCTGAAATGTAGAGCCGGCGTTCCTGAGCCCGAAATTCATGAATGGGAACTCAAAAAGACCAAACGGCGTCGTGATGGCGGCTTTAGGGATGTCGGGTTCGAACACTGGGATTTGATTATAAGCTTTGACCAGATCTATAGTCGAAAATACTGTGCATCCAGATATATTGTGAGCAAAGTCATGGATGTGTTTTATAGGGTACTTATCTGGTATAGTGCGTGCGTTGAGCTGCCTGTAGTCTCCGCATGGTCGCCAGCCGTTGTCTTTCTTCGGGGCTAGGGCGGAAGACCACGGGCTCTCAGATGGGCGCGCCGTTCCATTGCGCAGCATTAGGTCAAACTCCTGCTTTGCTATCTTTAACCTGTCAGGCGCTAACCTGCGGGGGGAGCATGATATGGGAGGACCAGGTGTGGTGCGAATGTAGTGTACTGTATTGTGTACGGTAGCGGTAGGTATGCCTGCCGGTCTAGTTATTTCCGGATATTTGTTTAAAATCGAATGGTACGGTGTGTCACCTGAAGGAGTTTTAACAGAACTAACATTAATATCGTTGTTATTTATACATATTATGGAAAATAAATTTGTAGTATTATCAATTAATCGTTTGTTTTTTGAATCTACCATTAAATTATAGTAACAAAGAAAATCAACTCCTATAATTGGTTTTGATACATCAGCAACAATAAAATTCCAAGGAAATATTCTACGTAATTTAAAATCTAAATTTAATTTAACATAGCCGTACGTTTCGATTACACTACCGTTCGCAGCGGTTAGTTGAAAGTCCGTTTTAGTTCGCTTGTCTGGGATCGCTACTCGCGGAAACACACACACATCACTACCGGTATCCACTAAAAAGTCTAATTTTGTATTTCGATCGGTGACGAATAGGCGACCCGGTGATCTTGAGCAGTCGTTTGTCGCCATTATCGACCGCTCTGAGAGTTTCCCGCTCTTCCGTAGTCACAGGGTTTGGAGCACCGGGTGGCTTGTGATCCGAATTTAGAGTGGTACCAGCAGATCGGATACTTCTTGTAGCTGGAACTTGACCTGGAACGTCTACGGTTGCTGCTAGAATGACGTTCTCGTTCTCGGCCGCGTCTGTTGAGCTGCAAGGTTAGGTTTCTGACTGCCTTTTTAAGCTCTGCTATCTCTCCTGCCATGGCGTCCATGCTGGAGGTTGGGGCGGCGTGGGCGGAGGAGGTGGCGTAGACTTGGGGATGCGGTGAGACGATATCGCAAACTCGGTCGGCTAGGTCTGCTAGATCCTCTAAGGAACTCGATGGCTGAGAGGCCATCAAAGTTTGTATATTAGCTGGGAGTCTGCTGCACCAGATACTTCTTATAAACTCTTCCGGTGTGGAAGGTCCGGCTAAACTCAAGAGGTGCCGAAGGAATTGGGATGGTTTTCGGCTTCCTAGCTCTTCGTGTTTTAAGAGTTGCTGAATCTTACGGTCCCGGGATGCTGACAAGCGTTTTATTAACTCTTCTTTGAGTTTCGTGTAGCGGTGAGTCGCTGGGGGGGAGGTGATGATGTCTTTAACCTCCTTCGAGTATTGACTGTCGAGGCTGCTCGTAATATAATAAAATTTACTCGTCTCCGAAGTCACCCCAGCGATCTCAAACTGCCCCTCAATTTGAGCGAACCACAGTTCAGGGTCTTCGGGCCAAAAAGGAGGGATGCGTACCTTTATATTCTCCGCTGTGCGAGGAATCTTTTTGCAGCGGCGCGTGGTGATGTGTTCTTCCACGGTGGCGGCGGAATCACTATCACTCTTTTCCATTTCGCTTGCGTTTCAAACGAGGTCACCAGTTTAGTTCAGTATAGTGTATGGAAATTAAAACACCGTAACACCGTGAAATATTGTTTATTCACACACGAATATAATGAACATACAAATTGTACACATAAGGTTTTCGCCGCGCGGAGTTAATTACTACTAACGCCGGCCACTCGTCTCGCGGCTCGCCTGCCGGCCGCTGTGACGTCATAGAGAACCGGTTTGTTATCTTGCGAGTGTCCGGCGAGCGCGCGCCGTGCAAGTTAAATATTTTACAGTTTATTATTTACATGCAGTGTATGTATGTATGTATGTATGTGGTAGGATCGCCATAGTTTTGGTAATAAACTAACAGTAAGGTAACCTCACAATAAGGATTTGGAGGACTATGGTGAATACTCCTGTGGATCAAATATTATACGCCCGAAGATATATCTCGTGAGTCACCCAACAGCCGCGAAACGAAATATAGCTGTCTCTCTCTCAAACGCAATGAAAAAAGGAGCTGTTTCTGGTTGTTACAGGCGAGATCTCTTCGGGCGTATGTTAGGCTTATTGGACGATTAACATGATAAAATTAGCTTTATTTTTCAGTTAAAATTATTGCTGATCCTAATAAAGTTTTACATAAGCATGGTCACCGTAGCTCAAAACAAAATTGTTCCGGCTTTCGCTTCGCCCGCTTTGGGCGAAATTCAAAACGCAGTTGATTTATAATTTTGATTAACGGCCTTACCTACAAACAAACTACTTTTTTCCCGACCGCGACGATTTGTAAAGCAGTTCTTAACCCGTTTTTCATAACTAACTTTAACTACGTCGAGTTGCCGAGTGGCGAGCTACTGGCTTTTATTAGGTTGAAAAATATTTTAAGGGTCTACCCTCAGAGCGAGCTTTGTCAATAATTGAAAATCGTGTTTTGGAGAAGATACTACTAACGATATCTCGTAGAATTTTGATGAATGAGTTGAAATTAGAAGCTTAGATCAAGTTACAGAATATCTAATTTTTATATTATACTACTATTATAAAAGTGAAAGTTTGTGAGTGTGTATGTTTGTCTCTTTCGCACTAAACGACAGGAACGATAATAATAAAATTTAGTATGGAGTTAGCTGACAACCTGGACTAACACATGGGTCACATCTCATCACGAAATTCTCACGTAAACGAGAACTACGCGAGTGAAACCGTGGTATCCTCTAGTATTATAAAATATTTATTTTTATTAATCTTTGTAAGGAAGGACACCTTTACCTTTAAAGCTAGAAATAAGTCTGACGGCCGAGTGGCGCAGTGGGTAGTGTCCCTGCTTCTGCGTCCTAGACTGTGGGTTCGATTTCCACATCTGGAAAATGTTTGCGTGGTGAGATGTTTTCCAATGTCTGGGTACATACAAAACTAAGTGTCAGAATTGTGAGAGACTGTTTTCTAGTCAAACTTGGTATTAAACATGAATATTTTAAGATTCATCGGTTTGTAAAATTTACGTAGCTACCTTTATTAACAATTAACAAAGGAGCAACTCAAATCTTAATGACTTAATTAAGAGATTGAGGGACGTGACCATTGTTGGCTTGTCAAACATCAAACGTTAAAGCAACGATGTTAATTAATGAATCGTTTTGTTAATTTAATAATCCCTTAATTATTCATTCATATTCTGTTACAATAAGTTTTGTTTTGCTTTTTGTACAATAACGAGTGTTTTACTTTCCCTTGAGAGTACCTTTTTCAGGTTACCTTGTGTTATTTTTCAGCCCAACGTGGATATTGAATACAATTAGGCGTTACTTTTGAATAAGTGCCATTACAGAGTTGAGGATTAATATTCCGTTGATAAAAATAATTAAAATTATTTATATACTTATTTGTCTTATTTCATTTAATACCTTTTTGTACAATTTTTTGTACATTTAATTACCCCGTTCCCGCGCCAGTAACCCTATTCTGTAACTATGTTTTTTTTACTTGATATTGTGAGTTTGTTTATTTATAGTATCACATTAGACGGAGAGACATAGAATGCTTTAATCACACAGTCGAGATCATCTGATCTGATAGTGGTCGGAATCAGACGTTATATTGGATGAAGTAGTATGGTGGATTGAAGCTCCACATACGGAATCCCTTTCCTATACGGAACGACGTCTAACGCTGCAGTAGTACTCTATTGCATAGGCAGATAATAAAGAAGCATACCTTCTGTTATGGGTAATGTAACTGATCACAAAAAAATGTTCCAGTTGTGTAAACAAATCCACAACCCGCCAAACCGCATTAGACCAGCAGGGTGGATCTACGATCTGTATTCTCTCTCCTACAAGGAAAGAGAAATGGCTCTACAGTGACTCTTTAATATGCTGATAATGACTATGATAGTGAATCGAACCCACGAGCCTCAGCAGGGTTACTAGCCACTGCGTCATTTGGCCATTTAATATTTCAACTTACCAATGAAATCGCATGTAAAAGCACAAAAATAAAAATTCGGGCACAATTTCTCTTTCTGTGGTTGAATAAAAAAAATTAATAAAGTTCTGGGCGGGTATTAACGCGAACAATTTTTAATGTATTCGAAAAGTTCTGAACAGATGTCCACTGAAGTGTTACGCGGTTTCCGTTACAAAGTTTCGAGTACCCTCGATTTACTCAAAATCAAACAACTTTGCGATGTAGGTTGCGGGGTGACGCTTTCGGCTTTTAATGGCCAGGGGGCCCATTCAGATGTGTCATAGCTGGGTTTTTGGGTTCTAGACTGTTTAAAGAAATGTATTAGCCATGTTTTTGTTTATACTTAATTACCTATATATATAGTTTCCTTCAAAGAAGCCAAGAAGTCTGTTTCGGTTAGGAGTGGCTACCACAACTGCCTAACGAGAATCAATCGAAACTATGACGTCGAGAATACTTTATACCATCGTTCCCGGTCTTTTTTCACTACTTTTTTATATCTATCGTTACAAAATTCATTCATTGTAACCCTGACTCTTCCAAACTGCATTGAACTAGCGTGTAAGAGAGTTTAACTCTACATTTCCTTTCTTACAAAGATGTTTAGATCTACGGCAAGACTATCGCCGCTATTTTGTCGTTTGTGAAAATGTTACCTAATAGTTACATAATAGAAGCATTTCCGCCCAACACAATCTTGTTTAGTTTTAACGCAAATTGAAGGGATCGTTCTCGAAACTTTAAACATGCGGTCACGCCCGAGAAACTGGGCATCTGTCTTTTGTAACACATCAAAACTTTTATGTGGTTAGCGCCTAAGTTTGTTTTAGGAAATATATAAACCTAACTTTAACTCACCTATTCGTACTACAATAAAACTACAGTAGAATTTTATTAGTAGACCTACATGACCTATAAACAGAACAAAGCTAAGTCTGTAACAAGCTTACGCCATACCAAACGGTGTGGTAACGCAATTGTGATACGAGTTTTTCTTTTAAACAAGTATGATACCAAGTTATAGTTTTAAAATATTTGTCTATTTCAAGGTATTCACTCAGACAAATTAACCAGTTTAAAATTTAAAATAAACCTGTTGGGCTATGAGGGACATCGAGATACGTGGTGCTTGCGTAAGCGACAAACGCGATGCGACACGAAGCATCGTGACGCACCGCATTTGTCGCTAATGGGGCACGTTACGTACACTGCAGGCAAGTAGGGAATCCAGCGTAAATGGTCTGAGCTCCAAATCCCACAAAAAAGTAGAATACAACTAAAAGCTCAGATGTTTGCCACTAAAAACAAAAGAAGGCTGATGGCAATAATGTAAATAATTAATAAAAAAAAATAATGACGTCACACTATTAAAAACTTTGCTCTTAAACTTTTTTGCCAACCGTACCACACTATACTATTATACATTTTAAGGAACATAAAGAAAACGTGAAAAGTAGCGAATTTACGTGCGCGAATTCGCTAATGAAAGTTTCAAATGACCGGCGAAAAATAAAAAAAAGTTCTTTTGACCTCGTTACTCCAAAGTATAAACCGCTAACTACCGCCGCGAATTATGTTTCTACCAAATTTACATTCTAAAGTGGCTGAACATAAAGAGCAAAGTTGCGCAAAATACTGGCCTACGTATTTTTTTATAAAACGCACAAGCGAAATTGTTTTGGAACTTTTTGCTGGTATTTATTGTATCGATTTCGTAACAAATGAAGATAATATAACAGCCATCATCACCGAGGGCTTTTCATAAAATGGAAATTTAACTCTTAGATACAAACTCTTTCGGTCCTGTGAAATCTCTTTAAGTTGTTTGTTAAAGTTGGTCCTTGTCATCCTTTATGCATTTCTGACAATACGAGTACAATAGTCAGGCTTGTCGCTGATGGTATACCCAGTCCTGTCTTCGACTATTGGCTGTATTTCACCGTGAGAGGAAAATAAATTGAGTATTATTTGACATCTGGAACGAGTTTATTGACCGTTCTAGTTAGCCATAAGTTTGTACTGTAAATTTATTTTTGTATTCGGCCTATTTGCCGTTAAATAAATCATTATTATTTTCCGTCCGGTCCAAAATAAATCTTAGTATAGTAGCACGACAAATCGTATGATACAGGAAGTCGTATCTGCTAAAGAGGGATCGGAAAGCAAGTTTCATTGACTGTAGCTCCACGATGTGTTAATTAAGCACCTAAATTATCTAAATACGCCATCTCGGCATGACCCAATAGGAAATTTCGATTTATTAGTTGCGAACTTGTCCCGGGCCTCACAATTTGAATTTAAATTAATGTTATCGAGATGGGACAGTAGATTGAGAAACGGGGAATTTAATTGATTTTATACTACTTTCCAACGCTGATGTCAATTAATGGAAAATTAATTTTCCATTTCAAAATTGTTTGCTTAATAATAGTGGAATTGGCGCGCGAATTTACAATACAATATAAATTAGCATCAAACTATTTCGGTATACTGATTGTATTCTTTTTCATTTACAGTCAAATGATACAATTAATACTACAAAATTGTATTGTACTATAATATTGTAGGTATTGTTGTTGCTTTTCAAGCGAATATTTTTCGCTTTTCTGCAAGGTTATGTTCTATTCAGTACTTAGGTCATAGTTTTATATTTTCCATGGATTGTCTGCTTTCTTTATTTTAAAGTAGTTATCGCATGCTATATTGTAACTAACATTCCTCTTTCGTAAATCTTAACGTAAGCCCCTGCTAGAAGTAAGGCAATGTTGCAATAGCTGGGATATTAAGTGATTTATAGCTTATCGGATGTCAGTCAAGAGTATTTTCACTGAGATTTTTTCAAAATAAATAATTGCATAGCCCGATTGAGGTCTGGACGGGAGGGTCGAAGGCACGTAGGACAATCATTGTACAAACGAATTACTATTGAAAATGTTTTTTGAAGAAAAAAGTCTCAGTATCAAATGAGACCCGGATGATCCCGACGCAAGACTTCTTCAACCAAAGCCGTGGCTTGTAAACAAATCTAACCACTGCACCTTGATAGTTAAAGGAGGTTTAATTGAATGTTTTCTTGAATAAAATAGCCGGGCGATGGTTCCACAATCCGCGCAGGTGGGGGTAAAGTTGGCAGCGGAATGTTTAATCTGTGGCCACTTCGCATTCCGACACGGGCTCGGCTCGGCCGACGGCGAAAAAACCGTGTATAGCATCTTCACCTTTTTTGTTGCGAACCTGTCAACTAAGGTTGGGTGTAAGCAAAAGGTTGCGGTAATAAGCCTTTTCGGAAGAAAAAAAGTTTATTTGATAAAATCGCAGACTAAAAATAATTCAATGTATAATCAAAATGCTTTTGACGTGACAACGTCTTATAATTCAATAGAGCCGGCTGCACGCACGAAAAAACATGACGTCATGCGTCGTTACCTCGCTTTGAGGCGTTCCATGTAAGGCTTGAAGTGCAAGCGAGATCCCGGAACGAGCGACAAAGAAGCACAATGGACATCCGTCTATTAAATATATTAATTTTAAATTAAAAATTAATATATTTATAAATTAATATATTTATTATAAATTTAACATATAAATTTATAAAATCAAAATCAATTATTTTATTAATTGAAATTAATATTTATAAAAATATACTTAAATTAAAAATTTTAATAACCAATTAAATGCTACCATTCCATCAGTATTTTCTTAAGACATTGTCACGTTCAACTATCGTTAGTAAACCGACTTTACAGACAACCAATTTTTTTTTAATCAGAATAATTATACGATTTCTACGACAGAATAAGATAAACAGACCAATAGTAGTAAACTCGAGCAAGCTTTTCATAGAGCTTTACTAAACTTTAAAGAGTTTTACGACATCAAAATTATAATAATTAGTCGAGTCTAAACTATACCTACGCAATACCACCATGACACTACAAAAGCGGTAAGAAACACATAAATGTTTTCTTCTCCATTAAACTGTTAGTTATGTTGCCCACGCAATATTCCTTGAATGAGTACTTAGTGGTTTATTTTCTAATTCATTAAACTACTCCGCCTTCTGTTTGACGTAACCTTTTTACACAGAGCATAATTGGATAATCTGCGAGCTTTCCTATTTCCTACTACGAGTATTTACAATGCGGATAACAAGTCGAGGGCGAATAGGCAAATTCTAGACCAGCGCTTACGCCCTTAGTTTGCATGAACGCTGAAAGCGCTGCAACCGAGCGTATGAAATAAAAAAATGTATAACCCAATTTTCTGTAGTAAGCTACGTGATAGAGGCGATAAAACACAAGGGGCTTACAAACTTCGGTCCCGATCTAAATATTGTATAGTTCTTTTTTAAGTCCACCCGAGTATTAAAATTGCAAAGGATTGTTTCTATAACAATAGGTTAACGTTTTTTTTGTAATAAATTTTTTTGTGAAAAGCTGAAATCAACTTCTTTGAAAGATTAATTATCGTTAAGCCCATTGTTCCCGCTGTTGTCGATACATTGAGCTCTTTTATGGAAATCCGCCATTGTTTTGGACTTGAACAAAAAAAGTTCAAAATATTTCCTTCACAATGCGCGCTAGAATGTTTTGATGGTTATATCTCGCGCAACTTTGATCATTTTTAACTCCCGCAATAAAAAGAGAGGTATTATAAGTTTTAATTGGTGTATATGTGTGGCATTGTAGCTCCCAAGTAGAGGAGATGGTGACTCTACAATTTTCATTTTTTACATTCAAGATTGAGATTTGAAATATAGTCAAAATCTTCTGAGGATTTTTCTTTTCCCAGAAAAGAGTTAGAGAGTTTTTTGTCAGATCAGTGTAACTTAGTCGCTTGGTTTTGTTGGCTTTTCTAAAATAAAGATAAACAAATTTTGGAAATTGATTGAGTGATCGACCCTGTGCAACTAGAAGTGGGCCACCAACACTAAGTGCGTTGCAATTAGCCTCTTGATACAAAAAGGTTGCAAATCCTTAAAGGAATCCAGCACTGGAATGAGAGTAAGTAACACTAACGTAGTCGAAAACAACAAATAGTTTAACACCTGAAGACCTTTTTTACATAAATTAATATTTGTGATAACGATAGACCAAATCAAAGACTTGTAAAATAAGCCACTGAATGTAACCATGGAAGTTCCCACTAGTGCCAGGTTAGGATTGTCCCAGACTAAGGCGGAAACATCCAGCTCATGATTATAATGATGATCATTGAGTCGGAAGCAACAAATATAAAACACCTCTTTTTACAACAAAACGATTGACTAAATCGAAGACACGTAAAAATAAGCCACTGGACGTAACCATGCACGTTCCCACTAATACCAGATTAGAATGGCAAAGATACGGACGTACGTACAAACTGAATACAAAACTGGGCGCCATTGAGAAAGTCTTTTGTATCGGATTGTACAAAGCTCCGCGGGACGCACGGATCAGACTCGGACGGGACGGGCTTTCGCGCGAATAGATAAAGTTTTTCTTTTGTATATCCCCGGGAAGATAGCGTTATGAAATTTAACAACCTTTCCTTTTGTAAACGGTTCCAATGTACAGTTCAATAACAACTCTGAGCGATGTTGGATGAACAAGGATCGACACAATATGTAACAAAATGTAACAGTATGAAGAAGTTATTTGGTAATATTACATAAAGTAACATTATATTATTATTTTTTGGTTTTATTTTATAACCGATAACTTATAAAACAATCTAATTTAATATTATTATATTTCTGTGGATTGCTTTAAGTTCTTGTTGTCTGTCTGTCTGTCTTCTGTCCTCACTAATTTATACGTTCTCTTACAACTCCCAAACGGCTCGGCCGATTCCCTATATGATGACAAATCCTTACAGGATTCCGCTTGACCTAGGTCAACCGGAAGTGGGTGAAAACTGCAAAAAACACCCTAAAATGTATATTTTTGATGTTATTGTTGAAACGAAAATGTTTCTAGACATAATACTGTTTGGTTACGTCGTCGGACATCTTGTTCAAATTTTCAAACTGAAAGAAGAAAAAAAAAATGACAAGAAAAGGTACGCACGACAAAGTACAAAGTACTTACGGGGGGTTTTTTTCTTTTTTTTTATCGACTACAAGTTGGTCCTTGACTGCTATCACACCTGATGTTAAGTGATCACGCAGTCTAAGATGGAAGCGGGCTAACTTGTTAGGAGTGGGACGAAAATCCACATCCATTTCGGTTTCTACACGACATCGTACCGCAACGCTTAATCGCTTGGCGATACGTCTTTGTCGGTAGGGTGGTAACTAGCCACGGCGAAAGCCTCCCACCAGCCAGACCAAGACAAATTAAGAAAAATTCTCAATCTGCCCCGCCGGGAATCGAACCCAGGACCTCCGTCTTATAAATCCACCGCGCATACCACTGCGCCACGGAGGTCGTCAAAGAGGGGTGGGTATAACATAGGGTTCAATGTCGGGCGTAGCAGAAATGCAGGAGTGTAGCGGCTGGAAGCCTGCTACCCGAACTTATTATTTTTTAATTTGCTCTTGACGCCTGGTTTAGTTTGGTACCACCAAACTGGACCTGGCCTGACTGAGCCTTTGGTTGATAGTTGTTTGGTTGATACAAATTATCCTAAATTTCCTAATAATAATTGCTTGAGTAGTTTTGGCAACAAAGTCTCCAAACAAAGTCACTTATTAGTTAAGATGTTAATTGGAGTTCACTTTGATTTAATCGTCTAAAATGACTTTATCTTTTAAAACTTCTAACGTTGTAACCAATTTCTCCAAAAACAAACGGAACAAAAAACTGTGCACACTTTTTTAAATTAAAATTTTGCATTATATTCTGGCAACGGTAACCGTTGGCTTAATAAAGTTCCTTTCTTTCCAAAAGATAGTTATTTTCGTAAATACACCTTATATGCGCGTACTCGCTTTATTGCTATTGTCTTGTGCCATTGTGTAAGGAATAATGACTGCTTTTCAAGCGGTTCATATACACGTGGGTAAATTAAAACCTGGATAATTGAGTGTGGGTGGGTTAGAGTGAAACGAATAATGCACTTTATTGTATGCTTGTGATTAAAGTTTTATTATGAGATAGCATTACTTCATAATTGAGGAATCCTTTCAATTCCTGCTGACTTGTCACACCATTTCGTCGAGTTTTTAGGCATTATTAATTTCATAGGGATTTGAAAAAGGACTAAAGATAAAAAAGTGGTTGTGAAAACTTTATTTAATAAATTTTTTTTTATTAAGAACTATGCCTATAACCAAAATAAAATTGGTCTAAGCCTACATACAACAGTTGTATATATTATTTAATTTATGAAATTAAGTTGGTAAGTACTATATGGCTTTAGATCTCGTGTCCTGAGCTCGAGTCGTACGTTTTTCTACCGAAACGTTCTCCGTAGAAACTTTTGGAATTGGAAAATTGGTTATAATCCAAAAGACTCGAGCCTTATTATTTAGGAATCGACCTCTTTTTCAGGGCTCAGAAAATTAAAATTCAATATTCAAAAATGGAACAGGTTTAAAAAAGACTCAGTTGTATAAAGGGTCGAGCCCTTTTTAAGATGTAGTCCTTGATATTTTAAAGACTGAGCTTTGGAACAGCGTGGTGGACTTAAGCTCCTGATTTTTGGTTTAAGTAGGTCTTGATCCTGTAGTGAGCCATTAATATAGTCAAAAATGTCATTACCCATTACCGTAACCTTGCCGGGTCTAAGGTCTAAGGTGTTGAGTAGCTTGCTGGATCTAAGGTCCAAACTCTCTCTTCTATAAAAGAAGCCTGATTCTGTAATAAGCCATTCGAATAGACTGACAGTGATGAAATACTATTAATAATATCGATGATAGTGATATGGGTAAGAGAACAACTGATGACTGATGGCAGCGTGTTCCTGTTACTTTGCTGCTGTACAGAGTCGCATTCAATATGGCATCGAGTTATGGGGACGCGGTGCTGAGTGGGAACGCGACTTCAAATTACAAAATTGCGTCGTAAGAATACTGGCTAACGTTTCACAGGACACATCGGCAAAACCCTCCTTTATTAGTCTGGGCATTTCGACACTTCCCAGCTTAATAATTTACAGGCAATGTACGTCTGGCAACACAAAAACCAGTTTCCCAAAAGGAGCTACTCCAATCTAAGGTACCCCTATAGATTAATTGCAATATATCAGAGACTGAAAAAAACCTTAAAAACAATCACAAAGGTGGGTCCAAAAGTATTTAATAGAATCCCTGAGAGTATAAGAAATCAGTCAAACATAAATACATTTTAAAAAAAAGGCTTCTCAGCTATAATGAGTTCATAGAAAATAAGATATTGTGATTTAGGCTTGACATTGAAATAAAATAGTATGACATTTGAATTGAAATTCTTATTACTTAATTAAACTTTTTTTATTTTGTTTGACGTATAATATGTAAATTTATGAATAAATGACTATTGACTATTGACTCTGGTGAGACGTTATTCAGTTCTTTAGCACAAAGATTCAAGCACACTTCCGCGACTACGATTGACTACGTTTGGAAGTTTGGATATGGTTACAGGTAGAACATGCTTGTTCTAAACATATCCAACTTCAGGAAACTCAGACTTAAAAAGGTAATTTCATTCAGGAATAATAATGATGGAATAAAATTTGAATTTTCACTAACAGTTTGTTCAAAGAGGTTTAATTAAAGCCATAGGTTAATGCAACTGTTTGTATTACACCAATTTGCATGTACAGTGTACATTCCAAGTAAACCATAACTCTTGGCTGTGGCAATCATAAATTGCTTAATTCGTGTAATGTGTTGCAAGGCCTCTTGAACAACGGTTGGCTATTACGGGGACAGATGCCGACAAAATTAATCAAGGTCTGGGTTAGGCGTTAGCAGAGTTTGAATTGGTGTGACCCTAACTATGTGCGGCTTTGAAATACGCGACTTAAATGTTTATTATTTTTGAAGTAAATATAAAGGATCTTTATACTTATTTGCAATTCTAAAATACAGCTTACTGTCGCAATATTGCTGATAATTAAATACTACAATTTTAAGAACTCACTATGAACCTGCGTGAAGCAACGAAGCTAATGTAAAATAATAAGTGTGGATGATCGGATCAACCAGATCAGCCTTACACCCTGATACGACTATATCAGGTTAAGGTTTATAACATTCAACGCAGTATGATATCAAGATTCTTTACCGTTTGGGTAAACATCAATTTACTTATGGTAATAATTAAAATTAATGAATCAAGCAGATGAACCTAATGGGGATTGGAAAACATAGCCCAAAAACTGATCAATACTTAGCAGGGTATGCAAGAAACACGTCCCACAAAGTATCGATCTATGTCCAGCAACCTGAGGCAAAGGTGCTAATTCTCATGTGCCTGTTACACCCGCCTTAATGGCCTTCAGATCGGAATACGGCTACGCTTCTTGGCGACAGAAATATAGATGGTGGTAGTAATTTTGGCGGGCGGGCAAAGATGTTTAGATAAACTACTCATCGCTGCTTTCATGGCCACACTCATAGGGATGTCTTACAAGAATTAATGCGTTGGTCCCTTTAATAAGAGTGGGGCTTTGTCCAACACGCTCTTGCGTCATGTATCGTCGATATAAACCTTTACAATCGCACCCAAGATTGCTCCCAACCCGACAACCCGGTAATAACACAATGTACCAAACACTACAAGTAGGTCACAAGTTATGTATAACTATGTCTAACCCAAATGCCGTAGGATATTACATCATTCTTTCGAACTCGGCGCATTTTTAGCATTTACGTTTATATGGGGTTACTAATGTAACTTAAGTTGTTGAAATTATTAAAATATTTATTCTGCAAGAAAGCCGACGACTTTAAGGAATGTCACCAAATTTCGCCAAAAATCTTTTACCTTGCATTTCAATCGTAAATTCAAGCATTCTCGTTGACTCGAAAGTAGACAAACAATTAAACGCTGTAGTACCTATAACTCCCTATCATAAAGAATTTTCATTCAATATTTTTGCCAAGCTATTCTGAGTAAAATGTACTTTTTTTAGATAACTTAAGACAAGATTTGTGTATAACATTTAAAGCTATGAATTCTATCGTAAAATTAGAGAACATTAGATCTGGCTGTGTAGTGGTACGAGCTCTCCATGAGATCTGTTAAATATTTTGAGGTGCAAAATGCAAACTGCATGCATTCGTTTTGGCATGACTTTACATGAAATTTTTTTTAGTGGGACTAACATTTACTACATATCGAAGATTATTATTTAAACTAGAGGTCGCCCGCGGTTTCACCCGCGTAGTTTCTGTTCCCGTATATATATCCCGTATGTACCGTATATATATTCATATGTCACTTTTTTATTTATAAGTAGAGATAATAGATACATAGTTAAATAAAAATATATATTAATTCTACTATACCGATACGGAATCACTTTAAAAAGAAACACTGAACCGATTTCAGTCATATTGGAATGTGTTAATGTTCGTAGATTAAACATTCCAACTAGCACTGCCCCACATTCCTCACTCCGACCTGTGGACTTGTGGACAGCTATTTTAGACAACGGTCACTATGCCGGTCATTCACTGGCGTACAAATGTATAAAAAGCAGTCCTTTATTTTGAATTTTTTTCACTACAAAGCTCAAATGCTAAAGAGTCCTACAATATCCATGATTACTGTTGACCACGTTGATCTAGCGGGTTGGCAATGCGGCTTAATATTGTAAGGTCCTCAGTTCAAATATTAAAAAAATTAAGATATTTAGTAGCAGCCTGAAGTTGGGAAGCCGGATTTACGCTACTGTTCCTCATTAGGGGTATCAAGCGGTCGATTAATTTACGCTACTGTTCCTCATTAGGGGTATCAAGCGGTCGATTAATTTACGCTACTGTTCCTCATTAGGGGTATCAAGCGGTCGATTAATTTACGCTACTGTTCCTCATTAGAGGTATCAAGCGGTCGATTAATTTACGCTACTGTTCCTCATTAGGGGTATCAAGCGGTCGATTAATTTACGCTACTGTTCCTCATTAGGGGTATCGAGCGGTCGATTAATTTACGCTACTGTTCCTCATTAGGGGTATCGAGCGGTCGATTAATTTACGCTACTGTTCCTCATTGGGGGTATCAAGCGGTCGATTAATTTTATTAACACCTGTTAGTGTCACTAACTTAAATTTCAGCTTAAGCCCGTCAACCCGAATTTCAGCCGCGTGGTGAGACCAACTCTGTATGCTCTCTTATAAAGAGATGGTTAAAATCAGTCGAAATCAGATGTGTTTTATAAGGAAGTTCCTACCTTCCGGAGTCGGAATTGAAGAAACGTAAGACTCTTATTCATATAATGATAGATAGAGGTAACGGAAAATTTCGTGTAAAATGAAGACGAAATGTTAACGTTGTATATAATCAATTGAGTTTTCGTTTCTCAGTTCTACCCTCTCATCTCTGCGAACGTTAATTTAAATACAAATTGTGAGGTGGAGAGAACTTCGCAACTAATAAATCGAAATTGCTTATTGGATCACGTAGAGACTGGTTAATTAAGATATAATAACAGTAAATAAGCGAAACTAAGTTTTCAAATTACTGTTTACAATTCTATATACCCATAGATAGTGACTCGTAATTAATAATATCATTATAAAAGTGTGTATGTGCGTGCGTGCGTGGCGGATAACATATTTTTACACTAGTCCCTCAATATGGGTATCAAATCCTGACTAGTAGAATACTATATAACATACACTATGAAAAGTTTCAAATCCAAGATGACCGCCTCGTGAAAATGGCAAATTACAATTTTGTCGGAGGTTCTTTAAATTTCAATTTGTTCATGCTTAAAACAAACATCTAACGTAATTTTATAAAATTTGGAGCTCCAGTACAATGTGCTAGGAAATAGGACTTAAAAGATATCAAAATTACCATTTTCGATGAAATATTATGTTCAGTTTTCCCGACAATTTATTTTCAAAACGTATTATTGTAGCGCCATATTGTATAGATGGTAGTATATTTCTTCTTTTGTTAGTACAGTAATGTAAAAGAATGATTAAGTTAAGGTATTCGCTATAGGATACCTTATAGAATAATCACACGCAGATAAGTGTAAGGATCAAATATTGGCTATCTGAATTGTTAGACCAATTGCCTATCTCCGTGAATATAAAAATATATTGCGTTGCGAAAGAGACAATCTAATATTGGAAAGAGTATGTTAACCATGGGGAACTTGTAAACTTAACCCTCAAAAACCAATCGAGCTCGGGCTTATTTGTCTTGGCAAACACTCTGGTTCTACATATCAGAACATTCATTCAAAAATTTGATTCTTAAAATAAATTTAAAATAATAATGTTAACAATAAAAAAACTGAAACAGTCACGACAATGAACTACGCTCAAGGTTTGACCCGCTGACCCTGTTTGGTGTGTAGAGTTGATTTAAAAATATTTTTTAGACGAACTCGCGCTCTGTCAAAGATTAATTATAAAAATCCGAGGCTATTGTCCGACCTATCGTCGACACTTTCCACTCTTTTATAAAATTCGGCCATTGTTTTTAATTCCAAATAAAAAAGACTCTCGAACTTTTTTTAAGCATTGTTTGAACTCGTAGTTTTACTATTCTTTGCTATATTCAAGATTGACGCAACAAGCAGTTAGTAACCATAAGACCGATACGTAATCCTGAAAATAATCGTCAATCATTTCGTATTTTGCTAGAATATGCAATAGAATTAGATAGTTCTCATAAGTGCTTATTATATATTTTTTGCTTAATCTGCCAAACTTGGCTTGTAAGACCTTTCATTCCAATTTTAATGATCATAATTACGGCCCACCGTCCCGAATCCAGGCATTGAAGTTACTTAAATATACCAAGTCTAGCTACTACTAGCCATGCCCAGTGATGCACCTGTTCTCGTGGGCCGATCCCTATAAACATTTTCATTGCGAAATGAATTATTATATTACAAGTCAATCGTGTTTCAAAAAGTTCGTGGTAAGTTAATAGGTTAGTCAATGTCATTTCGCTAAGACACTAAGGTATATTAAGATGATAGGTTCGTTAATCTATACAACACAATTCGACCGTCACAACCGTTCGTTCAGCCAATACTCTGTATTAAATAACAAATGTTTATCATTAAACTAATTTGCGCTCTATTTGTAGCTACTTAAGAATGTAAATCATCTGCAACAACATTTTCAGCGTTAGATTCGCACCTCTGAAAAAGGAGGTCAAGTAGATTTTTGTTTTTTCTGCCATTAAAAACTTTCATTAGTGACTTTGTGCTTTTTAACTTTTGTTTTTCTTGCTATTTTTTAGAAACAAATTGCTATTTGAAAGCCGAAGTTTAAACATAGTGCTACTGTTATTGTTTCTTGGAACTTTATTTTTTTAACAAAAACTAATAAAATATGACACAGGAATATAATTCCTAAGAAATATTTTAGCCGAAACAAACAGATGGCTAACAGGTGTTAACAAACAGCCAGAAGGGAATAAAACTTAAAACACCAAAAAGACAAACTTAATCGGAACAATTTATTTACAAAGACATCAAATATTATTAAAATAAAACATTCTTACAGTAATCACATAATTAAACAATACGCGCACAGATTCTTAGTCAAACAGCATGACTGCACAAGACTCGGACACTAAGGTGTATAATAATAATTATCCATATGAGCACCTCTTATAGCCTACACCGCGCCATTTTTGTTCCACGACCATAGTCTTTAGTTTATGCTTGACATGGGGTACCGGGGTACCACAACACAGCAAATATGGCCACTATTGTCTATAGTCTTTTCACACAGAGTAAGTATACAATGTTGCCAACACAGGCAAAAATTTTAAAACATTTTTGTCGATGTAAGTATTGACCATATATACTTTCATATGCATTTGGTGAAAAGCTGTTTATTGCCAGTATATCGATTCTTATAAAACATACATCGTACGAACATGTGGCTTACCTACATCTCGTCGATCAGCCCACCTTCATTTGAACTGTCAGTTCAATATGGCAAAATATCATTAGAGAATACTGAAATTCTGTTCCATGAGCTTTGCCGTTGAAAATGGGCTTCAAAACTGACATTTTTTAAAAATCGATATCCAGTGGTCTGACTGATCAATGTCTATAAAGATATCTTGAAAAATGAAGAACTTTGCTTAGAAACTTTCAACCCTTAACTAAGGGAGTGGAATTTTAAAATCTTTGAATCACATTGTATTTTCTGTTACATCTAGCAGTCCTTCAGTCTAAATTTTCATAAACATAACTTGAAAGATGAAGGAAGGACCTGCCATACAATATATTGAAGCCTTATTTCAACCCCTTGTATTTTAACTATTGCGACAAAAAGTATTCTATTCAAGACATCACAATATAGTGCCAAGTCTCATTTGAATTCATTAGGCAGTTTCGGCGTGAATAGTGGACGACTAAAACGGACGGACAGACAAGAATTTAAAAAAAAATTAGTAATATCTTCAAGCTAGTTATACGTGATTTTATAAAAGCTGAAAGCTTCAGTCCAAGATCATATAATAAGTAACTAAGGTGTTCGGACCGTGGTGGCTTTGAGTCCAAGTATAAACTGTGATATCAATGAAGGCCTGGCTCTGTAGTGAGACGTTAATGGGCTGATAAAAATTAATAAGCTATTTAATATTTCCAGATGTTATTCAGCTACAAATAAGCTGCTCAATAATGATATGATAATTACTTCAGAAGGTGACTACGTGTTAAAAACCGTCAATGAAAAATTGACAATATTATTGTGTTATATAGTAAAACTTGGTTCTGTTGAGGTACGGAGATTGTCACTTCGAGGTACGGAGTGTAAAAATTGGCCGCCTTGCAAACTGAAAGGGTTCATTAATTTTATCACAACTTTCAAATCCAACCAAACAAAATGAACTTAGCCAAAAGATAAGTTGAGAGTCCCAAATTCATCAACATTGTCTCAAAGTTCCACTCTGAATTGTTTATAAGTGAACACTGGAGGAAGGGATCGACCTTTGTTAATTTAGTATTTCCTTCAAACGCTACACTACTACGAATAGTCGACTATACTATAAGCAAGAAACACGCATGATGTAACTTACTAAAGCTAAGAGAGTAAATTATATTCTTCAGAAACTAAAAAATTTAGTTCTATGAGAATTAAGAGAATTAAGATTTAATAATTAAGAGAATTGATCGTACTGTTTACTTCTACAAGAAGCTTAACAAGGTTTTGTATTCACTTATATATCTACATCATAGGCCGCGTGTTGGGCTGTAGGTAAGGCGGGTACACGGTAAAAGCACGTACAAGTCCGTCACTACCTCATCCGTCGACGTGTCTATGAGAATTGATCGTACTGTTTACTTCTACAAGAAGCTTAACAAGGTTTTGTATTCACTTATATATCTACATCATAGGCCGCGTGTTGGGCTGTAGGTAAGGCGGGTACACGGTAAAAGCACGTACAAGTCCGTCACTACCTCATCCGTCGACGTGTCTATGAGAATTGATCGTACTGTTTACTTCTACAAGAAGCTTAACAAGGTTTTGTATTCACTTATATATCTACATCATAGGCCGCGTGTTGGGCTGTAGGTAAGGCGGGTACACGGTAAAAGCACGTACAAGTCCGTCACTACCTCATCCGTCGACGTGTCTATGAGAATTGATCGTACTGTTTACTTCTACAAGAAGCTTAACAAGGTTTTGTATTCACTTATATATCTACATCATAGGCCGCGTGTTGGGCTGTAGGTAAGGCGGGTACACGGTAAAAGCACGTACAAGTCCGTCACTACCTCATCCGTCGACGTGTCTATGAGAATTGATCGTACTGTTTACTTCTACAAGAAGCTTAACAAGGTTTTGTATTCACTTATATATCTACATCATAGGCCGCGTGTTGGGCTGTAGGTAAGGCGGGTACACGGTAAAAGCACGTACAAGTCCGTCACTACCTCATCCGTCGACGTGTCTATGAGAATTGATCGTACTGTTTACTTCTACAAGAAGCTTAACAAGGTTTTGTATTCACTTATATATCTACATCATAGGCCGCGTGTTGGGCTGTAGGTAAGGCGGGTACACGGTAAAAGCACGTACAAGTCCGTCACTACCTCATCCGTCGACGTGTCTATGAGAATTGATCGTACTGTTTACTTCTACAAGAAGCTTAACAAGGTTTTGTATTCACTTATATATCTACATCATAGGCCGCGTGTTGGGCTGTAGGTAAGGCGGGTACACGGTAAAAGCACGTACAAGTCCGTCACTACCTCATCCGTCGACGTGTCTATGAGAATTGATCGTACTGTTTACTTCTACAAGAAGCTTAACAAGGTTTTGTATTCACTTATATATCTACATCATAGGCCGCGTGTTGGGCTGTAGGTAAGGCGGGTACACGGTAAAAGCACGTACAAGTCCGTCACTACCTCATCCGTCGACGTGTCTATGAGAATTGATCGTACTGTTTACTTCTACAAGAAGCTTAACAAGGTTTTGTATTCACTTATATATCTACATCATAGGCCGCGTGTTGGGCTGTAGGTAAGGCGGGTACACGGTAAAAGCACGTACAAGTCCGTCACTACCTCATCCGTCGACGTGTCTATGAGAATTGATCGTACTGTTTACTTCTACAAGAAGCTTAACAAGGTTTTGTATTCACTTATATATCTACATCATAGGCCGCGTGTTGGGCTGTAGGTAAGGCGGGTACACGGTAAAAGCACGTACAAGTCCGTCACTGCCTCATCCGTCGACGTGTCTATGAGGATTTCCCTGTGTAACACAAAACCGTAAAAAATATACATATATCAAAATTTCCGCAATTTTCTTTAATCCGCAAACTGAATAGGATTTTCGATATTTAAAATTTATATACTCAGAGAAGTTTATATGAGATAATAAAGTTCATCGTAGTAAAAGTTTTCCCGTTCTCCTATACAAAAAGTAGTTTGACAATTATAACAGTTTGTTTGCCAGTTTTACAAAGAGACAACATTACTTATGGGCTAAATTTTCTATTTTTGCGAGTCACGAAACTACCGAGAAACAATAGGTCTAGCTGATTTATACAATTTATTTTAAACCTATAAAAATAAAATGACGAACAATTTAATATCTTTTGGATTTAAATTTCCATTTTACTTTTACAATCGAAGTGTTCAAGCCACTGTTTACTATAAAAGTAAATTAAATTCTTAAATCTTCTTTAACTTTGTTATTATTAGTATGACTTTTACTTGAGACTTCTAAACGATTCACTTCAGTCCTGAATAAGCAAACAACCTTTATAGAACTCTCAAACGGGCAAGAATTCCGGCAATTTTTAAATACAACAGTTTCAATCTTCAAGTTCGGGTCGACAGAAATTCAACAACATAGAAATAGGAGAAGTATTTTGGTTATGGAATTCTTATGATATTCTATTATATATTCTTTTTCCTTTGACATCTGCTAAAAAAACATATTTAGTTACTTAAATGCAATATTGCTAAAAAGTTCAATAAAGCTCAAGGGATCAGACTCAAAACCAAGAAGTCCTCACGCCTACTCTGTATGAATCTTCTGGCTGGAGCAGAATTTACGAATATAAATGAATAAAATTCATTTATTTCAGGTTTCACCCGTAAGAATATAAAATACAGAGGGACGAATATCTTAGCATTCCATGGATTCACCTTGCGGGTGCCGGGTCCATCGCGTGGCTGAGAGAAAAACTCCGAACAGAGCCCGAGACTTGTAACACGGGTGTAGGTTTAAGGGTACCTTTAGTGACGCGCGTCAACACTCACCTCCTCTGTTCAAGTTGTTCTCCCTGCCCAGCCAAATTCGGAAGGACCCTACTAGAGCAGCTTTGGACACTCGTTCCAATATGGAGCTTACTGCACTTCTAGTAAGGCCAAAGTCTTTTAGCAGGTTGTGGAGAGATTTCGCTGGTATACCCCTCGCACCCACTTCTAACGCGTATAAACTAACCACATAGCCATTTTTGGTTAGTTCATTAGTAAGGTCATAATATTTATTCACTATATTCATGGTCTTTAGGGATGTTTGTTTCCCACGGCACTGTAAGCTCAACAAGTACTATACGTTTGATTTCGTTGGAAAAGAGAAATATGTCCGGTCTAGATGTCGTAATAGCTAAGTCTTCCGGGATTTTATAGTGCTTTTCATACGTGTCCATTGATATAGTCCAATCAGGAGCAGAGCCCAGAATTAATTAAGGCTTGCTGGAGGAATTTGTACTTGAGCCTGCTTTAACGAAGTTAGTTTGTCTTTTATTCGTCGTCAACCCTTTTTGAGCTACTGAAAGGGTAACCAGTAAAAAAAAAGGCTGAAAATTCAATATAGTAATTAATTTAGGTGCATAGAATTCATAAGTTCCGGTCCGGCATAGGCTATGTTGTTTTTGTTGCCCCTCACGATTCTTCGACACGAAACCCGCATCTTTTTTCGATAGTATAAGTTAACTTTAAAAGACATGGCAAGTACTCTTTTTTTAATACAGGTATACGTAGTAACAAGATATACGGCAATTTATAGCCAGTATGCGGGCCCGGCAATGTCAAGCTGCGAGTACTAAATTCATCAGCGTCGTCTAATGGGCTGTTTGAATTGTTTATAAAGGGGACCCGACCTTTATTAATTTACGATTAACTCAACTTTCCAATTTCATTCGGTCTTGGTAAGAGTTGCTAGTATCTTTTATCTTTATTTAGCAAATTATTTTTAAAGATCTTCCTGTCACAACGATGCACCACTCATCAGTTGTTATTAGAAGTAAACAGATTTTAAACTATATGGTAATTAATTGTTTAAAACTCTAAACCAATTTTAATTGTTTACTTTAACGTATGTGTGATTTAAACAAAAAAATAGGGGAAACCTTATAGGAGAAGGGTTTGTAGCTGACACGTGGCACTTGTGCAATTTGGCAAACTTACCGCATCAACGATTTTGGCAATGATCGACGACGATCTCTATAACGACCATTATCTGATATTAGATACCGTGTCAAAAATTACAATAACTTAAGGTTTTCCGGGGCTCGAACACATGACCGGTGTTAAGTTGGACCTCTTAACCGTGAAACTGTTGAGGTTTAAGTTATATTATCTCCAGCCGTAGCATTTTTTTATTAAAATAAGTCAAGTAGTCAAGGAGCCAAAGAGGCTCTTTTATCAATCCGGAATAACGCCGCTTGACTGATGGATCGGCCTCTCGAGAACGTTCGAAATAATTCAGCCTTCCGCCGGCAATCTGTCAGCGGCTGCAACGACTCCCCCGGGACACGCTTTATCTGAAGCGCGAGTTTAGATGCGTAAAGACGTATTAACTCGCCAAGAGTTCGAAATGATTGGCTCTCGTACTCTCATTATCATCATTCATCATCATTTTTATCATTATCAGAAGTTAACTTGCTTTCCAAGATACGCTGGTGGGAAATCATCAATTGATTTTACTAGTAACATACGGTGCTAAAACCTAATAAATCGGTCCCTATGTACTTTCTCTCTCTATGATGAACTTGTACGTACTCGTATAACATTATTATCATATATTAATATTCATTTTTGCCCTTTCTTTATCTACTCTATCAATCTACTCCAATTTTAATATTAAAGAACTGATAAACACAAAAATTCGCAAAAGTCACGTATTGAATTTTTATAATGGAACCTTTAGTTACAAAAAAATGTATGCTTTTCACGTAGCATTCATTATAGGAACGTGTATGGGCCACTACACTAACTCTATGTAACTGTCCAAAACATATTAGGGTACTATATTTACAAATAAAAGACTGGCCGCGATCAAATTAAATTATCCCCCGAGGCGAGACTGGCGGATAAAATAATAGCTAATGTTTTGTTTTATGTATTTTTGTCCTCGGAATTTTATATTTTTCATAACGGCGTATTTTATGAGGCGCGTTTGCTGAGTTTTTGCGGTGTTATTTTGATTAAGAGCACTGCCCCGATGTATCTGACGGATCCTAATAGTAGAATCACATTGAATATATCGAACGTGACGTATTGAGACAACCATGCATGCCTTTGTTTTCCAAGTATTTTTAATATTATAATTTGTTGACAGTATATTTTATGAATTACTAGCAGCCACCCGCGACTTATTTCGCATGCAATTAAAATTAAACTAAACAAATTATCTAAAATAAAAGTAGATTAAGTTAGTCCCTATAACATTAGCTATCTGCCTTGATGTACGTAAATGTCATTCTTATAATAGAATCACGTTTAGGTACATTACGTTCATATTTACATAATAACAATCACTTCTGGGCATCGAATTACATTGCGACAAATTATTTATTTATTGAGACATTATACATTGGGATAAATTCAGGTTTTTAAAATTTTCGGTAACAGTTTGGCAGTACAGTTACTACTTAATTTTTAACACCTAAATTGTTTTGTTCTAGCGAGAACAAAAAATAATACTTTACACATACTTTCATGATTTACGTAGCCTGTAGCGTCGAGAGTGTTTAATGTATTTCCAGCATTAATTAGTATGTTCGAGTATGTGTAGGTATTCCGCAGAATCTGAATTCTGTTTATATTTTATCATTGTATAAATTTGTGTAATATCGCACTTAAAAGATAAATAACGTATGATGAAATAAATCCAAGTTAATAATTTTGGGCACGTTTTCGCAGGATACTTTCTATTTGTTGTTTATCAGGAGTCGGGGTCAGGAAATGTGATTCAATAAACTCATTCATTTGCTACTTTGTCCACTACAGGGCCAAGTCTCTTCTTACCTTGCAAGAGAGGTAATGCGGAGTGTAGACCCATCGCGCTGCTCCATTTTGGATTGGTGGGCTAAGGTAGTGTTTTTGTTAATTAATTAACGATCACTAACAGATGTTGATGATAGTGACCTTAAAGAGAAGAAAGAAAAACTCAGAGAAGGAACTCGGAATTAGTTTACAACCCTTCCCAGGTTCGAACCCAGCACCTCGTGCCACATAGGATAACCACTAGACCAACGAGGCAACCAGACTTTGGAAGTCCTTAAAACTTATGTCTTGAATAAATCAAAATATAACTTCATACGATGCCATACCTTTGTATTTCTTTGTGGTATTTATTTTCAATTGCGTATTCAATATGAATAGTTTATTTCGTGAATGAAAGTATAATAATATGATGTTATATTTTTATAACTCCTTACACGTGGATTTTTAATAATGTTTATCCATGCTTGTATATAGTCTAAGAGCCTGACATGGACCTCGTCTATTTATAAAACAAAGTTAGCCAGCCCGGGTGAATATGGCAAACAACTACAGATATAGTTAGCCAGCCCGGGTGAATATGGCAAACAACTACAGATATAGTTAGCCAGCCCGGGTGAATATGGCAAACAACTACAGATATAGTTAGCCAGCCCGGGTGAATATGGCAAACAACTACAGATATAGTTAGCCAGCCCGGGTATATATGCAAACAACTACAGATATAGTTAGCCAGCCCGGGTATATATGCAAACAACTACAGATATAGTTAGCCAGCCCGGGTATATATGCAAACAACTACAGATATAGTTAGCCAGCCCGGGTATACATGCAAACAACTACAGATATAATTAGCCAGCCCGGGTGAATATGCAACAATCATCCACCATCTTAAGTGATGATGCAATCTAAGATAAAACGGATTGTCATGTTAGAAATGCTTAGGATGGAATCCGCACACCTTTAGGTTTCTACACGACATTGGAACTCTAAATCGCTTGGCGGTACGCGTGGTGAATAGCCAAGGCTGAAGCTTCCCACCAGTCAAACCTGGACCAATTAAGACAAACTGAAAAAGCTCAGTGAGCAGGGAATTGAACCCCGCACCTCCGTCTTATAAATGTAAAGGGCATACCTCTGCGTTACGCAGCCCGTCAAAATGTGACATGATGTGATTGAGGTCAAGGACTAACTTGTAAATAAAATAAAAAAATAAAGCAATTATTTTCACAACCTCGGTATCGGATTGATAAGACTCTTACCTTAAGCCGTTCCCCGAGGTGTCGTTCGGCTGACAGATCTGCGGAGTTCTGGTGAAAACTTGAATTATTTGGCAGGTTTACGCGCGTCGGGGCATCAATCACGCAGACTTACTCGCGATCGACGGAATCTGATCGGAGTCGTTGTGCGCTTGGAGTTTCCTCGGCTTTCACTTTGCTTACGCTTTTTATTCTACACATTTTTTTAACACTGCCATGTTTTTGCAGTATTTTCAACATGTTTGACATTTAAACGGCAATGGCTCCACGATTTAGAATCGACCTCAGCACCGGTCATAGGTGCCAGTAGATGGAATACCTTGTGGTGCCTACTCACGCTTTCACAATCTTTACGCCTAGTTGGAAGGGGGTTTACGACTCGACGGTGCGATTTATCTTTATTTCTCTCCGTCTATCACTTTGCTATAAATATAAAGAAAAAACGAAACTGTTGAGTTATTAAAACATCGTTACAGAATAACGCTTCATGAATAATTGGTATTGATTTACCCAATTCGACGTATTTTTATTTCCACTTCTGCAAATATTTAAAAGGTAAACAATATAAACAAACAGTCATCGCATACCTGTAAAGTTATCGAACGAGGTGATTTCTCGTGATTTATTAAATAAACACTGAAAATTTGTTATATAATTTGCCAGAACAAGCCTGAAAAAATCATTTAACGGCCCATTTTATTTTATTTTTATGAAATCCGATATTCAAAAATGGAATTTTGAATGATCTTCACATACAAAAATAGAGGTAGTACAAAAGGTAATATTGCACGGAATTCGCAAACGATTTACGCATACAGTTATTAAACTAAACTTTAATTGAATAAACCTGTTAATTGATACCAAGCTACGTATTTCATTCGCTAGAATAAGTTCTGATTTTTTTTTCAAATCTTGTCAGCTTTAAGAGTGTAAGAGAGCACTTTTATACAAATATTAAAACAGCACAAAGAGTTTTTTATATTCAACTCGTAAACGCAGTAATATGAAATGATATTTTCTACATAATTCATTGAATAAACACTGTTAATTTGCCAGAAAAAGACTCGAAACACCATTTTACAGCTTATGTTATTTCGACTTTATTTTTATTAAGGCAGATACATAAAACTAGCTATAAAAAGCTATAAAACGACTACAATTTCAGATCAGTGACTAAACATACACTGTTAATTGGTACATCATTTGCCAGAACAAGTCTGGAAACAACATTTAACAGCGTATTTTATTTTATTAAATCCAACATTCAAAATGGCCGCGCAGTGTACAAGAATGCAAGTTCATACAAACATTGAGGTAGCACAAAGGGTTTTTTTGCATTCACCCCGCAATACACGCTTTAATCAAACAGCGTGTATGTTTGAACGCAATTGCGGGAATGAATGCACGCCCGTTATTGCGTGGCGGACGCGGCTGTCATTTGGCGCGACATGACGCTTTGATGCAATTAGTGCAGCTACGTGCGCGCGACAAATGGACACGGAGATGCGATCCTCTGCTGACGGTTTGGAAGATTGCACTGCAAACTTGACAAAAAGAATGAAGCCCACGCGAATAGAGTCGCGGATAGGTTTTAATAATGTCTGTTACGTGTGTAGTACAGGACAAATGTTCGAAGCGTTGTGTAAATCAATCAAAAGACGAACATTTATGGAATGTCCTCTCAGCTTCAACGTTACAATGTACTTCTTTATATTGTGCATTTAAAAAACAAAGATGCGAAAAACGAAGTGTATGACTTATTTATATGTTTAAATTCTAATATAATAAAATAAAGAGATAAGTGGACATCTCAACCAGATGGCGTTACAATAGAACGAACAAACCTCGGTCACCCAGATATTCAACTTCTTCTAATTCGAAAAAATTCTGCGAAAACACAAATCTGTGCAAAACGGGCACTTAATCAAAAACATCGCACAACAAAATTCTATGAACGTGGCCCATAAAACACGCCGTAATGAAAAATATTAAATTCCAGAGACAAAAATACATATTACCTGCAATAAAATATTACCTATTCATTCGCTGGTGCCGGGTTTGGAAACAATTTAATTTGTCCGACAATGAATCTTTTTGTTGCCCCTACTAAAACAATGTGCTTATCAATATCGAAACATTATAAAATAAAATAGATAATTTATAGTACAATAGTTTCATAGTACATAATATTCAATAAGTAAGTATTTTAAGTTTTTTATAAAATGTCATCATTATTAAAGCCCTATAAAATATTAAGCTATTCTTTCTTCCAAGAAATTCTCAGTAAAAACTTTTAGCCCGGAGCTGGGAAGCTACAAGCCGTACTACTTCGAAGAACACGTTAGGTCATTGGTCCCGGTCCTTATAATTAATCAGCTAATTATTACAAGAGCAAAAATATTATGTCTATAAGTACACGGTGCAGCGTGATGATTCGACAATCTTCATATCCAGTATTCTAAAGAAGAGGGTCTGAGGTGAAGACTCCTTTATTAACATACGACTATATTATACGGGTTACGCCATTGTTCCTTTCATACGCTGTTCTTGCGTAAGGAAAACCGATGAAAAACCGAGGTGTCGAGCCGCAGCCGCGTGTGTAAACGAGAGCGGGCGCTTGGTTGACAAATGTATACACGGAGGTGTGGAGTCAAGTGAGGGTGCTGTGTTTATTATCACAACATTTTTTTACAACGTCGTTGTAAGCCAAGTTTAAAGAATACTCATTTAACGTATTAAAGCAGTTTGTAGGTTCTAGGTAACGTCCTTAAAGTAGAAACCTTGGCTGGCACCGACTTCATAGATATGCTTAAGTAAATTAAAGCAACTAAATGACGCAGTTATTTTTTTACTTTTTGGTGCGTTTTGAGTCGGTTCAATTATTTTGCTAAAAAGTTTTATTTCTTACTTCTTAGTGATTTATTGACACGTAACATACTCGTACTATACTATTATAGTACATTATACGGCACTTGTAGCCAAAAAGCTGCCGATACTTACAGAAAAACCGAAATCGCTGCAAGTGTGCCTATAAAATGTGAAGAGTTCCTTCAATTTTTCAGGATATCATCATCAGATCCTAAGATGATGACCATCTTGGAAGTGTGTGGACCCTTTCTAATAAAAAAGGAATTATCAAAATCGGATGACTCTGTAAAAAGTCATGCACGACCACGCATAACTTTTTACAATCATCCGACATTAAAAAAATATACGTGTCGAAATGTGAACCTCCTTCAATTTTTTTCGTCGGTTAAAAAAAAACATAAATAGCGAAGTAAAATGTTGATGCGTCACGAAAGAGCACTTTAAGCCTACACCTGTGTCACAACTCACAAGCCTCAGGCTATATCATAGGTTTTCTATCTGCCACACGATGGATCGCCAATCCATGGAATGCTAAGATATTCATCTACTCATATTTGGCATTCTATGTCTACAGTCTAAACTGTTGACAGGTTTCGCAACATGGAATGTTGTTAGATTTGTCACAGGTGTGGAGTAATATTTTACCCTTACTTTTTGCGCAGTCGGGCTTATTTAGTTCACTGAATTTTTTCTTACAAATATCAAACAAAGAACTAACTAACAGCATTTTTGCATTAAGTTTGACAAGCCTCGATACTTATAATACTAAATACGGAGTAAACTATCTATAATTAATAAGATTATCAAGATAAAGAAGCTTCTAGCTAGCTAATTATGAAAAATTAAGGCAAAATGAATCGCCTTAAATATACAACAAAATTATAATTTCCGCAGTGGGAATAGGAAACCATATAATTTCTATATCAAATTTATTAGGTGCTAAACTAAAACAGAAGCCAACACTCAGTAAATTATTGCTAGAATGGTTGCTGCTAGCTTACAGCCAAGTGTATGCCCCGTTCGCACTCATTAGCCCCCTAGTAATAGTAGGTTAAGAAATTGCATTGAAGGGATTTCCAGTACCAAGTGATATGCCTCTCGTGGTTTTATGCAATATCTACATTAATTCACTGGTCAAACAAGCACTTCATATAGTACAAAATTTTGAAAAGCACATTTTGACGTGCACGCTTTTCAAATTATTTATTATTTTGAAAATTCAGCGCTTTTCGTCGAGTTTTCCACATATAAAATATGTGTCTCCTTTTTGTCGTGACAAAAAGGATAACAAACTAGGCTTGCCTAAAGTTTTCAACCCAAAGACAATATCATAATAGTTTATAAAACACTTGTTAAGGAAAGCCTACCTAATACCTACTTCAAGAATATAGTCCCTAAAATTCGAATAATCGATGTTATTATGATATTTTTTTATTTTATAATATTTTTTTTATTTATTACAGTTTTTTTATTCATGGCAGTTAGCCCTTGACTACAATCAAATCAAATTGATGGTAAGTGATGATGAAATTTGAGATGAGAGTGAGCTGAATTGCTACAAGTAGGATGACTTCCACGCCTTTTCCAATCTCTACATGACATCGCATTGGAACGCTAATTCGCTTGGCGGTACATCTCAATGATTACAACTAGCAACGGCTAAAACCTCTCACCAACAAAACCTGAGTCAATTTGGAAAACCTCAATCGCCCAGCCGGGAACCGCCTTATAAATATACTATGCCACGGAGATCGTCACTTGATTGAGCTATTTTAATATGAGAGATAAAAAATATTACGTTCACTGTGAAGTCGAATAGGGAATAAGACCTAGCAGACCTAAACACAATGAACATGAATTATTTAATTTGGAGCTAGGTAGGCCGGCACCTAGCTCGGCACCTGACTTTTATGTTGCCTGCCCTACAATCGCCGTGGACCCCTGTTTTCAGAGTAAGGTAATATAGACGACATTAAGCTCGTGGTAAAATACAGGACCAAATGCATTCAAATTCATTGATTCTAAGTTGACTCAGTACTTTTAACACGTCTCATTTGTCTGCTTGTACTAACTATGCCAGCGATTAGGAAAGCAAATTCTACTGAGAACAGATGACAAGAGACACAGTAGTTTAAATAGACATCACTTAAATTTTGTTACTTCTAGCTATTTAAGCTAACCAAAGTATTATCCAGTCCTTGTTTTTATTACGAATGTAGTAAAAATATATATCACTGATCTAAGATTACCTACTTATAACTTTCACGTTCATAAAATTAGTAGAATTTTATTGATACCACTATTAATTAGATTAATGTTAAAGCTACTCTCTGCTGTGTTACTTTATGTCTTCAGCTATAAATACTAATCGAGGCGGGATTAGCGCTGAAATTCAAGGAATGCAGAGATTTTTGGGATTTTTAAAACAGCCATTTAACAATATATCCTTATGAGAGTAGGCTTATTTTGTTGTTCCGGGAAATAAAGTTTTATGCTCATTAAAACTTTGCGCAACGAACGCTTACAGAGGAAACGAATTCTGGGAATTTTATTTATTGATAAGAAAACATAGTACTATATGTCTTTATATAATTATTTTTATGTTGGCCGATGGATGTTGACCCCGCACAGACTGGCTACAATGTTCATCTACCCACACTGGGTGGTAATGTCAAAAGGTTTGCATGAAACCGCTGGATCCAGGCGCTTCAAAAGTGTACCGAAAGTCCTTACAAGATGTCCATCAGTTCCTGTTTTCGTTCGGAGTGCCTCGGACATAAGACCTACCTGATTAAAAAGCCTTTATTACAATATCAAAATGTGGATATAAGCTATCCAAAAATATACAAGTTAGTAAAATACTGTCAATCTTTTACTGCGACATTATAAAAAATTAGCTGAAGTGAATTTAAAAATTACATTATTTCTGAGCTTGAACGCACATTTCGGCTAATCCGCAATGGGAAATCAAAAACCCCATGCGTCGTCGACATACGGCCGTTATGAAAATGTATTCCGTCGGTTCTTATTGTAATTTTTAGCGAAAAAATCCGGCGCGACATCTGGCGGGCGGGCTGCATTTTTAAAAATTATTCGCGGATATAAAACGTTACAATATGTCTTCATTTCGCATGTTTCGCGTAACTGACGGGTAAAATGTAACCTTTCAGATTAGCTCATTCACTTGAAATGTACAATTTTCAGTAGAAAATGTAAAGCGGAACAAAGGAAAGACCAAACAAGTTTTTCATGTCGTGGATCATGGTTAGTACCTACCTGATATCAGGAATCATTTTCATTAATAATTATGCTAAAATCTAGAGCTGCTTATAAACCAATTCCGCGAAAATTGTTTTCAACCAAATTATATTATCTCACATTATTTTAAAATGTATACAGAGAGTAGATACAAATACTTACCGACCATAATGTTCCACTCGATATAAAAATAACATAATTCGATATTATAAAAATGAGAAAAGGTTTATTAAATAAATTTTTAAGCAACTCCAATGTTTGTCTTCTTAATTAAAGACCTTCGAGCTTTATGGATATTGTTTGTGGAGAAAATATTTCTTTTATAATATTTATTTTCATTAGTCCACAAATATTGCTTTTTTCAAGAAATAATATTGTATAATCAAATATCGTTTGTAACGTTTGTAAATATTTAATCCAAACTACATGAATTCATAGTATCACAACTCTTTTAACCTACGAAAAAAAACGGAGGAGGTTCTCAATTCGACACGTATATTTTTTTTTATGTATGACCACGCATAACTTTTTACAGAGTTGTCCGATTTTGATAATTCTTTTTTTATTAGAAAGGGCACACTTTCAAGGTGGACCCATTGTCATCATGTTAGGATCTGATGATGATATCCTGGGGAAATTAAAGGAACTCTTCAATATTTGGAGGCACGCTTACCGCGATTTCGGTTTTTGTCTCGGTATCGGTAGCTTTTTGGCTACTAGTGCCGTATAATATACTAAGACAGTATATTACGAGTACGTTACGTGGCGATAAATCACTAAAAAGTAAGAAATAAAAATTTTTAAATAAAAATAGAACCGACTCAAAACGCACTAAAAAGTAAAAAATAACTATGTTATTTAGTTGCTTTTATTTACTTAAGCATATCTAGTAGTCGGTGCCAGCCAAGGTTTCTACTTTAAGGATGTTACCTAGAACCCACAAACTGCTTTAGTACGTAAAATAAATGTTCCTTAAACTTGGCTGGCACCAACTTCATAGATATGCTTAAGTAAATTAAAGCAACTAAATGACACAGTTATTTTTTTCCTTTTAGTGCGTTTTGAGTCGGTTCTATTTTTATTTAAAATTTTTTTAATATTAATGGTTGACGGTGAAACAAATGGACCATTTGATGGTAAGTGAAATCCATCGCCTTGCTTGAGTACTTCAAGTATAACACAATAATAACTGCCTAATTGATCCAGTGGTTAGCCTACGTTAAGAGTGAAATATTGAGCTTTTCCGAAAAAGCACAGAGCTAGGAAATTGGTAACAGTAAAACCACGGACCTTGAAGAGCACGTTAAATCGTTGGTTTTGGACATTATCTTTAACATCTGATAGTGATCATTACGAAACCAAAACGGTATTACCCTAATCCCGTCAACACGTATTGCAAAAGCGTGGTGGGTCCGAACTCCATATCCCTGTAGTGGGCTTAAAGATATGCCGATAATAATACCACACGTTGTAAAGGCATGCACCTTAGTTATTCATAAACAAAATATGTGAACTTCTGTTAGTATAAATAGGAAGTAACCAAACCAATTTCAGTTCTCCGATAGTAATAAAGGAAAACAAACAAATCATGTCGGATCTTGCATACCATATATCTTCGGGCAGACATGTTTTTCTGCGAATCCCTTATTTCGCATTCGTCCGAAAATTGCCTCGAAATTGACCAAAAAAATAGGTACTTGTAGGTACTATCGCGTGCACATCTTTTCAATTGGACTTTATTATATACGTACTAACTGTGACCCGCGGTTACATTCGAGTACCTTGATGTTATTTCTGTGGAAACGTTAGGATACATTGTACCAGATTATAAACTATCTCCTTGTCTTTAATCTAAATCAGTTTAGACGTTGGGCCGTTATTGAGTAACAAACGTTATGACATGAAATAATCGTTACATTTTATGAAACATTCTCAATTTTTGTAAATTTTTTTTATTTATCTTTTCTTAAGAACCTATTACAAAGCTGTTATGTACAGGCAAAAACAAAAAAAATAATTAAATAAATAGTCATAAAGCCATAGAGGATACATTAATCATAAAAGTTATGCTATTAAAATAAAAAAAAACGCCCGCAATAGGTGTAGAAATATGATAAAACCTGGTGTCAAGCATTAGATTGATGCGGAGGCACGTGAGGGGATCGCGCGCTGTCTGCCGCTGCACTCACGGGAAAAGCTTACACAAACACTGCCTCTTTTGATTTATTTGAAAAGTGATAGAGACGTGGCTTGATGGATTTTTAACGTGAATCTTTAAAATCACATGTTAGAACTTGAAGAGCTTTATCGTATTGCTTTATTAAGTTTAAAATCATTTGTCTGTGGAATATATAGTTTCGTCTGTCTCGGTGTTTGTCTGTAATCAAATGATGAAAGTTAAATGTGACCAACTTTCCGATTTTGCAACTGAGCTGAAGTTTTACATGCACATATATATCGCGTGACAGTGCAATATTATGATCACATAAAGTTGAAAGGTGGCCATTGGAACTCCGCAAATACAATTCGTATTGATGAGTACATATACAATACTTAGGTCGCGGAGACCTTAAGTGGAGGTAGGACAAAAGAAGGGTATGAAGTAACTAGAACCGGAGCTTTGGTTATTTCCTCGGCTGACCCTAGAATTGAGCGTCTTTATATATGAATAACTCGTATTTTTGAACTTTATATCTTACTGTAATGTTCTTACTTGTCCTAAAGCATTTTTTTTATAATTTTTAACTTATACCTGTCCTTTTTTCTAACATTTATTATTGGCCAAATATCGTATAGTGTAGACTCTGCGTTGTGAACACATATTTAACCCAGATATTTTTTTATGAGATTTTAGCGATTTCCTAATAATTAGATATACTGAAATATTTGTGGCGTCACAGTTATATAATAATAATATATATTCTAGAACTATCAGACATCAACGTCAAACAACTATTTGTTTTTTTTAATTCTAACTTGACATTTACTTTATTTTATCCAGTTACTTTGTTTTGGATACTTTTAATTCATTATTAATTTTTTTTGCAGTTGATATTGTATTTGATGTAAGTATATGTACGGGGAGATGTGAACCGTTACATTTTCAGACCAAATTTTTAGATTATAAATATATATGAGTAAATATCTTAATGTAAAGTGTTTGTGCTTCTCTATCTATTAATGATTCTTCGCCTTGTATCTGTAGAATATTCACGAGAATAATCTGTGGTCCAATTTAGATATTTCAAAATATGTAACATATCGCATATAAGTTTTTTCTATAAATACTTATCCAAAGTTTGACATCTCCACAGGGTCCAAATTCCGATAAATCCATAAGCTTTTACAGGATAAAAGAAAGCGTGATGTAAGAGAGGTCAAACTATTTCCCTTCACTAAATAGCCGAGCTAACTAAGGATATGTTGCTTTACAAAAAGTTGTATGCTTCATCTCCTTTCATCGGACTCACTCTTAACCTGGTCTTCTTCCACACGGATAATTAATCTTCCATTTCAATAGTTAGGTAAATTCATTTATTTTTGTGCTCACATTTTTAAATAGCAATTTAAATATAACTAACATGGTAATTAAGAGTACTTAATTGTGATTATAAACTATTTTAATGAGTCACGACAAGGCGCTGACTTTCTTTCTTCTATAGAAGAATACGGGTTAATCTTAACCAGAACTGTCGGCTTGACGCGCTCTTTGAGACACGGCGAACACAATACCCAGAGATCTTATAATTACGTTTACCCACAGAACTCATGGAGCAATTAATACAAAACAATAACATCTAGTTATAATGATCCCCTATTCTATAAAATCAGGAATTCCAAACTTTCCCCTAGCGATAAAATTCCAAATCCATTGCAAATTGATCATAAGCGAAACGACTTTTTGTCGTGCTACATGTCGCTAATGTAAGTTTACGCTCAGGTAAAAGAAAAGGTAATATAAACAAAGTGAAACTATTCCCCTCGACCAAATCCCGGCGGTGCAAGCGTCAGATGCCGCGAGTGTTTCCAGCATCCGTCTTCTCAACTTAGCGGACACTTTGTATGCGATAGCTTTTTCACCTTTGCTTAATATTTATTTTCACATATATTTGTATAGATAAATAAAAAAATTAAAGGAAGCTGGAAATAGCGGGCGGCTCACTGTGACGCTTGGAAGTTTTTATAAAAGGCCATCTCCAGCATTGGGCGTCCATTAAATTCAAATTCATGCATTACAAATAGGCACTTTTGAAACGTCCAGTCAGTACATAGTGAATCTATCACTGGTTCGGAAGCCGATTCTGCTGAGAAAAGCCGGCTAGAAACTCAGCAGCATCGACAGCATCGACATCAGTTGCATCGACTAATAACGAGCAGAATTAGAATAATTTGTTTGCACGCTTTGTTGTAATTAAATGACCAATGTCCATGCTATCTTCGTGTTATGATATCAGAAGGTAGCCATAACAACTTAACGGGCTGAAGCACTCAATATTTGTTAAAAATTGTGTTGTTATTTTATGTTTTTTCGACCTCCATGGTGCAGTGGTATGCGCGGTGGATTTATAAGACGAAGGTCCTGGGTTCGATTTCCGGCGGGGTAGATTGAGATTTTTTTTAATTTGTCTTGGTCTGGCTGGTAGGAGGCTTTCGCCGTGGCTAGTTACCACCCTACCGACAAAGACGTATCGCGAAACGATTCAGCGTTCCGGTACGATGTCGTGTAGAAACCGAAACGGGTGTGGATTTTCGTCTTACTCTTAACAAGTTAGCCCGCTTCCATCTTAGACTGCATCATCACTTAACATCAGGTGTGATAAAAGTCAAGGGCCAACTTGTATATGTATATTTGTTGTTTATGTATTTGTTGACTTATTATTTATTTTAATTTTGATAACTCGAAACCAAAATGTACAAATTATTTAATGAATTCTACATCATTGACGATTAGCTACAAGTATTTGTTACCCTCATCCGAATGTGATTAAATCCTACACCCGTTTGAAAGAGGTAGAAAATAATATTAATTTGCGCGTTTCCACGTAGAGACGTATCCTCTGTTAATACAAATAAAGTTAGGAACTATTCCCCGGGTGAGATGGAGCCAAATTCCTAGAGCAACGCCGTCTGACATGTATAGTTTAAGAGCTAATTTAAAAATAGTTCTATGAAAGGTTCTTTGCACAAATCAAAATCATATTTTTATAGCCAATAGATACCCTTAATAAGTAATCTTATGTTCGGAAAACAGATTTGCACATTTAAAGACTTATCAACAATCAATGGGCAAAAAAATCAATCAATCAAATTAAACAATTGGCATAGCTCAAAGATCGAAGGATGCAATTTTTAATAAAGATAAGGGTCCCGCATGTTACAGCAGCTGTTGAACAGTAAATCAATAGTCTTATTAAATCAAAGCATATACAACATAAACAAGCGATTGCGCACAACAAAGTTTTGCTGTGTTTATAAGCGATCCTTCCTCATATAACATCAGGTAGACCTACCGCGTCTTTTATTTTGTTCTTTGGAGCTCGGAGATCAAGCAACAGACTATAAACAGAGGAAAGTCAACTATTAGTTACTAATGGCGCAGTGGCTGACAGCCTCCGTGGCGCAATGGTATGCGCAGTGGGCTTATAAGATGGAGGCCCTGGATTCGATTCCCGGCGGTGTGGTTGAGATTTTCTTAATTGCGTTGGTCTGGCTGATGGGAGGCTTTCGCCGTGGCTAGTTACCACTCTACCGACGAAGACACCGCCTTGCAATATCAAGTGCCGGTACGATGTCGTGTAGAAACCGAAACGATAACATCCACACCATGTGGACGTTATCCTACTCCTAACAAATGTCGCGTTTTTTTTGTTTTAGGAGGTTTACGACAAGTAAAAGAAGGTTGACAGTAACTATTATTG